>JAWZYU010000008.1:16355966-16702966 GCA_038380435.1 Ryuthela nishihirai
TTACATTAAAATTTATGTGTAATTACATACAAGAATATTGTGTATTTCGGAACTAAAATATTTTTTCACATTGGAGGATTTATTCATAATTTTCGTTAGAATAGAAAGGTTAATTTGTAATAGTTATCTTCAAAACATGTTGAGTGCATTAGTTATCTGAAAATCTAAATTTCATTAAGATTGATAAAGGTATAAAATATATTTTGGAAAGCAAATGAGACTGAAGATTCTATGAAACGACGAAAAAAGATCATAGACACTGTTTTGCAAGGTTCGCAATGTGACTAATGATCATTATTTCGGTAATATTAACTATACTCCTTTCCAAGTATGGGCGGGGGTGGCTCAGTTGGTAGCGCGCCAGGCTCGTAATCTGTAGTTCCCAGGTTCGAGTCCCAGCTGGGTCAGCGTTGACATTTATCTCCGCAATAATTCCCCGCCCTGCCCACGGTCAGTAGGGGACACCGATGGGCTTGGAAAGGCCGCCGTCAGTCGGATGGGACGTTAAGCCGTGTCCCTGTGTGCGGGAGAGCCATACCCTTGCACGTTAAAGAACACACTGGATCGCCTTGACAGGAGGCTGCCATCTGTCTCCCAACAGCTGTTCCAGTGGGTCCCCTCCCCTAACTTTCTCTGAGCCTTCGGGGTCCATGTGACCTGGCCATTTAGCCCATGGTGTGCAAAGAAGTGCCGCTCAGAGTTAAAGAACACGCTGGATGGCCTTGACGGGAAGCTACCATCTGTCTCCCAACAGCTGTTCCAGTGGGTCCCCTCCCCTAACCTTCTCTGAGCCTTCGGGGTCCATGTGACCTGGCCATTTAGCCCATGGTGTGCAAAAAAGTGCCGCTCAGAGGTAAAACAACCCAACGATAAAGAACACGCTGGATGGCTTGACGGGAGGCTACCATCTGCCTCCCGACAGCTATTCCAGTGGGTCCCCTCCCCCAACTTTCTCTGAGCCTTCGGGGTCCATGTGACCTGGACATTTAGCCCATGGTATGCAAAAAAAGTGCCGCTCAGAGGTAAAACAACCCAACGTTAAAGAACACGATGGATGGCTTTTACGGGAGGCTACCATCTGCCTCCCAACAGCTATTCCAGTGGGTCCCCTCCCCCAACTTTCTCTGAGCCTTCGGGGTCCATGTGACCTGGCCATTTACCCCATGGTGTGCAAAAAAGTGTCGCTCAGAGGCAAAACAACCCAACCGTTCCAAGTAAAGAACGAAATGGTAAATCCTGAATATCAGAAAAAGCAATCAACTAATGGAAAGAAACCGCAACCCACACGAGGGCTTGCAAGAACATCTCGCAAATGTAATTCCGCCAGAGGAAATAGTTCTTCATCTTATACGAGAAATAAGCACTTTTTGCAATGTACAGTCGCTCAAAAAAGTATCCGAATACTATGGTTGATTACAGAATTCAGAAAAAATATCTGGCAACGATTTTTTTTAGAAATTAGTGATCTGGCAACCTTCGTGTCACGTGATTACAGAATTCAGGAGAAATATCTGGAGCGTGTACAGCACTGTACACGCTCCAGTTACCGTTCACAGCAAACTGGAGCGGGTGCAGTTACTGCACACGCTCCAGTTTGCTGTGAACGGTAACTGCACACGCTCAATATTTCCGTGAGTGCGCCCACACGATCTAGTATCAAAATAATATGGCCACCTACAGTCGCTCAAAAAAGTATCGGAACGCTATGTTTGATTGCAGAATTCAGAAAAAAATATCTGGCAACGATTTTTTTAGAAATTAGTGATCTGGCAACCTTCGTGTCACGTGACACAAAGGTTGCCAGATCACTAATTTCTAAAAAAATCGTTGCCAGATATTTTTTTCTGAATTCTGTAAGGGTTGGGTTGTTTTACCTCTGAGCGGCACTTTTTTGCACACCATGGGCTAAATGGCCAGGTCACATGGTCCCCGAAGGCTCAGAGAAGGTTGGGGGAGGGGATCCACTGGAACAGCTGTTGGGAGACAGATGGTAGCCTCCCGTCAAGGTCATCCAGCGTGTTCTTTAAAGTGCACAGGGTATGTCTCTCCCGCACACGGGGCCACGGCTTAACGTCCCATCCGACGGACGGCGGCCTTTCCAAGCCCATCGGTGTCCCCTACTGACCGTGGGCAGGGCGGAGAATTTTGCGGAGATAAATCTCAACGCTGACCCAGCTGGGACTCGAACCTGGGAACTACAGATTACGAGCCTGGCGCGCTACCTACTGAGCCACCCCCGCCCACTGAATTCTCTAATCAACCATAGTGTTCGGATACTTTTTTGAGCGACTGTACTGCTACGTTATTAATTTCTATACTTTATGGAAATGATGAATCAAAAATGTTGTTTCTAATTTCGGAATGTAGACAATGAAGCATAATATCTTTTACACTCGGGGGAGTAGTGAAGGACTATGGTTGGGGGTGGATGGGTGGGAAAGAAATCGAAAATTTTTCAACTGTAAAATCAGATTTTACCAACTGAGAAAATAATGTCTCTTCTGGTTCGTTCCTAGGTTTTCGCTCCGTGGGGTGAAGTGAAGGGGGTTGAGGCAATTTTCAAAATTATATTGTATTTTGCCATGTAACTTCCAATTTTGGCGACTAGCCATAATTTCACAGAAAAAATCCCAATATTTTCATCTCGTCTGACTTGTAGCAAGTCAATTTGAATTTTCCCAACTCTCCTTGTTTTCACAAAACCAATCCCAATCTTTACACCTCTCCTAAATTTGCCAAGTCACTTCAAATTTTTCAAACTCCCCAAAATTTTGCCAAGTTTTCTCGATTTTGTCAACTCTCCTTAATTTCCTCCCAAAAGAGGATTACAAATTTTCGCATCTTACCTAGATTTTACGAAGTCGCTTCGAATTTTACCAACTCCGACTTACTTTGGGGGAGGGAGCTCCCCCCATAGCCAAGCCCCTGTTTGCACTGGTATAACAGAGACTAAAAGATTTGTTGCTCGGGGCAGGGGTGGTTCAGTCGGTAGCGCGCCAGGCTCGTAATCTGTAGTTTCCAGGTTCGAGTCCCAGCTGGGTCAGCGTTGAGATTTATCTCCGCAAAATTCCCTGCCCACGGTCAGTAGCGGACACCGATGGGTTTGGAAAGGCCGCCGTCCGTCAGATGGGACGTTAAGCCGTGGTCCCGTGTGCGGGAGAGCCATACCCTGTGTACGTTAAAGAACACGCTGGATGGCCTAGACGCGAGGCTACCATCTGTCTCCCAACAGCTGTTCCAATGGGTCCCCTCCCCCAACTTTCTCTGAGGGGTCCATGTGACCTGGCCATTTAGCCCATGGGGTGCAAAAAAGTGCCGCTCAGAGGTACAACAACCCAACCCGCTGTTGCTCAGGTCTTTGCTGACGTCAGTGCACTCTCTCCCTTAGCTTGTGTCGTCCTCTCTACGCAAAGTTGGGCTAGGTTGTTTTACTTCTGAGCGGCACTTTTTTTGCACACCATGGACTAAATGGCCAGGTCACAAGGACCCCGAAGGCTCAGGGAAGGTTGGGATAGGGGACCCACTGGAACAGCTGTTGGGAGACAGATGGTAGCCTCCCGTCAAGGCCATCCAACGTGTTCTTTAACGTTGGGTTGTTTTACCTCTGAGCGGCACTTTTTTGCACACCATGGGCTAAATGGCCAGGTCACATGGACCCCGAAGGCTCAGAGAAGGTTGGGGGAGGGGACCCACTGGAACAGCTGTTGGGAGACAGATGGTAGCCTCCCGTCAAGGCCATCCAGCGTGTTCTTTAACGTACACAGGGTATGGCTCGCCCGCACACGGGGCCACGGCTTAACGTCCCATCCGACGACATAACTTTAGGAGAACTTCGACTATTCGGAGTTAATTGATCGTATAAATTAGGATTATTATATATTCCGATAACAAAGATGGAAATCGTTGGAAAAAAATTATTAAATATTGGAATAGTATCCTTATTTTGCTCTACTATGGAGGCAGGAAGGGTATAGAGAAACAGATAAACAGAAAGATATATATATAGAAAACCAATAAACAACTTATAAATGAAAAAAAATGGATATATTAATATTTTTTATTGATACTATGTGAAAAACCATGGATATAGTGTGGAATCTACTCCTTTCCTACAATCAAGTGAAAAACAATATTATTTCTATAATTCTGATATTTTTTTGACTTCATGACGGAAAATAAACAATACTAATTTTTAAAAAATTTTCACCGTTTAAATATATTTAATGTACCCAGTACGGGTATTACTAGATGTTAGCTTTCTTAACCCATTTCTTCCCAGTGTTGCGTTTACGGAACACTTGGGAAGAAATGGGTTAAGCGTTTATTTTTTGATGTATATTTAAATAAAGTTGTTTCAGTTTCTTACGAATATAAATTCACTGGTAGTAGTTTTGGTCAGAAAATTTGTTCTGAATTTTCATTGAACTTCATTTTGAATCCTTTGCAATATATGAAAATATAGAGACACATTTTATTTGAAATTTTTAACTGTGAGGAGCATTACTAACATTTTTGGTCAGTTGTACGTAACTAATTTGAAGCAGTTCTGATATAATTATGGGCGGGGGTGGCTCAGTCGGTAGCGCGTCACGCTCGTAGTCTGTAGTTCCCAGGTTGAGTCCCAGCTTGGTCAGCGTTGAGATTTACTCCGCAAAATTCCCCGCCGTCCGTCGGATGGGACGTTAAGTCGTGGCCCCGTGTGCGGGAGAGTCATACCCTGTGCAAGTTAAAGAACACGCTGGATGGCCTTGACGGGAGGGTACTATCTGTCTCCCAACAGCTGTTCCAATGGGTCCCCTCCCCCAACCTTCGCTGAGCATTCGGGTTCCATGTGACCTGGCCATTTAGCCCATGGTGTGCAAAAAAGTGTCGCTCAGAGGTAAAACAACCCAACGTTAAAGAACACGCTGGATGGCCTTGACGGGAGGCTACTATCTGTCTCCCAACAGCTGTTCCAGTGGGTCCCCTCCCCCAACCTTCTCTGAGCCTTCGGGGTCCATGTGACCTGGCCATTTAGCCCATGGTGTGCAAAAAAGTGCCGCTCAGAGGTAAAACAATCCAATCCAATTCTGATATAATTTGCAGTCGTAAGATTGAAAATATAAACATCGTAAAGATTGATAAAAGGAATTAATCAAAGAATGAAATCAAATACAGAAATGTCTGAAAGATTCTAAAGAAACGATAAAAAGTCATCTTGCAGATTTTTACAAGCTGAAATATCAATAATTAAATATAACTAGAAATCACCATTTCCTACGGCCCATTAAACATATTTGAACAATTATTTCTGCTAATAACACTACTCGCACATTTGGGGACCTGGGGTTGTTTGAACTTGGGGCCTTTAGATTAGGTGGCTGAATAACACTTTCTACAAGAGAAGGCCGTACGACGGATTCATGACGTCACGATCAGCACTCCTAAAATCTAAACATTTCTTATAAATTTTTTGTTGAAAATCGGGATTTTGATTTATTTGATTGAGATCTTTATCTGCAATCACATTTTTCAGAAAAAAAATAGTTTAGAAGTTTATAGGGCTTTGCCGTTAGCTTCCCATTGTCTTAACATAGGGATTTTACTTAATTTATGGTAACCAGTGTATATTTAATGTTGAACATAAGATATGGGGTTAAAAGAAAACTATGCAATAGGTTAGGTTGTTTTACCTCAGGGCGTCACTTCTTTGCAAATGGGCTAAATGGACAGGTCACAAGGACCCCGAAGGCTCAGAGAAGGCTGGGAGAGGGGACCCACTGGAACAGCTGTTGGGAGACAGATGATTGGTTCCCAACAGGTCATCCAATGAATTGGCCATCTAATGTGTTGTGTAACGTGCCATTTAGCCCATTTGCAAATGGTCCATGTGTTGTGCCCAATGTGTCGTGTAACGTGCACAGGGTATGGCTCTCCCGCACACGGCACTACGGCTCAACGCCCCATCCGACAAACGGCTGCCTTTCCAAGTCCATCGGTGTCCCCTATTGACCGAGAGCAGGGCGGGGAGTTTTGTGGAGATAAATATCAATGCCAGCCCAGCTGAGAAATTTCTATAAGAGAACCCAATTTAGGAGGCAGCTGTGGATCTGGACCCCTGGTCCCTTTCTAGGTAGCTATGTCCATGGCCGACCCCTGGTCCCTTTCTAGGTAGCTACGTCCATGGCTGACCCCTGGTCCCTTCCTACGTATCTACGTCCATGGCCGTCCCCTGGTCCCTTCCTAGGTAGCTACGTCCATGGCCGACCCCTGGTCCCTTTTTAGGTAGCTACGTCCATGGCCGACCCCTGGTCCCTTTCTAGGTAGCTACGTCCATGGCCGACCCCTGGTCCCTTCCTAGGTAGTTACGTCCATGGCCGACCCCCTGGTCCCTTCCTAGGTAGCTACGCTCATGGCCGACCCCCTGGTCCCTTCCTAGGTAGCTACGCTCATGGCTGACCCCTGGTCCCTTCCTAGGTAGCTACGTCCATGGCTGACCCCTGCCCTCTTTTATTTCTTTTTAGATCCAGACCTGTACAGCTGATACTTTGGAAATAGTTTTGAATTCTGTGAGCCCTTGCTAGAAGCAATATCTATTCTTGCAGTTAGTTTTGTAATGATAACATCACTACCATTTCATTTCCGTAACAACAACTTCAGATTAATGTCAGGTATGACTTAATCCCGAACGAAACAGTTTTATTTCGTTCACTTTGAAGTAGTTTTTTTAAAGAAAAAGAATTTGATGACCTTATCCGAAATGCCATCTAATCAAAGTCAGTAACAAACGTTGATTGAAAAGAATGCTTTCGAAGTAGCAAAACATCGCACAGATTGCAATCATTAGTTTCAATGAATAAGAAACAGATTAAGTGACGTCATCTCCTCTGTCTTCGTTTTTCTCTTTATGAATTTTTTCACAGCATTAATAGCAGAAAATCTTCCCTCCCCCCAGCCAACTGATGATACGTAGAGCTTTAATTAGAAGTGTATACCTCTAATTGCAATGTAAGTTTTTGTTCGAAGTATTTTCTTTATCGACTTTGGGTACGACCACACAGGGAAGCTTTTTGAACACTTTAGCTTTCTAACGTTTCCAACGTCCATAGCCATTACCAACAATGGAGGAGACCTCCCAATTCTTCCTTTAACAGAAGGCCGTACAACTAAGTTATGACGTCAGCACAGTGTCTAGGTATCTCAAATATTATTTTTTCTATTATTATTTCTGGTGCATATTAATACTAATTTTTAAACTAAAGTTTATTTAAAAATATACCTTTTGTAGAAGGAAAATTATTCGTATACTTTAGCATTTAGGGGCGGGGGTGGCTCAGTCGGTAGCGCGCCAGGCTCGTAATCTGTAGTTCCCAGGTTCGAGTCCCAGATGGGTCAGCGTTGAGATTTATCTCCGCAAAATTCCCCGCCCTGCCCACGGTCAGTAGGGGACACCGATGGCCTTGGAAAGGCCGCCGTCCGTCAGATGGGACGTTAAACCGTGGCCCCGTGTGCGGGAGAGCCACACCCTGTGCACGTTAAAGAACACGCTGGATGGCCTTGACGGGAGGCTACCATCTGTCTCCGAACAGCTGTTCCAGTGGGTCCCCTCCCCCAACCTTCTCTGAGCCTTCGGGGTCCATGTGACCTGGCCATTTAGCCCATGGTGTGCAAAAAAGTGCCGCTCAGAGGTAAAACAACCCAACCCAACTTTAGCATTAGCATAACGCTAATATATATGAATAATTTTTTTTCTAAATAATGTGTATTTATAATTATATCATTACAAATATTAATGTTAAAGTAGGGGCGCAGGTGGCTCAGTCGTTAGAGCACCAGGCTCGTAATCTGCAGTTCCGAGGTTCGAGTCCCAGCTGGGTCAGCTTGCAATTAATATCCGCAAAACCTATCGCCCTGCCCACAGTCAGTAGTGGATAGCGATGGGCTCGGAAAGGCCACCGTCCGTCGGATGGGACATTAAGCCGTATCTCCGTGTGCGGGAGAGCCATAAACTTTGCACTTTAAAGAACACGCTGGATGACCTTGACGAGAGAATACCATCAGTCTCCGAACAGCTGTTCCTGTGGGTCCCCTACCCCAGCCTTCGGGGTCCTTGTGACTTGGCCATTTAGCCCATTGTGTGCGGAAAATTGCCTCTCAGAGGTTGGGTTGGGTTGTTTTACCTCTGAGCGGCACTTTTTTGCACACCATGGGCTAAATGGCCAGGTCACATGGACCCCGAAGGCTCAGAGAAGTTTGGGGGAGGGAACCCACTGGAACAGCTGTTGGGAGACAGATGGTAGCCTCCCGTCAAGGCCATCCAGCGTGTTCTTTAACGTGCTCAGGATATGACTCTCCCGCACACGGGCCACGGCTTAACGTCCCATCCGACGGACGGCGGCCTTTCCAAGCCCATCGGTGTCCCCTACTGACCGTGGGCAGGGCGGGGAATTTTCCGGAGATAAATCTCAACGCTGACCCAGCTGGGACTCGAACCTGGGAACTACAGATTACGAGCCTGGCTCGCTACTGACTGAGCCACCCCCGCCCCACCTCTCAGAGGTAAAACAACCCAACGAAAATCTACCAGAAACGATCTGCATTCTTCTAGATTGTTTTATGACGCGCACAAGTTTCAATTTGCTGTGAGGACACTTCCATCGTTGGTAATGGTTTTCACTGTGTGTCGCCACAAACGCTTATAACGCTGAACTCGCTTTAACAACTTTGTTGTCGCCTTTTTCTTCATAAACCCATTCAATCCTTTCAGACACGTCCGACATTTGACGGACTCTATTGCGGAGGAAGTTTCAATGAGGGATATCATCAGGTCTTCCGTTTCCCTCTTCCAACCCCCCTCCTCCGTGTAATTGCTGCTCTCACCGCACGTGATGAATACTGTTGACGTCAGCAGTTCCTCGGACTCAGACTCACGACATCGTACATCACTGTCTGCCTTGGAAAGTCTACAATTGATTCCTCCGGCCCTATTCTTCACACAGTGGGAACTGCTTCAGGTTAACAACCCATCACACACTGTGCAGGATGAAAGCGGATGAGGATAATACAGAAATAGGTTCAGATGAAGATATTGTACAGTATGGTAAATTTTGAGCATTAATTTAATGTAGTAGATGTTTGGGCTAGTTTTCCTCTGAGCGATATTTTTTTGGACACAATGGGCTAACCAATGGGTTGTTGGGTTGTTGTTTTACCTCTGAGCGGCACTTTTTTGCACACCATGGGCTAAATGGCCAGGTCACATGGACCCCGAAGGCTCCGAGAAGGTTGGGGGAGGGGACCCACTGGAACAGCTGTTGGGAGACAGATGGTAACCTCCCGTCAAGGCCATCCAGTGTGTTCTTTAACGTTGGGTTGTTTTACCTCTGAGCGGCACTTTTTTGCACACCATTGGCTAAATGGCCAGGTCACATGGACCCAAAGGCTCAGAGAAGGTTGGGGGAGGGGATCCACTGGAACAGCTGTTGGGAGACAGATGGTAGCCTCCCTCAAGGCAATCCAGCGTGTTCTTTAACGTTGGGATATTTTACTTCTGAGCGGCACTTCTTTGCAGACCATGGGCTAAATGGCCAGATCACATGGACCCCGAAGGCTCAGAGAAGGTTGGGGGAGGGGACCCACTGGAACAGCTGTTGGGAGACAGATGGTAGCCTCCCGTCAAGGCCATCCAGTGTGTTCTTTAACGTGCACAGGGTATGACTCTCCCGCTCACGGGACCACGGCCTAACGTCCCATCCGACGGACGGCGTCCTTTCCAAGCCCATCGGTGTCCCCTACTGACCGTGGGCAGGGCGGGGAATTTTGCGGAGATAAATCTCAACGCTGACCCAGCTAGGACTCGAACCTGGGAACTACAGATTACGAGCCTGGCGAGCTACCGACTGAGCCCCCCCGACCCCCGACCCCGACCCCCCCCCCCCCCCCCCCAAATGGCAAAACAATGGCCAGGTCACAAGGACCGTTCTGTTGCTTGTGACCTCAGAAGGATCACAGGATCAGAAGGATCACAAGGATGCAAACGGGTCCTTGTGGTCAGAGAAGGCTAGTGGGAGGGGACCTAATGGACAGCTGTTAGGAGACAGATGGTAGCCTCCCGTCAAGACCCTCCAGCATTTGCTTTAACGTGCACAGGTTATGGCTCTCCCGCACACTTTTTAGCAAACAATGGGATAAACGGCCAGGTCACAAGGACCCCGAGGGCTTAGAGGAGTTTGGGGTAATCGTGCCTCTAACTCAAGAGGAATTCCTTGACGGGAAGCTGCCCATTGAACAGCTGTCAAGAGACAGATGATAGCCTTCCATTCCAGCTGTTAGGAGAGAGATGGTAGCCAAGGCCACCCAGCATGGTTAATTAATGATTCTTCCCTACACGGGATCACAGGCTTCATGTCCCATCCGACGGTCGTCAGCTTTCCCATTTCCACCCCTGCTTGGCACAGTATGAAAATCCCTAGTCTAGTGTGCAGGAGATAAAAACAATGTGCCCATTGAAGAACTCACTAAAAAAAGATTAAAAGAGTTGTGTTACTTGGAAGCAGTCTGCGTTCTAGAAGATGCACAGTGAATCCTACTTCCTATCGCTCAGATCTTGAGGAACATTTGACCCATCATTTAGAGTTTTGGGCGCGAAAATATCCAAGTCAGAGATGAAAGGACAAACGCATATTACGGTAAAGAGAAGGTGAAAAGTTGAATTGGGTTGTTTTACCTCTGAGCAGTACTTTCTTCCACAGGATGAGCGAAATGGAAAAGGGGTTACGACCCCAAGGGCTCAGAGAAGGTTTGAGGGAAAGGAATCCACTGGTCTGTTGTTAGGAGACATATGGGTGCTTCCCGTCAGGGCCATCCAGCGTGTTCTTTAACGGGCACACAGGGTATGGATCAAATCGACCCACGTGGGACGCAAATCGTAAATACAGATTACGAGCGTGGCGCCTGACAAATGATCCAACCGCCTCACCAGCCATTCTTTGAAGTTAATGTTAAAGGAGTAACTGGTTTCATCGTTGGAATGTTTTATTTATATAGTTGTTTCAGCTAGGAACAACTAAACTAGAACCACGGTTTACTGTAAGTGAGAGGTATTCTGATTAAACGGTTAATTTAAACTTCAATATTAAATTAAATGATTTAGAGTGGTAGTGTTTTCCTATAATTGGTACCAATAGAATTGTTATTGAATAATTGTAAAAAGAATTTGCAAATTCATTTCTCTGAATAATATCATTAACAACAGTGGTTCGCCATCTTTATCATCCTCATCAAGTATGCAACGAAAGGCATTTAACAATGTAGGAAAGTTAGAAAAAAACCTCGTCAGAAACTTTGAAACTTGCAATATGATAGTTTGATTCACGATTCCAAGAAGAAAATTGCATAATCTTACTTTGTGATTTGCCTCATATGATATGGCTTTCGGAAAACCAGAGCTGATGATTCCATCTAAAAAACGGAAGAATAACCAATTCGAATTTCAGAAGGGATGTATTTGGAAAGTGGCTAGAAATTCCATTTCATAAGCGAAAGTGCAGCCTCATCTGTAGGTCCGATGTGGCAGTGACTGGTTCCTTCCTGTTCAAAGTGCACAGTTTATTACATGGCTGTTGGTGTTCATTCAGTTGGTGCCAGCGTGTTCTTTAACGTACACATGGTATGACTCTCCCGCTCACGGGACCACGGCCTAACGTCCCATCCGACGGACGGCGTCCTTTCCAAGCCCGTCGGTGTCCCCTACTGACCGTGGGCAGGGCGGGGAATTTTTGCGGAGATAAATCTCAACGCTGACCCAGCTGGGACTCGAACCTGGGAACTACAGATTACGAGCCTGGCGAGCTACCGACTGAGCCCCCCCCGACCCCCCCCCCCAATGGCAAAACAATGGCCAGGTCACAAGGACCGTTCTGTTGCTTGTGACCTCAGAAGGATCACAGGATCAGAAGGATCACAAGGATCCAAAAGGGTCCTCGTGGTCAGAGAAGGCTAGTGGGAGAGGACCTACTGGACAGCTGTTAGGAGACAGATGGGAGCCTCCCGTCAAGACCCTCCAGCATTTGCTTTAACGTGCACAGGTTAAGGCTCTCCCGCCCACTTTTTAGCAAACAATGGGATAAACGGCCAGGTCACAAGGACCCAGAGGGCTTAGAGGAGGTTGGGGTAATCGTGCCTCTAACTCAAGAGGAATTCTTTGACGGGAAGCTGCCCATTGAACAGCTGTCAAGAGACAGATGATAGCCTTCCATTCCAGCTGCTAGGAGAGAGATGGTAGCCAAAGCCACCCAGCATGGGTAATTAATGATTCTTCCCTACACGGGATCACAGGCTTCATGTCCCATCCGACGGTCGTCAGCTTTCCCATTTCCACCACTGCTTGGAACCGTATGAAAATCCCTAGTCTAGTGTGCAGGAGATAAAAACAATGTGCCCATTGAAGAACTCACTAAAAAAAGATTAAAAGAGTTGTGTTACTTAGAAGCAGTCTGCGTTCTAGAAGATGCACAGTGAATCCTACTTCCTATCTCTCAGATCTTGAGGAACTTTTGACCCATCATTTAGAGTTTTGGGCGCGAAGCTATCCGACTCAGAGATGAAAGGACAAACGCATATTACGGTAAAGAGAAGGTGAAAAGTTGAATTGGGTTGTTTTACCTCTGAACAGTACTTTCTTCCACAGGATGAGCGAAATGGAAAAGGGGTTACGACCCCAAGGGCTCAGAGAAGGTTTGAGGGAAAGGAATCCACTGGTCTGTTGTTAGGAGACATATGGGTGCTTCCCGTCAGGGCCATCCAGCGTGTTCTTTAAAGGGCACACAGGGTATGGCTCAAATCGACCCACGTGGGACTCAAATCGTAAATACAGATTACAAGCGTGGCGCCTGACAAATGATCCAACCGCCTCACCAGCGATTCTTTCAAGTTAATGTTAAATGAGTAACTGGTTTCATCGTTGGAATGTTTTATTTATATAGTTGTTTCAGCTGGGAACAACTAAACTAGAACCATGGTTTACTGTAAGAAAAGAACGTGAATAAACGGATAATTTAAACTTCAATATTAAACAAAATGTTTTAGAGTGGTAGTGTTTTCCATATAATTGGTACCAATAGAATTGTTATTGAATAATTGTAAAAAGAATTTTCAAATTCATTTCTCTGAATAATATCATTAACAACAGTGGTTCGCCATCTTTATCATCCTCATCAATTATGCAACGAAAGGCATTTAACAATGTAGGAAACGTTAGACAAAAACTTCGTCAGAAACTTTGAAACTTGCAATATGATAGTTTGATTCACGATTCCAAGAAGAAAATTGCATAATCTTACTTTGTGATTTGCCCGATATGATATGGCTTTCGGAAAACCAGAGCTGATGATTCCATCTAAAAAACGGAAGAATAACCAATTCGAATTTCAGAAGGGATGTATTTGGAAAGTGGCTAGAAATTGCATTTCATAAGCGAAAGTGCAGCCTCATCTGTAGGTCCGATGTGGCACTGACTGGTTCCTTCCTGTTCAAAGTGCACAGTTTATTACATGGCTGTTGGTGTTCATTTATTCAGAGGATCATTTCATTCTAAACAATTGTAGTCTAAATCAGTGGTTCTCAACCATTCATGCTTCGCGTACTCCCTGGAAATGTGTATGTAACTGGCGTACACCTTGTATAGATAGATAAAACTATAGTTATAGTATAACAATGGGAATAAAATAAAACATGTATATCAGTGTTTCTCAACCTTTTATGCATCACGTACACCCTGGAAATGTGTATGTAAATGGCGTACCCCTTGTATAGATAGATAAAACTATAGTTATAGTATAAAAATGGGAATAAAATAAAACATATATATCAGTGGTTCTCAAACTTTCATGCTTCACGTACCCCCTGGAAATGTTTATGTAACTGGCGTACCCTTTGTATAGATAGATAAAACTATAGTTATAGTATCACAATGGGAATAAAATAAAACATCCATATCAGTGGTTCTCAACCTTTTATGATTCACGTACCCCCTGGAAATGTGTATGTAACTGGCGTATCCTTTGCATAGATAGATAAAGCTATAGTTATAGTATCACAATGGGAATAAAATAAAACATATATATCAGTGGTTCTCAACTTTTCATGCTTCACGTACCCCCTGGAAATGTGTATGTAACTGGCGTACCATTTGTATAGATAGAAAAAAACTATAGTTATAGTATAAAAATGGGAATAAAATAAAACATATATATCAGTGGTTCTCAACCTTTTATGCTTCATGTACCCCTTGGAAATGTGTATGTAACTGACGTATCCCTTGTATAGATAGATAAAACTATAGTTATAGTATAACAATGGGAATAATATAAAACATCTATATCAGTGGTTCTCAAACTTTTATGCATCACGTACCCCCTGGAAATGCGTATGTAAATGGAGTACCCCTTGTATAGATAGATAAAACTATAGTTATAGTATAACAATGGGAATAAAATAAAACATATATATCAGTGGTTCTCAACCTTTTATGCTTCATGTACCCCTTGGAAATGTGCATGTAACTGGCGTACCCCTTGTATAGATAGATAAAACTATAGTTATAGTATAACAATGGGAATAATATAAAACATCTATATCAGTGGTTCTCAACCTTTTATGCTTCACGTACCCCCTGGAAATGTTTATGTAACTCGTGTACCCTTTATATAGATAGATAAAACTATAGTTATAGTATCACAATGGGAATAAAATAAAACATCTATATCAGTGGTTCTCAACCTTTTATGCTTCACGTACCCCCTGGAAATGTTTATGTAACTGGTGTACCCTTTATATAGATAGATAAAACTATAGTTAGAGTATAACAATGAGAATAAAATAAAACATATATATGAGTGGTTCTCAAACTTTTATGCTTCACGTACCCCCTGGAAATGTGTATGTAACTGACGTATCCCTTATATAGATAGATAAATCTATAGTTTAAGTACAACAATGGGAATAAAATAAAACATAAATATATACACATTAAATTTTATATTCTAAAATTACGTCTATCGATAAACACATAAAATGAGATAAACAATTTAACAATTCTTATAAAATTATAAACGTTTTACTGGATAATCATTGAAATGATTGCGCTTGTTTACGCTTGCACAGTTCATCAATGGTTGGAGTTACCTTGCTAAGGTACAATCGCAAGTCATCTTGAACATCGGGGCGGGGGTGGCTCAGTCGGTAGCGCGCCAGGCTCGTAATCTGTAGTTCCCAGGTTCGGGTCCCAGGTGGGTCAGCGTTGAGATTTCTCTCCGCAAAATTCCCCGCCCTGCCCCCGGTCAGTAGGGGACACCGATGGGCTTGGAAAGGCCGCCGTCCGTCGGATGGGACGTTAAGCCGTGGCCACGTGTGCGGACACGGAGCCACGGCTGACAGCCATACCCTGTTCACGTTAAAGAACAAGCTGGATGGCCTTGATGGGAGGCTACCATCTTGTCTCCCAACAGCTGTTCCAGTGGGTCCCCTTCCCCAACCCTCTCTGAGCCTTCGGGATCCATGTGACCTGTCCATTTAGCCCATTGTGTGCAAAAAAGTGCTGCTCAGAGGTAAAACAATCCAACCCACCCCTGCTTGGAAAAGTATGAAAATCCCTAGTCTAGTGTGCAGGAGATAACAACCACGTGCCCATTGAAGAACTCACTAAAAAAAGATTAACAGAGTTGTGTTACTTGGAAGCAGTCTGCGTTCTAGAAGATGCACAGTGAATCCTACTTCCTATCTCTCAGATCTTGAGGAACTTTTGTCCAATCATTTAGATGTTTTGGACGCGAAAATATCCAAGTCAGAGATGAAAGGACAAACGCATATTACGGTAAAGAGAAGGTGAAAAGTTGAATTGGGTTGTTTTACCTCTGAGCAGTACTTTCTTGCACAGGATGAGCGAAATGGAAAAGGGGCTACGACCCCAAGGGCTCAGAGAAGGTTTGAGGGAAAGGAATCCACTGCTCTGTTGTTAGGAGACATATGGGTGCTTCCCGTCAGGGCTTTGGGTTGGGTTGTTTTACCTCTGAGCGGCACTTTTTTGCACACCATGGGCTAAATGGCCAGGTCACATGGATCCCGAAGGCTCAGAGAAGGTTGGGGGAGGGGACCCACTGGAACAGCTGTTGGGAGACAGATGGTAGCCTCCCGTCAAGGCCATCCAGCGTGTTCTTTAACGTGCACAGGGTATGGCTCTCCCACACACGGGCCACGGCTTAACGTCCCATCCGACGGACGACGGCCTTTTCAAGCCCATCGGTGTCCCCTACTGACCGTGGGCAGGGCGGAGAATTTTGCGGAGATAAATCTCAACGCTGACGCAGCTGGGACTCGAACCTGAGAACTACAGATTACGAGCCTGGCGCGCTACCGACTGAGCCACCCCCGACCCCCCGTCAGGGCCATCCAGCGTGTTCTTTAACGGGCACACAGGGTATGGCTCAAATCGACCCACGTGGGACTCAAATCGTAAATACAGATTACAAGCGTGGCGCCTGACAAATGATCCAACCGCCTCACCAGCGATTCTTTCAAGTTAATGTTAAATGAGTAACTTTTTTCATCGTTGGAATGTTTTATTTATATAGTTGTTTCAGCTGGGAACAACTAAACTAGAACCACGGTTTACTGTAAGTAAAGAACGTTGTGAATAAACGGATAATGTAAACTTCAATATTAAACAAAATGTTTTAGAGTGGTAGTATTTTTCCTATAATTGGTACCAATAGAATTGTTATTGAATAATTGTAAAAAGAAATTGCCAATTTATTTCATTGAATAATATCATTAACAACAGTGGTTCGCTATCTTTATCTTCCTCACCAAGTATGCAACGAAAGGCATTTCACAATGTACGAAATGTTAGAAACAAACCTCGTCGGAAACTTTGAAACTTGCAATATGATAGTTTGATTCACGATTCCAAGAAGAAAATTGCATAATCATACTTTGTGTTTTGCCTGATATGATATGGCTTTGAAAAACCAGAGTTGATGATTCCGTCTAAAAATCGGAAGAATAATCAATTCGAATTTCAGAAGGGATGTATTTTTAAAGTGGCTGGAAATTCCATTTCATAAGCGAAAGTGCAGCCTCATCTGTAGGTCCGATGTGGCACTGACTGGTTCCTTCCTGTTCAAAGTGCACAGTTTATTACATGGCTGTTGGTGTTCATTTATTCAGAGGATCATTTCATTCAAAATTATTGTAGTCTAAATCAGTGGTTCTCAACCTTTCATGCTTCACGTACCCCCTGGAAATGTGTATGTAACTGGCGTACCCCTTGTATAGATAGATAAAACTATAGTTATAGTATAACAATGGGAATAAAACAAAAAATATATATCAGTGGTTCTCAAACTTTTATGCTTTACGTACCCCTTGGAAATGTGTATGTAACTGGCGTACCCTTTGTATAGATAGATAAAACTATAGTTATAGTATAACAATGGGAATAAAACAAAACATATATATCAGTGGTTCTCAAACTTTCATGCTTCACGTACCCCCTGGAAATGTTTATGTAACTGGCGTACCCCTTATATAGATAGATAAAACTATAGTTATAGCATAACAATGGGAATAAAATAAAACATATATATCATTGATTCTCAACCTTTTATGCTTCTCGTACCCCCTGGAAATGTGTATGTAACAGGCGTCCCACTTATATAGATAGATAAAACTATAGTTAGAGTATAACAATGAGAATAAAATAAAACATATATATTAGTGGTTCTCAATCTTTTATGCTTCACGTACCCCCAGGAAATGTGTATGTTACTGGCGTATCCCTTATATAGATAGATAAAACTATAGTTAGAGTATAACAATAGGAATAAAATAAAACATATATATCAGTGGTTCTCAACATTTTATGTTTCACGTACCCCCTGGAATTGTGTATGTAACTGGCGTACCCCTTATATAGATAGATAAAACTATATTATAGTACAACAATGGGAATAAAATAAAACATATATATCAGTGGTTCTCAACCTTTTATGTTTCACGTACCCCCTGGAAATGTGTATGTAACTGGCGTACCCCTTATATAGATAGATAAATCTATAGTTAGGGTATAACAATGGCAATAAAATAAAACATATATATCAATGGTTCTCAATACTTTTATGTTTCACGTACACCCTGGAAATGTGTATGTAACTGGCGTACCCCTTGTATACATAGATAAAACTATAGTTATAGTATAACAATGGGAATAAAATAAAACATATATATCAGTGGTTCTCAAACTTTTATGCTTCACGTACCCCCTGGAAATGTGTATATAACTGACGTATCCCTTATATAGATAGATAAAACTATAGTTATAGTATAACAATGGGAATGAAATAAAACATATATATCAGTGATTCTCAACCTTTTATGCTTCACGTACCCCCTGGAAATGTGTATGTAATTGGCGTACCCCTTGTATAGATAGATAAAACTATAGTTATAGTATAACAATGGGAATGAAATAAAACATATATATCAGTGGTTCTCAAACTTTTATGCTTCACGTACCCCCTGGAAATGTGTATGTAATTGGCGTACCCCTTGTAAAGATAGATAAATCTATAGTTATAGTATAAAAATGGCAATGAAATAAAACATATATATCAGTGATTCTCAACCTTTTATGCTTCACGTACCCCCTGGAAATGTGTATGTAACTGGCATACCCCTTGTATAGATAGATAAAACTATAGTTATAGCATAACAATGGGAATGAAATAAAACATATATATCAGTGGTTCTCAACCTTTTATGCTTCACGTACCCCCTGGAAATGTGTATGTAATTCGCGTACCCCTTGTATAGATAGATAAAACTATAGTTATAGTATAACAATGGGAATGAAATAAAACATATATATCAGTGGTTCTCAACCTTTTATGCTTCACGTACCCCCTGGAAATGTGTATGTAACTGGCGTACCCCTTATATAGATAGATAAAACTATAGTTATAGTATATCAATGGGAATAAAATAAAACATATATATCAGTGGTTCTCAACATTTTATGCTTCACGTACCCCCTGGAAATGTGTATGTAACTGGCGTACCCCTTGTATAGATAGATAAAACTATAGTTGTACTATAACAATGGAAATGAAATAAAACATATATATCAGTGATTCTCAACCTTTTATGCTACACGTACCCCCTGGAAATGTGTATGTAATTGGCGTACCCCTTGTATAGATAGATAAAACTATAGTTATAGCATAACAATGGGAATGAAATAAAACATATATATCAGTGGTTCTCAACCTTTTATGCTTCACGTACCCCCTAGAAATGTGTATGTAACTGGCGTACCCCTTGTATAGATAGATAAAACTATAGTTATAGTATATCAATGGGAATAAAATAAAACATATATATCAGTGGTTCTCAACCTTTTATGCTTCACGTACCCCCTGGAAATGTGTATGTAACTGGCGTACCCCTTGTATAGATAGATAAAACTATAGTTATAGTATATCAATGGGAATAAAATAAAACATATATATCAGTGGTTCTCAACATTTTATGCTTCACGTAAACCCTGGAAATGTGTATGTAACTGGCGTACCCCTTATATAGATAGATAAAACTATAGTTAGAGTATAACAATGAGAATAAAATAAAACATATATATCAGTGTTTCTCAATCTTTTATGCTTCACGTACCCCCTGGAAATGTGTATGTAACTGGCGTACCGTTTGTATAGACAGATAAAAACTATAGTTATAGTATAACAATGGGAATGAAATAAAACATATATATCAGTGATTCTCAACCTTTTATGCTTCACGTACCCCTTGGAAATGTGTATGTAATTGGCGTACCCCTTGTATAGATAGATAAAACTATAGTTATAGTATAACAATGGGAATAAAATAAAACATATATTACAGTGGTTCTCAAACTTTTATGCTTCACGTACCCCCTGGAAATGTGTATGTAACTGGCGTACCCTTTGTATAGATAGATAAAACTATAGTTATAGTATAACAATGGGAATAAAACAAAACATATATATCAGTGGTTCTCAAACTTTCATGCTTCACGCACCCCCTGGAAATGTTTATGTAACTGGCGTACCCCTTATATAGATAGATAAAACTATAGTTATAGCATAACAATGGGAATAAAATAAAACATATATATCATTGATTCTCAACCTTTTATGCTTCTCGTACCCCCTGGAAATGTGTATGTAACTGGCGTTCCACTTATATAGATAGATAAAACTATAGTTAGAGTATAACAATGAGAATAAAATAAAACATATATATTAGTGGTTCTCAATCTTTTATGCTTCACGTACCCCCTGGAAATGTGTATGTTACTGGCGTATCCCTTATATAGATAGATAAAACTATAGTTAGAGTATAACAATAGGAATAAAATAAAACATATATATCAGTGGTTCTCAACATTTTATGTTTCACGTACCCCCTGGAATTGTGTATGTAACTGGCGTACCCCTTATATAGATAGATAAAACTATATTATAGTACAACAATGGGAATAAAATAAAACATATATATCAGTGGTTCTCAACCATTTATGTTTCACGTACCCCCTGGAAATGTGTATGTAACTGGCGTACCCCTTATATAGATAGATAAAACTATAGTTATAGTATAACAATGGGAATAAAATAAAACATATATATCAGTGATTCTCAACCTTTTATGCTTCACGTACCCCCTGGAAATATGTATGTAATTGGCGTACCCCTTGTATAGATAGATAAAATTATAGTTATAGTATAACAATGGGAATGAAATAAAACATATATATCAGTGATTCTCAACCTTTTATGCTTCACGTACCCCTTGGAAATGTGTATGTAATTGGCGTACCCCTTGTATAGATAGATAAAACTATAGTTAGAGTATAACAATGGGAATAAAATAAAACATATATATTAGTGGTTCTCAACCTTTTATGCTTCACGTACCCCCTGAAAATGTGTATGTAACTGGCGCACCCCTGGTATAGATAGATAAAACTATAGTTATAGTATAACAATGGGAATAAAATAAAACATGTATTACAGTGGTTCTCAACCTTTTATGCTTCACGTACCCCCTGGAAATGTGTATGTAACTGGCGCACCCCTTGTATACATAGATAAAACTATAGTTATAGCATAACAATGGGAATGAAATTAAACATATATATCAGTGGTTCTCAAACTTTTATGCTTCACGTACCCCCTGGAAATGTGTATGTTACTGGCGTACCCCTTGTATAGATAGATAAAACTATAGTTATAGTATGACAATGAGGATAAAATAAAACATATATATCAGTGGTTCTCAATCTTTTACGCTTCACGTACCCCCTGGAAATGTGTATGTAACTGGCGCACCCCTTGTATACATAGATAAAACTATAGTTATAGCATAACAATGGGAATGAAATTAAACATATATATCAGTGGTTCTCAAACTTTTATGCTTCACGTACCCCCTGGAAATGTGTATGTTACTGGCGTACCCCTTGTATAGACAGATAAAAACTATAGTTATAGTATAACAATGGGAATGAAATAAAACATATATATCAGTGATTCTCAACCTTTTATGCTTCACGTACCCCTTGGAAATGTGTATGTAATTGGCGTACCCCTTGTATAGATAGATAAAACTATAGTTATAGTATAACAATGGGAATAAAACAAAAAATATATATCAGTGGTTCTCAAACTTTTATGCTTTACGTACCCCTTGGAAATGTGTATGTAACTGGCGTACCCTTTGTATAGATAGATAAAACTATAGTTATAGTATAACAATGGGAATAAAACAAAACATATATATCAGTGGTTCTCAAACTTTCATGCTTCACGTACCCCCTGGAAATGTTTATGTAACTGGCGTACCCCTTATATAGATAGATAAAACTATAGTTATAGCATAACAATGGGAATAAAATAAAACATATATATCATTGATTCTCAACCTTTTATGCTTCTCGTACCCCCTGGAAATGTGTATGTAACAGGCGTTCCACTTATATAGATAGATAAAACTATAGTTAGAGTATAACAATGAGAATAAAATAAAACATATATATTAGTGGTTCTCAATCTTTTATGCTTCACGTACCCCCAGGAAATGTGTATGTTACTGGCGTATCCCTTATATAGATAGATAAAACTATAGTTAGAGTATAACAATAGGAATAAAATAAAACATATATATCAGTGGTTCTCAACATTTTATGTTTCACGTACCCCCTGGAATTGTGTATGTAACTGGCGTACCCCTTATATAGATAGATAAAACTATATTATAGTACAACAATGGGAATAAAATAAAACATATATATCAGTGGTTCTCAACCTTTTATGTTTCACGTACCCCCTGGAAATGTGTATGTAACTGGCGTACCCCTTATATAGATAGATAAATCTATAGTTAGGGTATAACAATGGCAATAAAATAAAACATATATATCAATGGTTCTCAATACTTTTATGTTTCACGTACACCCTGGAAATGTGTATGTAACTGGCGTACCCCTTGTATACATAGATAAAACTATAGTTATAGTATAACAATGGGAATAAAATAAAACATATATATCAGTGGTTCTCAAACTTTTATGCTTCACGTACCCCCTGGAAATGTGTATGTAACTGACGTATCCCTTATATAGATAGATAAAACTATAGTTATAGTATAACAATGGGAATGAAATAAAACATATATATCAGTGATTCTCAACCTTTTATGCTTCACGTACCCCCTGGAAATGTGTATGTAATTGGCGTACCCCTTGTATAGATAGATAAAACTATAGTTATAGTATAACAATGGGAATGAAATAAAACATATATATCAGTGGTTCTCAAACTTTTATGCTTCACGTACCCCCTGGAAATGTGTATGTAATTGGCGTACCCCTTGTAAAGATAGATAAATCTATAGTTATAGTATAAAAATGGCAATGAAATAAAACATATATATCAGTGATTCTCAACCTTTTATGCTTCACGTACCCCCTGGAAATGTGTATGTAACTGGCATACCCCTTGTATAGATAGATAAAACTATAGTTATAGCATAACAATGGGAATGAAATAAAACATATATATCAGTGGTTCTCAACCTTTTATGCTTCACGTACCCCCTGGAAATGTGTATGTAATTCGCGTACCCCTTGTATAGATAGATAAAACTATAGTTATAGTATAACAATGGGAATGAAATAAAACATATATATCAGTGGTTCTCAACCTTTTATGCTTCACGTACCCCCTGGAAATGTGTATGTAACTGGCGTACCCCTTATATAGATAGATAAAACTATAGTTATAGTATATCAATGGGAATAAAATAAAACATATATATCAGTGGTTCTCAACATTTTATGCTTCACGTACCCCCTGGAAATGTGTATGTAACTGGCGTACCCCTTGTATAGATAGATAAAACTATAGTTGTACTATAACAATGGAAATGAAATAAAACATATATATCAGTGATTCTCAACCTTTTATGCTACACGTACCCCCTGGAAATGTGTATGTAATTGGCGTACCCCTTGTATAGATAGATAAAACTATAGTTATAGCATAACAATGGGAATGAAATAAAACATATATATCAGTGGTTCTCAACCTTTTATGCTTCACGTACCCCCTAGAAATGTGTATGTAACTGGCGTACCCCTTGTATAGATAGATAAAACTATAGTTATAGTATATCAATGGGAATAAAATAAAACATATATATCAGTGGTTCTCAACCTTTTATGCTTCACGTACCCCCTGGAAATGTGTATGTAACTGGCGTACCCCTTGTATAGATAGATAAAACTATAGTTATAGTATATCAATGGGAATAAAATAAAACATATATATCAGTGGTTCTCAACATTTTATGCTTCACGTAAACCCTGGAAATGTGTATGTAACTGGCGTACCCCTTATATAGATAGATAAAACTATAGTTAGAGTATAACAATGAGAATAAAATAAAACATATATATCAGTGTTTCTCAATCTTTTATGCTTCACGTACCCCCTGGAAATGTGTATGTAACTGGCGTACCGTTTGTATAGACAGATAAAAACTATAGTTATAGTATAACAATGGGAATGAAATAAAACATATATATCAGTGATTCTCAACCTTTTATGCTTCACGTACCCCTTGGAAATGTGTATGTAATTGGCGTACCCCTTGTATAGATAGATAAAACTATAGTTATAGTATAACAATGGGAATAAAATAAAACATATATTACAGTGGTTCTCAAACTTTTATGCTTCACGTACCCCCTGGAAATGTGTATGTAACTGGCGTACCCTTTGTATAGATAGATAAAACTATAGTTATAGTATAACAATGGGAATAAAACAAAACATATATATCAGTGGTTCTCAAACTTTCATGCTTCACGCACCCCCTGGAAATGTTTATGTAACTGGCGTACCCCTTATATAGATAGATAAAACTATAGTTATAGCATAACAATGGGAATAAAATAAAACATATATATCATTGATTCTCAACCTTTTATGCTTCTCGTACCCCCTGGAAATGTGTATGTAACTGGCGTTCCACTTATATAGATAGATAAAACTATAGTTAGAGTATAACAATGAGAATAAAATAAAACATATATATTAGTGGTTCTCAATCTTTTATGCTTCACGTACCCCCTGGAAATGTGTATGTTACTGGCGTATCCCTTATATAGATAGATAAAACTATAGTTAGAGTATAACAATAGGAATAAAATAAAACATATATATCAGTGGTTCTCAACATTTTATGTTTCACGTACCCCCTGGAATTGTGTATGTAACTGGCGTACCCCTTATATAGATAGATAAAACTATATTATAGTACAACAATGGGAATAAAATAAAACATATATATCAGTGGTTCTCAACCTTTTATGTTTCACGTAACCCCTGGAAATGTGTATGTAACTGGCGTACCCCTTATATAGATAGATAAAACTATAGTTATAGTATAACAATGGGAATAAAATAAAACATATATATCAGTGATTCTCAACCTTTTATGCTTCACGTACCCCCTGGAAATATGTATGTAATTGGCGTACCCCTTGTATAGATAGATAAAATTATAGTTATAGTATAACAATGGGAATGAAATAAAACATATATATCAGTGATTCTCAACCTTTTATGCTTCACGTACCCCTTGGAAATGTGTATGTAATTGGCGTACCCCTTGTATAGATAGATAAAACTATAGTTAGAGTATAACAATGGGAATAAAATAAAACATATATATTAGTGGTTCTCAACCTTTTATGCTTCACGTACCCCCTGAAAATGTGTATGTAACTGGCGCACCCCTGGTATAGATAGATAAAACTATAGTTATAGTATAACAATGGGAATAAAATAAAACATGTATTACAGTGGTTCTCAACCTTTTATGCTTCACGTACCCCCTGGAAATGTGTATGTAACTGGCGCACCCCTTGTATACATAGATAAAACTATAGTTATAGCATAACAATGGGAATGAAATTAAACATATATATCAGTGGTTCTCAAACTTTTATGCTTCACGTACCCCCTGGAAATGTGTATGTTACTGGCGTACCCCTTGTATAGATAGATAAAACTATAGTTATAGTATGACAATGAGGATAAAATAAAACATATATATCAGTGGTTCTCAATCTTTTACGCTTCACGTACCCCCTGGAAATGTGTATATAACTTGCGTACCCCTTATATAGATAGATAAAACTATAGTTATAATATAACAATGGGAATAAAATACGTTTTAAATATATATACACATTAAATTTTATATTCATAAATTACATATATCGATAAACACATAAAATGAGATAAACAATTTAAGAAATCTTACAAAATTATAAACATTTTACTGGGTAATCAGTGAAATGATTGCGCTTTTTTGCACTTGCCCAGTTCATCAATGGTTGGAGTTACCTTGGTAAGGTAGAGTCCCAAGTCATCTTCAACATCCAGCCTGTTCCTATATTTATTTTTTAAAGCAGTTAAAGATGAAATACCGGTTTCACATAAATAAGTTTTTGTGAAAGATAACAAATATTTAAATGCAATTCTTGAGAAAATCTGATATTCCTTCTCGACTGGTATCCAAATCCTTATTAATGACTATTTGCAACGAATGTTTTTTAAACTATTGTCAAAGATATCTCAATCAACTCTTCTTAATTGGACACAATGGAAGACCTAGTGACTTCTGAGCTCTCACGGGGAACCGCAAAAAATTTTACCGCGTATCCCACGTTGAGAACCCCTAATATAGAGTTGTTGTTGGGTTGTTTTACCTCTGATCGGCACTTTTTTGCACACCATGGGCTAAATGGCCAGGTCATATGGACCCCGAAGGCCCAGAGAAGGTTGGGGGAGGGGACCCACTGGAAAAGCTGTTGGGAGACAGATGGTAGCCTCCGGTCAAGGCCATCCAGTGTGTTCTTTAACGTGTACAGGGTATGGCTCTCCCGCACACGGGGCCACGGCTTAACGTCCCATGCGACGGACGGCGGCCTATTCAAGCCGATCGGTATCCCCTACTGACCGTGGGCAGGGCGGGGAATTTTGCGGAGATAAATCTCAATGCTGACCCAGCTGGGACTCGAACCTGGGAACTACAGATTACGTGCCTGGCACGCTACCGACTGAGCCACCCCCTAATATAGAGTATAAAACAATGATTTGAAACGTATGGCGAGCGACAGGTCTTCACACACAATAAAATTGGTAGGGGTGGCTCAGTCGGTAGCGCGCCAGGCTTGTAATCAATAATTTCCAGGTTCGAGTCTCAGCTGGGTCAGCGTTGAGATTTATTTCCGCAAAACTCCCCGATCTGCCCACGGTCAGTAGGGGACACCGATGGGCTTGAAAAGCCGCCGTCGTCGGATTGGATGTTAAGCCGTGGCCCCGTGTGCCGGAAAGCACGGACGGCGTTGACGAGAAGCTACCATCTGTCTCCCAACAGCTGTTCCTCCATCTCACCATCCTTCTCTGAACCCTCGAGGTTGGGGCGGGGGTGGTTCAGTCGGTAGCGCGCCAGACTCGTAATCTGTAGTTCACAGGTTCGAGTCCCAGCTGGGTCAGCGTTGAGATTTATCTCGGAAAATTTCCCGCCCTGCCCACGGTCAGTAGGGGACACCGATGGGCTTGGAAAGGCCGCCGTCCGTCGGATGGGACGTTAAGCCGTGGCCCCGTGTGCGGGAGAGCCATACCCGGTGCACGTTATAGAACACGCTGGATGGCCTTGACGGGAGGCTGCCATCTGTCTCCTAACAGCTGTTCCAGTGGGTCCCCTACCCCAACCTTTTCTGAGCCTTCGGGGTCCATGTGACCTGGCCATTTAGCCCATGGTGTGCAAAAAAGTGCCGCTCAGAGGTAAAACAACCCAACAACTCAAAAGCCCTCGAGGTTCTTGTGACCTGGCCATTTAGCCCATTGTGTGAAAGAAATTGACACTCAGAAGTAAAAGAACCCAACCCACAGAATAAAAGTCTTATTTTTATGCTAATAATAAACTGAGCTTCATGTGATTGCCACCCACTAAGTCCCACACTTCAATCAAGTGTATTGTTCAGCCGACGCTTTTGCGGAAATCTTCCATCCTTTATACAGAAGGATGTTTTTCCATCGTTCCATTATTTACCCTCCCCCCCCCTACATGGCAGAATGAACTCATTCATCTTTTGCGCCAAATGTCACCAGGCGATGACGTCTCTTTTGGGTACGACCACACAAGAGGAGTTTTTAGAGATTCAGCGTTTCGGCTCCTAAAGAAAGAAAACCATTTCAGACGTCTAGAAAGAAATCTATTCCGCTATCTAGAATAGAACAGTTTCTAATTTCTAGAAAGAAAACTGTTTCCGGAAAACACGTCCTGAAAGAAAACTATTCCAACCATTTAGAAGGAAACCCATTTCCTCGTTACAGAAAGAAAACCATTTCTAAAACCTGAAAAGAAAACCATTTCCAGAAACGTATAGAGAGTAAACAATTCCGAAATGTCTAGAAGGAAAACCATTCCCGAAGATCCAATTCTAAGACTATAGGGAGGAAACCATTTCTAAATGTCTAGAAAGAAAACCATTTCCCAAATGTTTAGAAGGAAAATCATCTCCACCATCTAAAAAGACTATAAGAAGAAATATCTATAATAGTTATCATTTTACATGTTTCCAGGTTCAAGGCAGTAGGCATTTCTGTTTGTTTAATATCCAGGGAGGAACACAGTGGGCTAAATGGCCAGGTGACAAGGACCCCGAAGGCTCAGAGAAGGTTGGGGGAGGTTAACACTGGAAAGCTGTTGGGAGACAGATGGTAGCCTCCCGTCAAGGCCATCCATCTTTTCACACAATGGGCTAAATGGACCAGGTCACATGGACCCCGAAGGCTCAGAGAAGGTTGGGGGAGGGGACCCATTGGAACAACTGTTGGGAGACAGATAATAGCCTCTCGACAAGGCCATCCAGCGTGTTCTTTAACGTTGGGTTGTTTTACCACTGAGCGGCACTTTTTTGCACACAATGGGCTAAATGGCCAGGTGACAAGAACCTCGAAGGCTCAGAGAAGGTTGGGGGAGGGTAACACTGGAAAGCTGTTGGGAGACAGATGGTAGCCTCCCGTTAAGGCCATCCATCTTTTCACACAATGGGCTAAATGGCCCAGGTCACATGGACCCCGAAGGTTCAGAGAAGGTTGGGGGAGGGGACCCATTGGAACAACTGTTGGGAGACAGATGGTAGCCTCTCGACAAGACCTCCAGCGTGTTCTTTAACGTTGGGTTGTTTTACCAATGAGCGGCACTTTTTTGCACACAATTGGCTAAATGGCCAGGTGACAAGGACCCCGAAGGCTCAGAGAAGGTTGGGGGAAGGTAACACTGGAAAGCTGTTGGGAGACAGATGGTAGCCTCCCGTCAAGGCCATCCAGCGTGTTCTTTAACATGCACAGGATTTGGCTCTCCCTCACACGGAGCCACGGCTTAACGTCCCATCCGACGGACGGCGGCCTTTCCAAGCCCATCGGTGTCCCCTACTGACCGTGGGAAGGGCGGGAAATTTTGCGGAGATAAATCTCAACGCTGACCCAGCTGGGACTCGAATCTGGGAACTGCAGATTACGAGCCTGGTGCTCTACCGACTGAGCGACCCCCGCCCCCACATCTGTATTGGTTTTAGGTATTTACAGGGAGACACTGATATAACATTGTTTCAGGTGTTCCAGCGAAGAGACCGAAACAGGATTTGCTTTGTTTACATATTTTTATGGAGAAAGACAAATTATCGATGTCAGTACCACGATTATCGATGTCAGGAATAACATTATCGATGTCATTATCGGTATCATTATAGATTTTTTCGGTGTCATTATATCGATATCGGTCACGATTATCGATGTCAGGAATGACATTATCGGTGTCATTCACGATTATCGATGTCAAATTATCGATGTCAGGAAATGACTAGTTGTATTCGTTTAATGCTTTCCAAAGGAAAATAGTTATTTGTGTACAATCGCTCGAAAAAATATCCGAACCCTATGGTTGATTACAGAATTCAGAAAAAAATATATCTGGCAAGGATTTTTTTTAGAAATTAGTGATCTGGCAACCTTCGTGTCACGTGATTACAGAATTCAGAAAATATATCTGGAGCGTGTACAGCAGCTGTGAACGGTAACTGGAGCGTGTACAGCAACTGTACACGCTCCAGTTACCGTTCACAGCAAACTGGAGCGTGTGCAGTTACTGCACACGCTCCAGTTTGCTGTGAACGGTAACTGCACACGCTCAATATTTCCGTGAGTGAGCCCACACGATCTAGTATCAAAATAATATGACCACCTACAGTCGCTCAAAAAAGTATCCGAACCCTATGGTTGATTACAGAATTCAGAAAAAATATCTGGCAACGATTTTTTTTAGAAATTAGTGATCTGGCAATCTTCGTGTACAGTCGCTCAAAAAAATATCCGAACATTATGGTTGATTAGAAAATTCAGAAAAAATATCTGGCAACCTTCGTGTAACGTGACACACGAAGGTTGCCAGATCACTAATTTCTAAAAAAAATCTTTGCCACATATTTTTTCTGAATTCCGTAATCAACCATAGTGGGGGTGGGGGTGGGGGTGGCTCAGTCGGTAGCGCGCCAGGCTCGTAATCTGTAGTTCCCGGGTTCGAGTCCCAGCTTGGTCAGCGTTGAGATTTATCTCCGCAAAATTCCCTGCCCTGCCCACGGTCATTAGGGGACACGGGTGTTCTTAGAAAGGCCGCCGTCCGTCGGATGGGACGTTAAACCGTAGGTCCGTGTTCGGGAGAGCCATACCCTGTGCACGTTAAAGAACACGCTGGATGACCTTGATGGGAGGCTACCATCTGTCTCCCAACAGCTGTTCTAGTGGGTCCCTTCCCCCAACCTTCTCTGAGCCTTCGGGGTCCATGTGACCTGGCCATTTAGCCCATGGTGTGCAAAAAAGTGCCGCTCAGAGGTAAAACAACCCAACCCAACCATAGTGTTCGAATATTTTTTTGAGCGACTGTACACCTCGCATTTTGATGGTTTCTTTAATAACGAGATGGCGTAAAAAAGAAGATTTAAAAATCACAATGCATTGAACTCATTCCTATGGAACAGCACCCATTGACGCTCCGCGAACTAGCCACTTAGACTGTAATTAAGAACACTCTCACATTCAGCAGATTGTTATGAGGCGTCTCCTTCAAGCCTCTTTCTTCTTTGTACGTCATTTCCCGGAAATGCAGCAGCGCCCTCTCATTAGCCTTCATGAGTGGAGACAGAAGGTGTGATGGAATGAATTTCGTTCTTATTTGAAGATGATGGAGCATGGCTTCGGGCAGAAATCGGAAGAAGAAAATGATGGAAGAAGGATCCGACATCATTTCCTGTATCTAGCGAATGTCAAATCAGTTTCTTCTTGTTTTGACGTCATCACGAGATTTTCTTTCCAGTCTTTCTCGTGATTGTTTACATTAGACAATGGGGATTAATTTTGCTCGAAAAGGGTGTGGGAATATAGAAGAATTTCGTTTAACTGAACCTCGTTTATCAGGATCTTGTGGGGGGCAAACTCTTTGGTTTAAGCATGGGACAGGTTGGGTTGGGATGTTTAACCTCTGAACAGCACTTTTTTGCACACCATGGGCTAAATGGCCAGGTCACAAGGACCCCGAAGACTCAGAGAAGGTTGGGGGAGGTGACCCACTGGAATAGCTGTTGGGAGACAGATGGTAGCCTCCCGTCAAGACCATCCAGCGTGTTCTTTAACGTTGAGTTGTTTTACCTCTGAGCGGCACTTTTTTGCACACCATGGGCTGAATGGCCACGACACATGGACCCCGAAGGCTCAGAGAAGGTTGGGGGAGGGGACCCACTGGAACAGCTGTTGGGAGACAGATGGTAGCCTCCCGTCAAGACCATCCAGCGTGTTCTTTAACGTTGAGTTGTTTTACCTCTGAGCGGCACTTTTTTGCACACCATGGGCTGAATGGCCAGGTCACATGGACCCCGAAGGCTCGGAGAAGGTTGGGGGAGGGGACCCACTGGAACAGCTGTTGGGAGACAGATGGTAGCCTCCCGTCAAGGCCATCCAGCGTGTTCTTTAACGTGCTCAGGGTATGTCTCTCCCACACACGGGGCCACGGCTTAACGTCCCATTCGACGGACGGCGGCCTTTCCAAGCCCATCGGTGTTAAATTAGGGAATTTTTTGCAAAGTATTATGTTTCACTGTAATGGTAATCCAGCCTCATGACTATCTAAGGGGAGAGGATTGGCTTAGTCGGGAGCGCGCCAGGCCCGTAATCTACAGTTCCCAAGTTCAAGTCCCACCACCGGCCAGAGTTGAGGTTTATCTCCGTTAAACTCCCACTTTGTCAGACAGGGGGACACCGATTGGCGTGGAAAGGCCGCAGTCCGTCGCTTGGGTCATTAAGCCGTGGCATCCAGCGGCAACACGTACAGGAGAGCCATACTAGGTGCACGTTAGGGAATACACTGGATGGCCTTGATGGGAAGTTACAATCTGTCTCCCAACAGCTGTTCCAGTGGGTCCCCTCCTCCACCAACCTTCTCCGAGTCCTCGGGATGCTTGTGACGTGCCCATTTAGCCCATTGTATGCAGAGAAGTGCCGGTAAGAGGTTGAACAACCCAACGTTAAACAACACGCTGGATGGTCTTGATGGGAAGTTACCATCTGTCTCCCAACAGCTGTTCTAGTGGGTCCCCTCCTACACCAACCTTCTCCGATTCCTCGGGGTGCTTGTGACGTGCCCATTTAGCCCATTGTATGCAGAAAAGTGCCGGTATGAGGTTGAACAACCCAAAGTTAAAGAACACGCTGGATGGCCTTGAAGGGAAGTTACCATCTGTCTCCCAACAGCTGTTCCAGTGGGTCTCCTCCTCCACCACCCTTCTCTGAGTCCTCGGGGTGCTTGTGACGTGTCCATTTAGCTTATTGTATGCAGAAATGTGCCGGTTAGAGGTTGAACAACCCAACGTTAAACAACACGCTGGATGGCCTTGATGGGAAGTTACCATCTGTCTCCCAACAGCTGTTCCAGTGGGTCCCCTCCTCCACCAACCTTCTCCGAGTCCTCGGGGTGCTTGTGACGTGCCCATTTAGCTTATTGTATGCAGAAAAGTGCCGGTAACAGGTTGAACAACCCAACGGTAAACAACACGCTGGATGGCCTTGATGGGAAGTTACCATCTGTCTCCCAACAGCTGTTCCAGTGGGTCTCCTCCTCCACCACCCTTCTCTGAGTCCTCAGGGTGCTTGTGACGTGCCCATTTAGCCCATTGTATGCAGAAAAGTGCCGGTAAGAGGTTGAACAACCCAAACGTTAAAGAACACGCTGGATGGCCTTGAAGGGAAGTTACCATCTGTCTCCCAACAGCTGTTCCAGTGGGTCCCCTCCTCCACCAACCTTCTCCGAGTCCTCGGGGTGCTTGTGACGTGCCCATATAGCCCATTGTACATAGAAAAGTGCCGGTAAGAGGTTGAACAACCCAACGTTAAAGAACACGCTGGATGGCCTTGATGGGAAGTTATCATCTGTCACCCAACAGCTGTTCCTGTGGGTCTCCTCCTCCACCAACCTTCTCTGTGTCCTCGCGGTGCTTGTGACGTGCCCATTTAGCCCATTGTATGCAGAAAAGTGTCGGCAAGAGGTTGAACAACCCAACGGTAAACAACACGCTGGATGGCCTTGATGGGAAGTTATCATCTGTCTCCCAACAGCTGTTCCTGTGGGTCTCCTCCTCCACCAACTTTCTCTGAGTCCTCGGCGTGCTTGTGACGTGCCCATTTAGCCCATTGTATGCAGAAAAGTGCCGGTAAGAGGTTGAACAACCCAAACGTTAAAGAACACGCTGGATGGCCTTGAAGGGAAGTTACCATCTGTCTCCCAACAGCTGTTCCAGTGGGTCCCCTCCTCCACCAACCTTCTCCGAGTCCTCGGAGTGCTTGTGACGTGCCCATTTAGCCCATTGTATGCAGAAAAGTGCCGGTAAGAGGTTGAACAACCCAAACGTTAAAGAACACGCTGGATGGCCTAGAAGGGAAGTTACCATCTGTCTCCCAACAGCTGTTCCAGTGGGTCTCCTCCTCCACCACCCTTCTCTGAGTCCTCGTGGTGCTTGTGACGTGCCCATTTAGCTTATTGTATGCAGAAAAGTGCCGGTAACAGGTTGAACAACCCAACGTTAAACAACACGCTGGATGGTCTTGATGGGAAGTTACCATCTGTCTCCCAACAGCTGTTCCAGTGGGTCCCCTCCTCCACCAACCTTCTCCGAGTCCTCGGGGTGCTTGTGACGTGCCCATTTAGCCCATTGTATGCAGAAAAGTGCCGGTAAGAGGTTGAACAACCCAAAGTTAAAGAACACGCTGGATGGCCTTGATGAGAAGTTACCATCTGTCTCCCAACAGCTGTTCCAGTGAGTCTCCTCCTCCACCACCCTTCTCTGAGTCCTCGGGGTGCTTGTGACGTGTCCATTTAGCTTATTGTATGCAGAAAAGTGCCGGTAAGAGGTTGAACAACCCAACGTTATACAACACGCTGGATGGCCTTGATGGGAAGTTACCATCTGTCTCCCAACAGCTGTTCCAGTGGGTTCCCTCCACCACCAACCTTCTCCGAGTCCTCGGGGTGCTTGTGACGTGCCCATTTAGCCCATTGTATGCAGAGAAGTGCCGGTAAGAGGTTGAACAACCCAACGTTAAACAACACGCTGGATGGTCTTGATGGGAAGTTACCATCTGTCTCCCAACAGCTGTTCCAGTGGGTCCCCTCCTACACCAACCTTCTCCGATTCCTCGGAGTGCTTGTGACGTGCCCATTTAGCCCATTGTATGCAGAAAAGTGCCGGTATGAGGTTGAACAACCCAAAGTTAAAGAACACGCTGGATGGCCTTGAAGGGAAGTTACCATCTGTCTGCCAACAGCTGTTCCAGTGGGTCTCCTCCTCCACCACCCTTCTCTGAGTCCTCGGGGTGCTTGTGACGTGCCCATTTAGCTTATTGTATGCAGAAAAGTGCCGGTAAGAGGTTGAACAACCCAAAGTTAAAGAACACGCTGGATGGCCTTGAAGAGAAGTTACCATCTGTCTCCCAACAGCTGTTCCAGTGGGTCTCCTCCTCCACCACCCTTCTCTGAGTCCTCGGGGTGCTTGTGACGTGTCCATTTAGCTTATTGTATGCAGAAATGTGCCGGTTAGAGGTTGAACAACCCAACGTTAAACAACACGCTGGATGGCCTTGATGGGAAGTTACCATCTGTCTCCCAACAGCTGTTCCAGTGGGTCCCCTCCTCCACCAACCTTCTCCGAGTCCTCGGGGTGCTTGTGACGTGCCCATTTAGCTTATTGTATGCAGAAAAGTGCCGGTAACAGGTTGAACAACCCAACGGTAAACAACACGCTGGATGGCCTTGATGGGAAGTTACCATCTGTCTCCCAACAGCTGTTCCAGTGGGTCTCCTCCTCCACCACCCTTCTCTGAGTCCTCAGGGTGCTTGTGACGTGCCCATTTAGCCCATTGTATGCAGAAAAGTGTCGGCAAGAGGTTGAACAACCCAACGGTAAACAACACGCTGGATGGCCTTGATGGGAAGTTATCATCTGTCTCCCAACAGCTGTTCCTGTGGGTCTCCTCCTCCACCAACTTTCTCTGAGTCCTCGGCGTGCTTGTGACGTGCCCATTTAGCCCATTGTATGCAGAAAAGTGCCGGTAAGAGGTTGAACAACCCAAACGTTAAAGAACACGCTGGATGGCCTTGAAGGGAAGTTACCATCTGTCTCCCAACAGCTGTTCCAGTGGGTCCCCTCCTCCACCAACCTTCTCCGAGTCCTCGGAGTGCTTGTGACGTGCCCATTTAGCCCATTGTATGCAGAAAAGTGCCGGTAAGAGGTTGAACAACCCAAACGTTAAAGAACACGCTGGATGGCCTAGAAGGGAAGTTACCATCTGTCTCCCAACAGCTGTTCCAGTGGGTCTCCTCCTCCACCACCCTTCTCTGAGTCCTCGTGGTGCTTGTGACGTGCCCATTTAGCTTATTGTATGCAGAAAAGTGCCGGTAACAGGTTGAACAACCCAACGTTAAACAACACGCTGGATGGTCTTGATGGGAAGTTACCATCTGTCTCCCAACAGCTGTTCCAGTGGGTCCCCTCCTCCACCAACCTTCTCCGAGTCCTCGTGGTGCTTGTGACGTGCCCATTTAGCTTATTGTATGCAGAAAAGTGCCGGTAAGAGGTTGAACAACCCAACGTTATACAACACGCTGGATGGCCTTGATGGGAAGTTACCATCTGTCTCCCAACAGCTGTTCCAGTGGGTTCCCTCCACCACCAACCTTCTCCGAGTCCTCGGGGTGCTTGTGACGTGCCCATTTAGCCCATTGTACGCAGAAAAGTGTCGGCAAGAGGTTGAACAACCCAACGGTAAACAACACGCTGGATGGTCTTGATGGGAAGTTATCATCTGTCTCCCAACAGCTGTTCCTGTGGGTCTCCTCCTCCACCAACCTCCTCTGAGTCCTCGGCGTGCTTGTGACGTGCCCATTTAGCTAATTATATGCAGAAAATTGCCGGTAAGAGGTTGAACAACCCAACGTTAAAGAACACGCTGGATGGCCTTGATGGGAAGTTATCATCTGTTTCCCAACAGCTGTTCCAGTGGGTCTCCTCCTCCACCAACCTTCTCTGAGTCCTCGGCGTGCTTGTGACGTGCCCATTTAGCTAATTATATGCAGAAAAGTGCCGGTAAGAGGTTGAACAACCCAACGTTAAAGAACACGCTGGATGGCCTTGATGGGAAGTTATCATCTGTTTCCCAACAGCTGTTCCTATGGGTCTCCTCCTCCACCAACCTTCTCTGAGTCCTCGGCGTGCTTGTGACGTGCCCATTTAGCTAATTATATGCAGAAAATTGCCGGTAAGAGGTTGAACAACCCAACGTTAAAGAACACGCTGGATGGCCTTGATGGGAAGTTATCATCTGTTTCCCAACAGCTGTTCCTGTGGGTCTCCTCCTCCACCAACCTTCTCTGAGTCCTCGGCGTGCTTGTGACGTGCCCATTTAGCTAATTATATGCAGAAAATTGCCGGTAAGAGGTTGAACAACCCAACGTTAAAGAACACGCTGGATGGCCTTGATGGGAAGTTATCATCTGTCTCCCAACAGCTGTTCCTGTGGGTCTCCTCCTCCACCAACCTTCTCTGAGTCCTCGGCGTGCTTGTGACGTGCCCATTTAGCTAATTATATGCAGAAAATTGCCGGTAAGAGGTTGAACAACCCAACGTTAAAGAACACGCTGGATGGCCTTGATGGGAAGTTATCATCTGTTTCCCAACAGCTGTTCCAGTGGGTCTCCTCCTCCACCAACCTTCTCTGAGTCCTCGGCGTGCTTGTGACGTGCCCATTTAGCTAATTATATGCAGAAAATTGCCGGTAAGAGGTTGAACAACCCAACGTTAAAGAACACGCTGGATGGCCTTGATGGGAAGTTATCATCTGTTTCCCAACAGCTGTTCCTGTGGGTCTCCTCCTCCACCAACCTTCTCTGAGTCCTCGGCGTGCTTGTGACGTGCCCATTTAGCTAATTATATGCAGAAAATTGCCGGTAAGAGGTTGAACAACCCAACGTTAAAGAACACGCTGGATGGCCTTGATGGGAAGTTATCATCTGTTTCCCAACAGCTGTTCCTGTGGGTCTCCTCCTCCACCAACCTTCTCTGAGTCCTCGGCGTGCTTGTGACGTGCCCATTTAGCTAATTATATGCAGAAAATTGCCGGTAAGAGGTTGAACAACCCAACGTTAAAGAACACGCTGGATGGCCTTGATGGGAAGTTATCATCTGTTTCCCAACAGCTGTTCCAGTGGGTCTCCTCCTCCACCAACCTTCTCTGAGTCCTCGGCGTGCTTGTGACGTGCCCATTTAGCTAATTATATGCAGAAAATTGCCGGTAAGAGGTTGAACAACCCAACGTTAAAGAACACGCTGGATGGCCTTGATGGGAAGTTATCATCTGTTTCCCAACAGCTGTTCCAGTGGGTCTCCTCCTCCACCAACCTTCTCTGAGTCCTCGGCGTGCTTGTGACGTGCCCATTTAGCTAATTATATGCAGAAAATTGCCGGTAAGAGGTTGAACAACCCAACGTTAAAGAACACGCTGGATGGCCTTGATGGGAAGTTATCATCTGTTTCCCAACAGCTGTTCCTGTGGGTCTCCTCCTCCACCAACCTTCTCTGAGTCCTCGGCGTGCTTGTGACGTGCCCATTTAGCTAATTATATGCAGAAAATTGCCGGTAAGAGGTTGAACAACCCAACGTTAAAGAACACGCTGGATGGCCTTGATGGGAAGTTATCATCTGTTTCCCAACAGCTGTTCCTGTGGGTCTCCTCCTCCACCAACCTTCTCTGAGTCCTCGGCGTGCTTGTGACGTGCCCATTTAGCTAATTATATGCAGAAAATTGCCGGTAAGAGGTTGAACAACCCAACGTTAAAGAACACGCTGGATGGCCTTGATGGGAAGTTATCATCTGTTTCCCAACAGCTGTTCCTGTGGGTCTCCTCCTCCACCAACCTTCTCTGAGTCCTCGGCGTGCTTGTGACGTGCCCATTTAGCTAATTATATGCAGAAAATTGCCGGTAAGAGGTTGAACAACCCAACGTTAAAGAACACGCTGGATGGCCTTGATGGGAAGTTATCATCTGTTTCCCAACAGCTGTTCCTGTGGGTCTCCTCCTCCACCAACCTTCTCTGAGTCCTCGGCGTGCTTGTGACGTGCCCATTTAGCTAATTATATGCAGAAAATTGCCGGTAAGAGGTTGAACAACCCAACGTTAAAGAACACGCTGGATGGCCTTGATGGGAAGTTATCATCTGTTTCCCAACAGCTGTTCCAGTGGGTCTCCTCCTCCACCAACCTTCTCTGAGTCCTCGGCGTGCTTGTGACGTGCCCATTTAGCTAATTATATGCAGAAAATTGCCGGTAAGAGGTTGAACAACCCAACGTTAAAGAACACGCTGGATGGCCTTGATGGGAAGTTATCATCTGTTTCCCAACAGCTGTTCCTGTGGGTCTCCTCCTCCACCAACCTTCTCTGAGTCCTCGGCGTGCTTGTGACGTGCCCATTTAGCTAATTATATGCAGAAAATTGCCGGTAAGAGGTTGAACAACCCAACGTTAAAGAACACGCTGGATGGCCTTGATGGGAAGTTATCATCTGTTTCCCAACAGCTGTTCCTGTGGGTCTCCTCCTCCACCAACCTTCTCTGAGTCCTCGGCGTGCTTGTGACGTGCCCATTTAGCTAATTATATGCAGAAAATTGCCGGTAAGAGGTTGAACAACCCAACGTTAAAGAACACGCTGGATGGCCTTGATGGGAAGTTATCATCTGTTTCCCAACAGCTGTTCCTGTGGGTCTCCTCCTCCACCAACCTTCTCTGAGTCCTCGGCGTGCTTGTGACGTGCCCATTTAGCTAATTATATGCAGAAAATTGCCGGTAAGAGGTTGAACAACCCAACGTTAAAGAACACGCTGGATGGCCTTGATGGGAAGTTATCATCTGTTTCCCAACAGCTGTTCCTGTGGGTCTCCTCCTCCACCAACCTTCTCTGAGTCCTCGGCGTGCTTGTGACGTGCCCATTTAGCTAATGATATGCAGAAAATTGCCGGTAAGAGGTTGAACAACCCAACGTTAAAGAACACGCTGGATGGCCTTGATGGGAAGTTATCATCTGTTTCCCAACAGCTGTTCCTGTGGGTCTCCTCCTCCACCAACCTTCTCTGAGTCCTCGGCGTGCTTGTGACGTGCCCATTTAGCTAATTATATGCAGAAAATTGCCGGTAAGAGGTTGAACAACCCAACGTTAAAGAACACGCTGGATGGCCTTGATGGGAAGTTACCATCTGTCTCCCAACAGCTGTTCCAGTGGGTCCCCTCCTCCACCAACCTTCTCTGAGTCCTCGGGGTGCTTGTGACCTGGCCATTTAACCCATGGTGTGCAAAAAATGCACCTCACAAGTAAAACAATCCAACCCAAACCCGCCCTCAGTCAATATTGGGCTTGCAAAGGCCGTGATTCAGTGTGGAGGACAGCCACGTTAAAGAACAAGCTGGATGACCTTGACTGGAGCTACCATGTGTCTCCCAACAGCTGTACAGTAGGTCCCCTCCCCCACCAACCTTTTCTGAGCCAAACTTCTCTGAGTCAAGACCATTCATTCTGAGCCCTCGGGGCCCTTACAACCTGGCGGCTTAGCCAATTGTGTGTAAAAAGTGCTGAGAAGAGGTTAAAGAACGTTAAAGAACATGCTGGATGATCTCAATGGGATGCTACCACCTGTCTCCCAACAGCTGTCCAGTGGGTCCTCTCCCTCACCAACCTTCTCTGAGCCCTCGGGGCGCTTATAACCTGGCCACTTAGCCCATTGTGTTCAAAAACAGTGCTGAGAAGATGTCAAACAACGTTAAAAACACGCTGAATGGTCTTGATGGGAAGCTGCCATTTGTCTCCCAACAGCTATCCAGTGGGTCCTCTCTCCCACCAACCTTCTCTGAGCCCTCGGGGCCCTTACAACCTGGCCACTTAGCCCATTGTGTGCAAAAAAAGTGCTGAGAAGATGTCAAACAACGTTAAAAACACGCTGGATGGTCTTGATGGGAAGCTGCCATCTGTCTCCCAACAGCTGTCCAGTTGGTCATCTCTCCCACCAACCTTCTCTGAGCCCTCGGGGCCCTTACAACCTGGCCACTTAGCCCATTGTGTGTAAAAAGTGCTGAGAAAAGGTGAAACAACGTTAAAGAACAAGCTGGATGATCTCAATGGGATGCTACCATCTGTCTCCCAACAGCTATCCAGTGGGTCCTCTCTCCCACCAACCTTCTCTGAGCCCTCGGGGCCCTTACAACCTGGCCACTTAGCCCATTGTGTTAAAAAAAAGTGCTGAGAAGAGGTCAAACAACATTAAAAACACGCTGGATGGTCTTGATGGGAAGCTGCCATCTGTCTCCCAACAGCTATCCAGTGGGTCCTCTCTCCCACCAACCTTCTCTGAGCCCTCGGGGCCCTTACAACCTGGCCACTTAGCCCATTGTGTTAAAAAAGTGCTGAGAAGAGGTCAAACAACGTTAAAACACGCTGGATGGTCTTGATGGGAAGCTGCCATCTGTCTTCCAACAGCTATCCAGTGGGTCCTCTCTCCCACCAACCTTCTCTGAGCCCTCAGGTCCCTTACAACCTGGCCACTTAGCCCATTGTGTTCAAAAAAAGTGCTGAGAACAGGTCAAACAACGTTAAAAACAGGCTGGATGGTCTTGATGGGAAGCTACCTTCTGTCTCCCAACAGCTATCCAGTGGGTCCTCTCCCCCACCAACCTTCTCTGAGCCCTCGGGACCCTTACAACCTGGCCACTTAGCCCATTGTGTTCAAAAAAAGTGCTGAGAAGAGGTCAAACAACGTTAAAAACACGCTGGATGGTCTTCATGAGAAGCTGCCATCTGTCTCCCAACAGCTGTCCAGTGGGTCATCTCTCCCACCAACCTTCTCTGAGCCCTCGGGGCCCTTACAACCTGGCCGCTTAGCCCATTGTGTGTAAAAAGTGCTGAGAAAAGGTGAAACAACGTTAAAGAACAAGCTGGATGATCTCAATGGGATGCTACCATCTGTCTCACAACAGCTATCCAGTGGGTCCTCTCCCCCACCAACCTTCTCTGAGCCCTCGGGGCCCTTACAACCTGGCCACTTAACCCATTGTGTGCAAAAAAAGTGCTGAGAAGAGGTCAAACAACGTTAAAAACACGCTGGATGGTCTTGATGGGAAGCTACCTTCTGTCTCCCTACAACTAGCCAGTGGGTCCTCTCTCCCACCAACCTTCTCTGAGCCCTCGGGGCCCTTACAACCGGGGCGGGGGTGGCTCAGTCGGTAGCGCGCCAGGCTCGTAATCTGTAGTTCCCAGGTTCGAGTCCCAGCTGGGTCAGCGTTGAGATTTATCTCCGCAAAATTCCCCGCCCTGCCCACGGTCAGTAGGGGACACCGATGGGCTTGGAAAGGCCGCCGTCCGTCGGATGGGACGTTAAGCCGTGGGTCCGTGTGCGGGAGAGCCATACCCTGTGCACGTTAAAGAACACGCTGGATAGCCTTGACGGGAGGCTACCATCTGTCTCCCAACAGCTGTTCCAGTGGGTCCCCTCCCCCAACCTTCTCTGAGCCTTCGGGGTCCATGTGACCTGGCCATTTAGCCCATGGTGTGCAAAAAAGTGCCTCTCAGAGGTAAAACAACCAACCAACAGCCCTTACAACCTGGCCACTTAGCCCATTGTGTTCAAAAACAGTGCTGAGAAGAGGTCAAACAACGTTAAAAACACGCTGGATGGTCTTGATGGGAAGTTGCCATCTGTCTCCCAACAGCTATCCAGTGGGTCATCTCTCCCACCAACCTTCTCTGAGCCCTCGGGGCCCTTACAACCTGGCCGCTTAGCCCATTGTGTGTAAAAAGTGCTGAGAAAAGGTTAAACAACGTTAAAAAACAAGCTGGATAATCTCAATGGGATGCTACCATCTGTCTCCCAACAGCTGTCCAGTGGGTCCTCTCCCCCACCAACCTTCTCTGAGCCCTCTGGTCCCTTACAACCTAGCCACTTAGCTCATTGTGTTAATAAAAAGTGCTGAGAGAGGTCAAACAACGTTAAAAACACGCTGGATGGTCTTGATGGGGAGCTGCCATCTGTCTCCCAACAGCTATCCAGTGGGTCCTCTCCCCCACCAACCTTCTCTGAGCCCTCGGGGCCCTTACAACCTGGCCACTTAGCCCATTGTGTGCAAAAAAAGTGTTACTCACGGGTAAATCAACCCATCTTAATTAATATATTTTATCTAAATTCACTCTCACAGTAATTTGCTTTTCCGCTATCAGGGAAAAAAAAGCGAGTAAGTAGGAAAAGCGATTGTGCTTGCTGGAACGGAACCTCTGTCGCGAAAAGTATCCCAAGCACAACGACCGACCTTGGTATGAGAAATTGGTCGACCTTCTGGGTGCTCACTTTGTGACTCTGAACCGTGGGAGATTAAGTTCGCCACCGGAAACCAACGACACCGAAAGAGTACACGAGCTAACGGCCGCGGCATTCGTGATCTGATGATTGTTATTCGCCATGATGTCACCCATTGCCGATTTACTGCATTTCGTCACGTGAGCATTGTTGACGTAGCTCGCTGAGGGGGTGGGCCTTGCGATCTGTGACGGAGAGAGGCAAGTTTACGTTGTCAGTTGTTTTACCTCTGAACGGCATGTAGTTACCAGTTTCTGGTGGCACCGCATCTGGTGACGAAATCTGGAACGAAAGGGCTGCAATGGAAGAGATTTTGCGAGAGGGATGGCAGCTTCCGTCAAGGCCATCCAGCGTGTTCTTTCACGTGCACAGGGTAGATATCTCTTGGGTCGGGTTGTTTTACCTGTGAGCGGCACTTTTTGCACATAATGGACTAAATGGTCATAAGGACCCTGTGGGTTTAGAAAATATTGGGGATAGGGTCTACTTGGACAGCTTTTGCGAGACAGATGGTAGCTTCCATCAAAGCCATCCAGCGTGTTCTTTCACGTGCACAGGGTAGATGTCTCTTGGGTCGGGATGTTTTACCTGTGAGCGGCACTTTTTGCACATAATGGACTAAATGGTCATAAGGACCCTGTGGGTTTAGAAAATATTGGGGATAGGGTCTAATTGGACAGCTTTTGCGAGACAGATGGTAGCTTCCATCAAAGCCATCCAGCGTGTTCTTTCACGTGCACAGGGTAGATGTCTCTTGGGTCGGGCTGTTTTACCTGTGAGCGGCACTTTTTGCACATAATGGACTAAATGGTCATAAGGACCCTGTGGGTTTAGAAAATATTGGGGATAGGGTCTAATTGGACAGCTTTTGCGAGACAGATGGTAGCTTCCATCAAAGTCATCCAGCGTGTTTTTTCACGTGGACAGGGTAGATGTCTCTTGGGTCGGGATGATTTACATGTGAACGGCACTTTTTGCACATAATGGACTAAATGGTCATAAGGACCCTGTGGGTTTAGAAAATATTGGGGATAGGGTCTAATTGGACAGCTTTTGCGAGACAGATGGTAGCTTCCATCAAAGCCATCCAGCGTGTTCTTTCACGTGCACAGGGTAGATGTCTCTTGGGTCGGGATGTTTTAGATGTGAGCGGCACTTTTTGCACATAATGGACTAAATAGTCATAAGGACCCTGTGGGTTTAGAAAATATTGGGGATAGGGTCTAATTGGACAGCTTTTGCGAGACAGATGGTAGCTTCCATCAAAGCCATCCAGCGTGTTCTTTCACGTGCACAGGGTAGATGTCTCTTGGGTCGGGCTGTTTTACCTGTGAGCGGCACTTTTTGCACATAATGGACTAAATGGTCATAAGGACCCTGTGGGTTTAGAAAATATTGGGGATAGGGTCTAATTGGACAGCTTTTGCGAGACAGATGGTAGCTTCCATCAAAGCCATCCAGCGTGTTCTTTCACGTGCACAGGGTAGATGTCTCTTGGGTCGGGATGTTTTACCTGTGAGCGGCACTTTTTGCACATAATGGACTAAATGGTCATAAGGACCCTGTGGGTTTAGAAAATATTGGGGATAGGGTCTAATTGGACAGCTTTTGCGAGACAGATGGTAGCTTCCATCAAAGCCATCCAGCGTGTTCTTTCACGTGCACAGGGTAGATGTCTCTTGTGTCGTGATGTATTACATGTGAGCGGCACTTTTTGCACATAATGGACTAAATGGTCATAAGGACCCCGTGGGTTTAGAAAATATTGGGGATAGGGTCTAATTGGACAGCTTTTGCGAGACAGATGGTAGTTTCCATCAAAGTCATCCAGCGTGTTTTTTCACGTGGACAGGGTAGATGTCTCTTGGGTCGGGATGTTTTACATGTGAACGGCACTTTTTGCACGTAATGGACTAAATGGTCATAAGGACCCTGTGGGTTTAGAAAATATTGGGGATAGGGTCTAATGGGACAGCTTTTGCGAGGCAGATGGTAGCTTCCATCAAAGCCATCCGGCGTGTTCTTTCACGTGCACAGGGTAGATGTCTCTTGGGTCGGGCTGTTTTACCTGTGAGCGGCACTTTTTGCACCATAATGGACTAAATGGTCATAAGGACCCTGTGGGTTTAGAAAATATTGGGGATAGGGTCTAATTGGACAGTTTTTGCGAGGCAGATGGTAGCTTCCATCAAAGCCATCCAGCGTGTTCTTTCACGTGCACAGGGTAGATGTCTCTTGGGTCGGGATGTTTTACATGTGAGCGGCACTTTTTGCACATAATGGACTAAATGGTCATAAGGACCCTGTGGGTTTAGAAAATATTTGGGATAGGGTCTAATTGGACAGCTTTTGCGAGACAGATGGTAGCTTCCATCAAAGTCATCCAGCGTGTTCTTTCACGTGCATAGGGTAGATGTCTCTTGGGTCATGCTGTGAGCGGCACTTTTTGCACATAATTCACTAAATGACCAGGTCACAAAGACCCCGAGGGTTTAGATAATATTGGGAATAGTCTAATTCAGTGTCTCGCAAACTGTGTGCCGCGAGAGATTTTCAAACTGACACTAGATATTCCAAAGATTTTATTTTGACTTGACTTGTGTTATCGACGTGCTATCGATGTGCTTTAATAAAAATCTTTCAGATTTTATCAACTGGGATCTTGTAAATATTTATCAAGCTTTTTCCAAATTTTGGTATTCATTTTTTGATTATTCCAAGCCATAGAATGGACAAATATTTAAAACAAACACCGAGTTATGAATTAAAAAACGAGAGCAAATCTTCAAGTAAAACCAGCTTGATGACTTCAACAAAGCGCAAATATAATGACGATTATATAGAGTTTGCTTTTATTCTTTTTTAGGTGTGCCGCGGAAAAAAAAAATAGATTCAGTGTGCCGCGGAAAAAAAATTAGATTCAGTGTGTCGCAGAGTAAAAAGGTTTGCGAGACACTGGTCTAATTGGACAGCTGTTGGGAGACGGATGGCTGCCTCCCGTCAACACCATCGAGCGTTGGATTGTTTTGCCTCTGAGCGGCACTTTTTTGCGCACCACGGGCTAAATGGCCAGGTCACAAAGACGCCGAGATCTCAGAGAAAGTTGGGGGAGGTGACCCACTGGAACAGCTGTTGGGAGACAGATGGTAGCCTCCCGTCAAAGCCATCCAGCGTGTTCTTTAACGTTGGGTTGTTTTAGCTCTGAGAGGTACTTTCACACAATGGGTAAAATGGCCAGGTCACAAGGACCCCCGATGTCTCAGAGAAGGTTGGAGGAAGGGGACCCACTGGAACAGCTATTGGGAGACAGATGGTAGCCTCCTGTGAAGGCCATCCATCTTTTCGCACAATGGGCTAAATGGCTAAGTCACAAGGACCCAGGCTCAGATAAGTTTGGGGAGAGGGGACCCATTGCAACAAATGTTGGGAGACAAATGGTAGTCTCCCATCAAAGGTGTTCTTTAACATGCAAAGGGTATGGCTCTTCCGTACACGGGGCCATGGCTTAACGTCCCATCCGATGGACGGTGGATTTTCCAAGCCCGTCGGTGTCCCGTACTAACCGAGGGATATTGCGGAGAGAAATCTCAATGCTAGCCCAGATAGGACTCGAACATGGGAACTGCAGATTACGATCACTGGACCCGCCCCCATACTTTGCAGGAAAACGATTTCCTTCAAAAAAAGATCTAGCGAATAAAAACCCTTAAAAAAACATCTTTTAATAGACCAAAATATTATACTTTAATTCCACGCCGTTACGTTCGAGTCGCAGCTGGGTCAGCGTTGAGATTTATCTCCGCAAAATTCCCCGCCCTGCCCAAGGTCAGTAGGGGACACCGATGGGCTTGGAAAGGCCGCCGTCCGTCGGATGGGACGTTAAGCCGTGGCCCCGTGTGCGGGAGAGCCATACCCTGTGCACGTTAAAGAACACGCTGGATGACCTTGACGGGAGCCTACCATCTGTCTCCTAACAACTGTTTCAGTGGGTCCCCTCCCCCAACCTTCTCTGAGCCTTCGGGGTCCATGTGACCTGGCCGTTTAGCCCATGATGTGCAAAATAGTGCCGCTCAGAGGTAAAACAACCCAACCCAACAACTCTGAGCCTTCGGGGTCCATGTGACCTGTCCATTTAGCCCATGATGTGCAAAAAAGTGCCGCTCAGAGGTAAAACAACCCAACGTTAAAGAACACGCTGAATGGCCTTGACGGGAGGCTACCATCTGTCTCCCAACAGCTGTTCCAGTGGGTCCCCTCCCCCAACCTTCTCTGAGACTTCGGGGTGCATGTGACCTAGCCATTTAGCAAATGGTGTGCAAAAAAGTGCGTCTCAGAGGTAAAACAACCCAACCCATGCCGTGACCAAAATTCTTCTTGGCACAGAAGGCACAGATTTGAGAGGTGTTCATAAGAGTGACTCATTTGCATAAAGGCGTGTCTTTTGCGTCGTGTCAGATGAAAAGATAACGCGTTGGCGTTTCGCACCCTCTGACTACTTCATCTACAATTCTCGCATCATCGGCAAGGGCATTCACCTTGAAAACAGATCAAGGCCAGAGTGGTGGCCGTTGAGAACTTCCCCCCGCTGCGAATTTCATGGTTGTTGATTTTTATGTAGCGCGCCAGGCTCGTATGGGCGCCCGGCAGTTTATGTACCGCGCCAGGCAGTTCTTGGGTTTGAGTCCCACCTGTGGGATTTATCTTCGCAAAATTCCCCGCTCGTAATCTGTAGTTCCCAGGTTCGAGTCCCAAGTGGGTCAGCGTTGAGATTTATCTCCGCAAAATTCCCCGCCATGTCCACGGTCAGTAGGGGACACCGATGGGCTTGGAAAGGCCGCCTTCCGTCGGATGGGACGTTAAGCCGTGGCCCCTGTGCACCTGTGCACGTTAAGGAACACGCTGGATGGCCTTGACGGGAGGCTACCTTCTGTCTCCCAACAGCTGTTGCAGTGGCTCCCCTCCCCCAACCTTCTCTGAGCCTTCGAAATCCTTGTGACCTGGCCATTTAGCCCATGGTGTGCAAAAAAGTGCCGCTCAGAGGTAAAACAACCCAACGCAACCCAACCCTAAAAGGAGAACAAAAAGCTAAAAATGGAGGAAAAAGGAAGACAACAAATTGGGTTGTATTGTTTTACCTCTGAGCGCACTTTTTTGCACACCATGGGCTAAATGGTCAGGTCACATGGACCCCGAAGGCTCAGAGAAGGTTGGGGGAGGGGACCCACTGGAACAGCTGTTTGGAGACAGAAGGTAGCCTCCCGTCAAGGCCATCCAGCGTGTTCTTTAACGTGCACAGGGTATGGCTCTCCCGCACACCTGGCCACGGCTTAACGTCCCATCCGACGGACGGCGGCCTTTCCAAGCCCATCGGTGTCCCCTACTGACCGTGGGCAGGGCGGGGAATTTTGCGGAGATAAATCTCAACGCTGACCCAGCTGGGACTCGAACCTGGGAACTACAGATTACGAGCCTGGCGCGCTACCGACTGAGCCACCCCCGCCCACCCACAGAGAAGGTTGTGGGAGGGCACCCACTGGAACAGCTGTTGGGAGATAGATGGTATCCTCCCGTCAAGGCTGTCCAGCGTATTCTTTAACATACATAGTGTATGGCTCTCCCGCACATGGTGCCACGACTTAGGTCCCATCCGACGGACGGCGGCTTTTTCAGACTCATCGGTCTCCCCTACTGAACGAGGGCATGGCGGGAGTTTTGCGGAGAAAAATCTCAACGCTGGCCCAAATGGGACTCGAACTTGGGAATTGCAGATTGAGAACCTGATGGCCTATTGACTACAGTTCTTCGAGTATAATATGTGATAATATATTTTTGTTACCAAGGTTGGAGCTATCAGGTGAGGGAGTCTGCAAGGCTGCCATGGCTCAACTTTGAGAATGCTAGTAAAGGTCATAGAGCAAAAAAATTATTGAGTTAACGTATTTTTCAGAGAGATTTTATAAAAGGAGGGTGGAATGTGGCCTTTCAATGGAAATCAGTCTCGTGGTTCTCCTCTAAAGTTGGGGGGGGGGAGGGAGTTGGCTCAGAGGTAGCGCGCCAGGCCAACACCACCTAGAGGAGAAGGCCATACCACTCATTTGTGACGTCAGCATTACTGGACCGGACTGCCGGCAGAATAGATTGCGTGATCACATATCCTTGTTAACAAAACTTCCCTTTTAGATTTTGAATATTCGCTAATAAATTGTCATCATTAAAATAATTTGTTTTCATATAATTAAAAAAAAAATTGCTTCTCACCTTTTTTTTTTCTAATTTTTTTTAGAGATAACGTTTTTTTTTTGCTTTGATTAGTATTGATAAACCATTAATTACCGTTTCCGAGTATACAAATAGCTTTAAATTATTATTTAGATAATAACTCTCTTTAAACGTTCGGAAATTCCAAAACTTTTAACTAATTTTGCAAACGATCGATTAATGTATTGAACAGCTACTAAATTTTCACTCTTAAAGGATTCTAGAAGTGCGAAATATATTTATTAAAAAACAATATATTTAGAAAAAAACTACTTGTTACAAAATACCACAGATATCTATTTTTTTCACAAATATGTATGTACATATATATGAGGTCTAAAACATTATTTAATGAAAACAGTATGTTTCAATATTGCATATGTTAAGAAAAACAACCAACAAATTCCACATTAAAAAGCACTTTTATTTACAATCTGAGAAAACAAATACATATAGGATACGCATTACAATGAAACAAATATTTCATATCATTGTTGACTTTATTTTTAAGAAAACTGTGCAATTAAAACAGGAAAATTCACCAATCATATGGGAGAATTTTTAAGCAATATGAAGGAACTTAATATTGTGCAATACTGTTTAAATTGAAAAGGAAATTTTTAAGATATTTCATTCATCCCAGTTGAACAAATGCTGATTTTTTTAAATAGTTTAATATGAAAGCTGTTTTTAAAATGCATCACATTAATAAAAACTGTTTCTAGGACAACTATGACTTTTAGATAAAAAGAAAAGAAAAACTGCTTTCCCAAACCTTTTCACCCTAATGCATATTAAAACTAATTTCTTCACATAACATAGAAATTTTTATCCTTTTTGGTATCATAATAAACTTTAATAATAGAAAAAGAAATTCTGAAGAAACATGGGTTGGGGTTGTTTTACCTCTGAGCGGCACTTTTTTGCACACCATGGGCTAAATGGCCAGGTCACATGGACCCCGAAGGCTCAGAGAAGGTTGGGGAAGGGGACCCACTGGAACAGCTGTTGGGAGAGAGATGGTAGCCTCCCGTCAAGGCCATCCAGCGTGTTCTTTAACGTGCACAGGGTATGGCTCTCCCGCACACGGGGCCACGGCTTAACGTCCCATCCGACCGGACGGCGGCCTTTTCAAGCCCATCGGTGTCCCCTACTGACCGTGGGCAGGGCGGGGAAAAATCTCAACGCTGACCCAGCTGGGACTCGAACCTGGGAACTACAGATTACGAGCCTGGTGCGCTACCGACTGAGCCACCTCCGCCCCAGATTAAATGACATTGCAAAACTTGAATTAAGTAAAAATAAAGTACTGCAAGCAATATATATATCAACTATTGAACATTTTACTAACATTGAACAGATAGAATTAGCATCCAAAATTTTCATATACTTTTATAGAGGTCAAGCTGTTTCATACTCCAAATGTGCAAATCAAATTGAAGTATTAAAAAAATATCTAGATGTCATTTACATAAAGGTTGATGAAGTCACAAAAATAAACTACACCAGTAGGCTCTTAATAAGATTCCTTCCCAAAGGCAAGTCGATAAAGCAACTTTAAATTTGTATGGTGTCAAAAATATACAGAACAGAAAAAAATGTTTTGGTATTTTGTAAAGAGCATGTACTTAACATGTATGGGAACATATTAAAAAAAACATTATTCTAATCTTGACCTTCTGGAGAGTTTTTTAAATTTAAGTCATTAACTATTATGCATATTTTAACTGTCATATCTGGTGAAGATACTTTCAAATGCTAAGAGCAACAGGGTATATTTCCTTTATAAACAGATATCCTTATACTAAAATTTTAATATTACTTGAACTCACTATCAGTGTAAAACCAATTATTAACAAAGAACTTGGAAGAAGAAAATATGTATCAGAACCAGTACAAGGTTTCTAATAACATAGTCAATCATCTCCCTCCAAGCGAAACTGACATCCCCCAATGATACAGAAAACCTTATTGATCTGTTGACCAGGCTAATTTTTAGGCATATCAAACACCCATTGGATATCACTAAGAGAAATTTAAAAAATCCTACATTTGCAAGGCAGCAGAAGCCACAAGATATGCAAATACTGTATATTAAAGAAAATCAAGGAATAAATTAACTTCCTAAATCTCCCATGGCTTTTACAAAAACCAAAGATTGACACTTAAGTTTTTCTGCTTATAATGTTCTCAATTTAAAGTAATGAAGGAAAAATAATATTCAGAAAATTCTATTTGCAGTTTAATGAGTTTCAGTTGGTCATTTCATCCAGAAACTGGTGGTATAAGTTCCTACAGAAAATTATAACTTTCAAACCCCCACTAAGTACATGTATAACAGAAGCAATGAAATGGATTGGAAAGAAAATCATATCATAAACTGTAACATACTGCATCCAGTACTGAATAGCTGTCCAAACAAAAGCATCCACCACAAGTATTTGATGCATTGATAAAAATATTTAAAGACAACCAAAAATATAATTTATCTTCAGGGGTCCAGTCATAAGAGTATAGTGGGAAGCGAAAATGTTGTGGAATTGGCAAAAGATCACTCAAAAGTAACACTAAACAAAAAATTAAGAAAAAAACCTACTGACAAGTGCAGGTAGAGATTCCCTTTGATCATAGATTTAGCCACAAAAGACATGTTAAATCAGTAAAATAAAAATGAAATAAATCTAGTAGACCCTGTACAGTAGCAGAATATAGTTAAAGGAACTGAAAATAGCTATTGCAGCTTGCATGCAATAAAATTTCCACTAAAATATTGCAAAATATTTGACAATAAAGTTAACCAGTTTTTGTCTAAAAAACAATGGTTGAAACAATAGCACACCATTCCAAAGGGTTTTCCACCATTGTATTTATTGGGCTATAATTATTTGAAGGGGTCTATGATGTTGTGGCGACTTTTCCATTACAGTGTATCATTACTTTCCAAAAGGCTTCATGCTAACTGACGAAAATGACAACCAGCTGTTTTTACCTCCCTCCAAATTTGATATTTCTTAACCTTCTTTTTAACATTAGGTACTTTAAGGTACTTGCAGACTAACCAAGTACACGAGCAGATGGACAATCCAAAGCCTCGTGTAATATGAAAAATCAAAAAGCATGTTTTATAGAAGATCCATGTTCAATTACTGGCTCAAAGCCTGTGGAAATTGTTTTCCAGATATTAAAGATGAATGAAGATTAATAATTTCTTTATTTAATTATCTTTATTTATCAATTTAAAATAAATTATCTGCATTGGGTGAAATTGAGGCATTGGATTCAGGACTCAATAAAACATTTACTTAAAAATATCAATCACTGATATCAAATTTGTAACATGATTGAGATTACCAAACATAAATTTTTGAATTATATTAAATCTCATAAGAGTAATTTTTAAGGTGTGAAATTAGACAATCAGCATTTTGACTTTAACACAATATCAAATTGTATAAAAATCTGAATATAATTTTCCTCAAAGTAACATACACAAATTAATCCACAGTACCTCATTGATTTACTAACATTTAATCACTATCAAACTCCTTAAGTATTATGATGATAATGAGTATAGTGGAAAAATTACCTTGAGCCAGGTGAGATCCAAACACATAACCACCAGACATAGGGTTACTCAATGTCAGTGTTATAAAAGGAGTCCCAGCTGGGTCAGCGTTGAGATTTATCTCCGCAAAATTTCCCGCCCTGCCCACGGTCAGTAGGGGACACCGATGGGCTTGGAAAGGCCGCCTTCCGTCGGATGGGACGTTAAGCCGTGGCCCCGTGTGCGGGAGAGCCATACCCTGTGCACGTTAAAGAACACGCTGGATGGCCTTGACGGGAGGCTAGCATCTGTCTCCCAACAGCTGTTCCAGTGGGTCCCTCCCCCAACCTTCTCTGAGCCTTCGGGGTCCATGTGACCTGGCCATTTAGCCCATGGTGTGCAAAAAAGTGCCGCTCAGAGGTAAAACAACCCAACCCTATAAAAGGAAGACAAAAGAGCTAGAAATAGAGGACATGCTTTCTTTGTGAAAAAAAATAAGTTTTTTCGTACTAAGTTTTTTTGCCAAGTACTAACTAACAGTTGAGTCAAAAAGAAAGAAACAATACTCATTAAATATACTATAAAATATATGGTGCGCTGATTTTTATTCCTATTTCATAAGCAATCAAAGGTTATTTCTCCTAAAGTGTCAAAATGATTAGTAACTATGCACTGTCATAAAAGGTAAACTTTCTGTTACTTCAAACTCTGACTGAGGTAGTGGTCAGCAATGATTTCAGTTTTGGCAGGGCATACTCTTGTATGAGAAGGCTCCTATAAACTAGAAGTAGTTCCTTAATTACTGCAGTCTTTTATGTTGCAAAAAAAGAAATCCTGCTATCAACTTTCACAGTTCCATCTATACTTGGTGGAAGTAAAAGTTTTTTCAGTTTTTTAAAAGCTCATACTTCTTCAATCTCACAGGTAAATTGAACATATTGAGATTAGAGAGAATTGGATTGGACTGTTTTACCTCGGAGCGGCACTTTTTTGCACACCATGGGCTAAATGGCCAGGCCACAAGGACCCGGAAGGCTCAGAGAAGGGTTGGGGGAGGGGACCCACTGGAACAGCTGTTGGGAGACAGATGGTAGCCTCCCGTCAAGGCCATCCAGCGTGTTCTTTAACGTGCATAGGGTATGGCTCTCCCGCACACGGGGCCACGGCTTAACGTCCCATCCGACGGACGGCGGCCTTTCCAAGCCCATCGGTGTCCCCTACTGACCGTGGGCAGGGCGGGGAATTTTGCGGAGATAAATCTCAACGCTGACCCAGCTGGGACTCGAACCTGGGAACTACAGATTACGAGCCTAGCGCGCTACCGACTGAGCCATCCCCGCCCCTTTTTTAGAAATTAGTGAAATTAATGATCTGGCAACCTTCGTGTCACGTGACACGAAGGTTGCCAGATCACTAATCACTAATCTCTAAAATAAATCGTTGCCAGATATTTTTCTGAATTCTGTAATCAACCATAGTGTTCGGATACTCGTTAAGCCGTGGGCATTAAAGAATTCTCGCTCCAGTGCCTAGTAAAAAATTCTATCATCGGGGCCCAGTAAAGAATTCTCGCTCCAGTTTCTAGTAAAAAATCTATCATCGGGGCCCAGTAAAGAATTCTCGCTCCAGTGTCTAGTAAAAAATTCTGTCATCGGGGCCCAGTAAAGAATTCTCGCTCCAGTTTCTAGTAAAAAATTCTTTCATCGGTGCCCAGTAAAGAATTCTCGCTCCAGTGTCTAGGTAAAAATTCTAGCATCAGGGCCTAGTAAAGAATTTTCGCACCATGGTCTACTAAAAATTCTATCATGGGGACCCAGTAAAGAATTCTCACATCAGTGTCCGGTAAAGAATTCTCGCACCAGTGTCTAGCAAAAAATTCGATCATCGGGGCCCAGTAAAGAATTCTCACATCAGGGTCCAGTAAAGTATTCTCGCAGCAGTGCCTAGTAAAAAATTCTATCATCGGGGCATAGTAAAGAATTCTCACATCAGCGTCCAGTAAAGAATTCTCGCACCAATGCCCGGCGTTACATTGCTATGCCGCTGCAGACATACACATGGAAACGTTAATGAACACAGACAGAACTGACAGGTACAAAAAACAAACAGAATAACTTTTTCGAATGGCCAACGAAACGTCCTCCTATTGAAATTCTTCGAAATAGATTTCCTTCATAATCACAATAATTTCCCCGTATTTTTTTTTAAGTCATAGGAACCTGTTGCTAGTTCTTCGCTAACTAGCTACCCAAACCTTCCACCCAAATTAACGATTCAGCCTAATGGCCGTCTCGGTGACCATTAGGCCGCACTTGACCTGGCATTAAGAAAAATGCAAGAACGGAAGCAAACAATAAGAAACAATAATTGAGTACATCATGACCTTTCACTGAAGTAAACAACACTACGAGGCACGAAAATTTACAGACCTCTCTTTATTTACATACATTCGTCGTTTTTTTTCTGAGCTTTTCTTCTGAAGAATGTTAAACAATAAATTGTGTTTGTTTAGAGCAGAAGTTGATACGACAAGAAGATTAAGGGAAACCGTAAACAAATATGGCGTTTGGTATCTTGTTTTGAATGGATACACTCGGAGTAAGTATCTTTTGGTTTTCGTCAATCTATATACAGGAAACAGCGAGGTGAAAAAAATAGAAACTAGATTTAAATATCGCTGATGTGTTTTTATTTTCTTCATTTGGTGATTCGTTAACACTCTTCAAAACAAAAAAAACACGACTTTTACACGACTTTCAAAGCGGAACAAGACCTGACGGAATGATGAAGTGGAAGATTACGTCATCATCTTCAATCGAAGCGCCTTTTAGTAAGCCATTTTTCTTCCTCTGTCAAATGTCAGAACTTCAGACGTTCTGCAAAACGTTAGTAATTTAAAATGCAAATAATGTAGATTTTAAAAAGGATGGATGCAATTTTAACCAACTCGATTATTTGTAATAATAGAAAGATATTATAGCTTAGAAGGTTCCAGTAATATACTATATTGCAAAAGGTAAGGTTGGGTTGAGATGTTTTACCTCTGAGTGGCACTTTTTTGCACACCATGGGCTAAATGGATAGGTCACAGGGACCCTGAAGGCTCAGAGAAGGTTGGGGGAGGGGACCCACTGGAACAGCTGTTGGGAGACAGATGGTAGCCTCCCGTCAAGGCCATCCAGCGTGTTCTTTAACGTTGGGTTGTTTTACCTCTGAGCGGCACTTTTTTGCACACCATGGGCTAAATGGCCAGGTCACATGGACCCCGAAGGCTCAGAGAAGGTTGGGGGAGGGGACCCACTGGAACAGCTGTTGGGAGACAGATGGTAGCCTCCCGTCAAGGCCATCCAGCGTGTTCTTTAACGTGCACAGGGTATGGCTCTCCCGCACACGGGGCCACGGCTTAACGTCCCATCCGACGGACGGCGGCCTTTCCAAGCCCATCGGTGTCCCCTACTGACCGTGGGCAGGGCGGGGAAATTTTGCGGAGATAAATCTCAACGCTGACCCAGCTGGGACTCGAACCTGGGAACTACAGATTACGAGCATGGCGCGCTACCGACTGAGCCACCCCCGCCCAAAAAATCGTGGAAATCGTGAAAAAAAAAACCACTGGAAGAGCTGTTGGGAGACAGATGGTAGCCTATCGTCAAAGCCATCCAGTGTACCTTAACGTGCACATGGTATGGCTCTCCCGCACACGGGGCCACGGCTTAACGTTCCATCCGACCGACGGCGGCCTTTCCAAGACCATCGGTGTCCCCTGCTGACCGTGGGCAGGTCCGGGAATTTTTCGGAGATAAATCTCAACGCTGACTCAGCTGGGACTCGAACCTGGGAACTACGGATTACGAGCCTGGCGCGCTACCGACTGAGCCATCCCCGACCCCAAAAAGTGCTTTGGATGCTACTCTAAGATATAGGGGAGACTACTCTAATATATATGGATTTAGCGAAGTAAGAAATTCGAAATTACTTTACAGCAATTTAATTATAAGTGCGGGATATTATGAGGCAAGTTTGAAATGTGCGCAGAAGAAATAAGTGACTAATACTAATATAACTATATATACTAATATAAATTATAGCATTTACGCCACGTATATATCTATAATAAGATGTATCCAACTTCAATTATCGAAAATGTGAATACATGTCATTACTTTATCGAGTTTTTTCTTTTTATAAGAGGCTGAATTTTATTTTTTACTTAAAAGGTAATTGTTATACAAATTCCTCGGAATATTTCGGGTTGGGTTGTTTTACCTCTGAGCGGCTCTTTTTTGCACACCATGGGCTAAATGGCCAGCTCATGTCGACCCGGAAGGCATAGAGAAGGTTGGGGGAGGGGATCCACTGGAACAGCTGTTGGGAGGCAGATCAATGCCATCCAGTGTGTACCTTAACGAGCATATGGTATGGCTCTCCCGAACGCAGGGCCACGGCTTAACGTTCCATCCGACGGAAGGTGGCCTTTCCAAGCCCATCGGTGTCCCCTACTGACCGTGGGAAGGGCGGGGAATTTTACGGAGATAAATCTCAACACTGACCCAGCTGGGACTAGTTAATTAAGGCTTTTCTGTTTCCTCTTAATCATATTTTATTACAGACGAAATTAAATTAATTCATTTAATGTCAAAATCATATTAAGCATTTATTTAAGCACAGGGCTAGCCTATAAAATATTGAATTAAAATGTTAGTATTCTGAAAAATCTGTGTAACGACTGTTATATAATGTCTAAATATCTGTATATAATGTCTGTATATAATGTCTAAAACACGGATCAATATAAATATTCCACGAATCTGAAGTTTCTATTAATAATTGTCTATTGCCATATCATATTGCAATATATACTTAATTGCTTCAACTATTATTTTCGATGCAAAAAAACTAAAAAATATATAATTTAAATAAAAGTATATCATATAAATAATTCTGAAATTAATAATTTGTATAATATTTAAATAACGTGTCCTAACGATCTAGGATCGAAGTGACGACTTTGCTCATTAAATATGGAAAATACAAAAATTTAAAATGAATGTTTCAAATAATATGCATTAAAAGAGATATTTAAAATTTAGTTGATGGAGTGAGCCGTCCCATGGCCGAGTGGTTAGCGCGCTTGGCTACGTGATCTAAGGAACCTGGGTTCGAGCCGCGGGTAAGGCATGGATGTATGTGTCGTTTTCCTGCTGAGGTCCTGTCATCCACTCAGACCTTCTACTATGGCATATAAACTGACAGGCTCCTGTCAGACCTCTGTGGCAAGCAGTTGCTTGAAGGGGTATTTATTTTTATTTTTTGATGGTGTCTGATGATCAAAGGATTCATTTTGATTCCCCCCTCTTAACCCCAAAGGGATGGGAAAGCGAAACATTTTCATTTTAAGTGATATATGAGAGAATGATTTCCATTTTGTATTTTATTGGTACCAATGCATTATTGCGATTTTACCAAATCATCCATTAATTCGTATTTCCAGTATCAGATGGGGCAAAATTAGAAACCGAAAAAACTTCATTCTCTTTGAAAAAAAGGGGCGGGGTAGCTCAGTCGGTAGCGCCCCAGGCTCGTAATCTGTACTTCCCAGGTTCGAGTCCCAGCTGGGTCAGCGTTGAGATTTATATCTCCGCAAAATTCCCCGCCTTGCCCACGGTCAGTAGGGGACACCGATGGGCTTGGAAAGGCAACGTCCGTCGGATGGGACGTTAAGCCGTGGCCCCGTGTGCGGGAGAGCCATACCCTGTGCACGTTAAAGAACACGCTGGATGGCCTTGACGGGAGGCTACCATCTGTCTCCCAACAGCTGTTCCAGTGGGTCCCCTCCCCCAACCTTCTCTGAGCCTTCGGGGTCCATGTGACCTGGCCATTTAGACCATGGTGTGCAAAAAAGTGCCGCTCAGAGGTAAAACAACCCAACAACCTGGCCATTTAGCCCATGGTGTGCAAAAAAAAGTGCCGCTCAGAGGTAAAACAACCCAAACAACCCAACTCTTTGAAAACAAGCAACCTATATTCACAAGAGATGATTAGCTATTCTTTCAATTGTTCCTTAAATCTGGTTAGAAGGATTTCTTCTCTTATCCGAATTTATCTTCCTAACTTTAAATCGGTTAATCGAAGTTTCATCACATATAACAACAGAAAAATATTTGAAAAAAGAAAATGACAGACTCCAGTTCAAAACAGCTTTTCTTCTATAGAAAATTATAATACGTATAATATAAACTCATTCTTCTTTTGTAGAAAGTTATGATACATCAAATATTCTTTGCGTGTTGTCTCAAAATCAGTTACTAGATACCTACATCCCTTTTAACCTTTATCAAATTTTTTATCCAAAACGAATTTCATTCCTCACACCTAGAATCATTCTAAATCCCAAGTTCTCCTCATATATATAGAATCAGCTAACCAACAAATATAATGGATTTCACCCTTATTCCAAACATATATATTTGTTTTTCTGAAAATCATATTCCGACAAATGCGCTTTGATTTTAATTGCACAAAAGCACTGTCATTTCACTGATTACCATATTCTTTGAAAATTCAATTATTTTGATTTCTAACGACTAAACTACTGAAATTAAACTTAATGTGACCGAATGCATGAAAAATGCTTTGGAGATTAAGAAGTAATATCAATGATACAATTTTATATTCAGTATCAAGACACGCAAAGAATGGATGAGCATATCTCATTTCGCAGGAATAATTTTTTTTTTCTTAAATGTTGGACATATCGTCGAGATACATCCGTGATATACCTGGGACGAAGATGCAGAAAATGTTTTGGATTGAACAAACGATATGTTATTATATTAAACTATATTATTAATATAGTGGTAGTAAAGTGCCAATTTTAACTTCTACTTATATTCCAATTGCTTTTCCCACGTCATTTGTTGTGTTTCTCAATTTATGTGGGTGTTAAAACGGCTGTTCCAATGTAGAATTTCAACCTTTTGACCCATCACATCACGTTACGTACAAAGTGAACTCTTGAGTCGTGGAGAATGTCATAATGTTATACAAAAACTTTCCTCCCATCTGTCCTTTCCCATAAAATGCAAATGTCAAAAAAATTGTGCCGTAATATTTTTGAAACACAAGGGCAGAGAGTAACGAATTATATATCAAATTAAAACTTCCGAAGTGGGAGTCACAATATTATGAACATTTTTCCCATGCTTTCTTGCCTCGAAAAAGGAGCGAAAATCGTCGCGATGACGCAGAGATTATCAAAGGTTGTAAAACATTCCCCCCCCCCTTCTTTTTCCCCTCTCAAGAAAGTGGGGAATAGCAGAAACGATTGTTTTCTATATCCATGGGCTTCTCACCATTAGTGAATGAAAAGTGCTTTGGGTTGTGGGTTGTTTTACCTCTGAGCGGCACTTTTTTGCACACCATAGGCTAAATAGTCAGGTCACAAGGACCCCGAAGGCTCAGAGAAGGTTGGGGGAGTGGACCCACTGGAAGAGCTGTTAGGAGGCAGATGGTAGCCTCCCGTCAAGGCCATCCAGTGTGTTCTTTAACGTTGGGTTGTTTTTACCTCTGAGCGGCACTTTTCTGCACACCATGGGCTAAATGGCCAGGTCACATGGACCCCGAAGGTTCAGAGAAGGTTGGGGGAGGGGACCCACTGGAACAGCTGTTGGGAGACAGATGGTAGCCTCCCGTCAAGCCCATCCAGCGTGTTCTTTAACGTTGGGTTGTTTTACCTCTGAGCGGCACTTTTTTGCACACCATGGGCTAAATGGCCAGGTCACAGGGACCCCGAAGGCTCAGAGAAGGTTGGGGGAGGGAACCCACTGGAACAGCTGTTGAGATGGTAGCCTCCCGTCAAGGCCATCCAGTGTGTTCTTTAACGTGAACAAGTTATGGCTCTCCCGCACACGGGACAACGGTTTAGCGTACCATCCGATGGACGGCGGCCCTTGTAAGCCCATCGGTGTCCCCTACTGACCGTGGACAGGGTGGGGAACTCGAACCTGGGAAATACAGATTACGAGCCTGGCGCGTTACCGACAGCCATTCTTTCCCCATCGGAATATTTCGGTAATGCATAGATATATATTCAGGGTGTCTCAAAAATATAGGTACAAACTTTTAGGAAAGGTAGATAACATCTAAAGGAATGAGAATTGCATTGGAACCCATAACCGGAAACGTCATGGGAAAGTGGTAGCAGAGGTACAAGATCTGAAAGGACACAAGACAGTGATTAATGGGAAAACATTTATTGGACATAATTATTAGAAATGGCGTACTAGATGATACACTTCATAATGTTACAGCAGATGATCGAAGTTTCCACCATGAGACGCGATGCATGCGTGACATCGACGGAGCATTGATTGCCGGACAGGGTCGAACACACCTGGAGTTTCTTTGATAGTAGCAGCAGCGCAGGCGAGTCTTGCCACGAGATCCATGTCAGACTCCACAGGCGATTCATACACGATAGCTTTGAGGGGCCCCCACAGAAAGAAACCAATAATTGTTAAATCAGGTGAGCGTGGGGGACAGGCAACTGGTCCAGCACGCCCAATCCATCGTTGCCCAAAAGACGTTCAAATGCGCACGAACGCGCAGCAACATGTGGTTTCAACATGATGGGGAGGCACCCCATTATGTTGAGACCACATGTTGCGTCTCACATTTGCTGGAACATGGGCAAGTAAGCCTGGTAGAAACTGTTCCAGAAAGATCAGATACTTCGCGGAGGTAATGCGGGATGGTAAAAGGTATGGCCCGACTAAGCAGTCGTCGACCAAACCTGCCCACACATTTACTGCGAAATGATGTTGTGCTGCATGGGTGCGCACACCGTGGGGGTTCTCGTGAGCCCACAAATGCGCATTGTGCTGATTGAATACGTCATCCCGAGTGAAACTGGCCTCATCAGTAAACAAAACATGAGCTGGGAAATTCACATCTTGGGCACTTTCTTGGAGATACCACTGCACAAAAAACACACGTGACCCATAATCGCACAAATTTTGATGCGCACGCGCAACCAAACGGAGGCCCCGTATATGTCTGTGTGGGAAGCGTTCTTGATACATTCGTTGAGCGGCTCGTCCGTTGCCCTCAGCTATTCCATACACTAAGTGCATGTCTGCCAGCTCCCTGTTCGAATACCTTTGCATGCTCTTCGTCAGCCGACTACCGCTTGAATAAGGATATCCGAAATTTCCCCTCTAGCGCACTGATGAACAGCGCCGCCTATTGACTTACGGTGTCGTGTCCAGTTATGGGTTCCAATTGCAATTCTCATTCTTTTTTTTAATAATAATAATCTTTATTCATATTCATGTTAGTTATACAAAAATTTAAACAAATGACCCGCAAAGCATCTGCTTATCTGCAGGAGAGAAGATTAATAATGTTACATGAAAATACATAAGATATAGTTTAAAACAATGTCATCGAATTATGTGAATTTCAGTGAAAGCTCCATTGTGGTGGTTCAAATTTTTATTTAAAATTTAGTGGTCCTTTAAATGTTATCTACCACCCCTAAAAGTTTGTACCTATATTTTTAAGACACCCGTATAATAAGATTCTGTTATTTTTATAATTTATTCCATGCAGGTCGATTAAAGTAAAGCCAATGTACAGGTGAAATAGGTATTAAGTGTTCAAGTGGCTTGTTGATTCTCTCACCAGCAACTATTCCTCTTCAAGGCATGCGACATGAACTAAAATTATATTCCGTGTTTATCAAAAACATTTATACATAAATAGTTATAACACATCTAGAACTACATATCTATACTTGTCGATCTGACTTCAAACAAAAATTTACTCTCTAACAGATACTCCTGAAAGAGTGGCTCAGAAGATTCGAGTTCGAATCAGGAACAACCCACAACTAGTAACACATAGTCATGTACTCACTAACTGTAGCTGTGACGAGTAGAGGATTTAATAATAGACAAATGCAAATTTGGTTTAAACAACAACAAAAAAAAATTAAATTTATTTCAATTTTCAAATCAACATAATTCCTCCACCAACTTATAAAGGTGGATAAATTCACATTAAAATACGCTATCATATTTCCAATCCACTAAAATAAATTCAATTATAAAGTGACAGTCAAAATATTAAAGAAAAGTGACAACAATCAGATTAATATGAAGTTGGGTTGTTGTTGTTTTACCACTGAGGGGCACTTTTTTGCACACCATGGGCTAAATGGCCAGATAACATGGACCCCGAAGTCTCAGAGAAGGTTGGGGGAGGGGACCCATTGGAACAGCTGTTGGGAGACAGATGGTAGCCTCCCGTCAAGGCCATCCAGCGTGTTTTTTAACGTTGGGTTGTTTTACCTCTGAGCGGCACTTTTTTGCACACCATGGGCTAAATGGCCAGGTCACATGGACCCCGAAGTCTCAGAGAAGGTTGGGGGAGGGGACCCATTGGAACAGCTGTTGGGAGACAGATGGTAGCCTCCCGTCAAGGCCATCCAGCGTGTTCTTTAACGTTGGGTTGTTTTACCTCTGAGCGGCACTTTTTTGCACACCATGGGCTAAATGGCCAGGTCACATGGACCCCGAAGTCTCAGAGAAGGTTGGGGGAGGGGACCCACTGGAACAGCTGTTGGGAGACAGATGGTAGCCTCCCGTCAAGGCCATCCAGCGTGTTCTTTAACGTTGGGTTGTTTTACCTCTGAGCGGCACTTTTTTGCACACCATGGGCTAAATGGCCAGGTCACATGGACCCCGAAGTCTCAGAGAAGGTTGGGGGAGGGGACCCACTGGAACAGCTGTTGGGAGACAGATGGTAGCCTCCCGTCAAGGCCATCCAGCGTGTTCTTTAACGTTGGGTTGTTTTACCTCTGAGCGGCACTTTTTTGCACACCATGGGCTAAATGGCCAGGTCACATGGACCCCGAAGGCTCAGAGAAGGTTGGGGGAGGGGACCCACTGGAACAGCTGTTGGGAGACAGATGGTAGCCTCCCGTCAAGGCCATCCAGCGTGTTCTTTAACGTGCACAGGGTATGGCTCTCCCACACACGGGGCCATAATATGTAGTAAAATGATTATAACCTGATTGGAGATTTATCCATAACGAAAACGGAGTTCCGCTGGACTACAGTTGTGCACTCGGAAATAACAAACAATTATTTCGAAGACAGGAGACCGAACCCGGGCCCTATTACCACCATCACCATTGCACAGAATCCCTTCGCCAGATGAAGCGAGGCAATAACTCGGGTAACCCCGGGTATTCTCCAACACCAGGGGCCAATCAGATGCCAACGTCCGCAGTTATTATGGGGTCGGTGGTGGCTCAGTCGGTAGCGCGCCAGGCTCGTAATCTGTAGTTCCCAGGTTCGAGTCCCAGCTGGGTCAGCGTTGAGATTTATCTCCGCAAAATTCCCCGCCCTGCCCACGGTCAGTAGGGGACACCGATGGGCTTGGAAAGGCCGCCGTCTGTCGGATGGGACGTTAAGTCGAGGCCCCGTGTGCGGGAGAGACATACCCTGTGCACGTTAAAGAACACGCTGGATGGCCTTGACGGGAGGCTACCATCTGTCTCCCAACAGCTGTTCCAGTGGGCCCCTCCCCCAACCTTCTCTGAGCCTTCGGGGTCCATGTGACCTGTCCATTTAGCCCATGGTGTGCAAAAAAGTGCCGCTCAGAGGTAAAACAACCCAACTTGTTGCCAGATCCCAAAAGTAAAAAAAATGAAATTACAAATACCAATAGGTCTGCAATCTATCACTCCAAATATTAAATCGATCATTTTCATTTTGTTATGGAAAATATTTTTGTCCTTATTGATGCATTAGGATTCAAACGTGTCAGAAGCTATAATATTTCCTCAGTAATTGAAGCACAGATAAAATGCACTAAAATGATTTAAATAACCTTTAAACTATTAAAATTAGCATTTAAATATTATAACTGAAGACAATTTTTTAACATGCTTTAATAACATACAGTCGCTCAAAAAATATCCAAACACTATGGTTGATTTCAGAATTCAGAAAATATATCTGGCAGCGATTTTTTTTAGAAATTGGTGATCTGGCAAACTTCGTGTACGTAGTATGAAATAAAGGTAGGTGTATGAAATAAACTGGCATCTCAGTGTATATGCTAATTATTTTAAGCCAATCGGTATTACTTTTCTCACAGGGGGCGGGGGTGGCTCAGTCGGTAGCGCGCCAGGCTCGTAATCTGTAGTTCCCAGGTTCGAGTCCCAGCTGGGTCATCGTTGAGATTTATCTCCGCAAAATTCCCCGCCCTGCCCACGGTCAGTAGGGGACACCGATGGGCTTGGAAAGGCCGCCGTCCGTCGGATGGGACGTTAAGCCGTGACCCGTGTGCGGGAGAGCCATACCCTGTGCACGTTAAAGAACACGCTGGATGGCCTTGACGGGAGGCTACCATCTGTCTCCCAACAGCTGTTCCAGTGGGTCCCCTCCCCCAACTTTCTCTGAGCCTTCGGGGTCCATGTGACCTGGCCATTTAGCCCATGGTGTGCAAAAAAGTGCCGCTCAGAGGTAAAACAACCCAACGTTAAAGAACACGCTGGATGGCCTTGACGGGAGGCTACCATCTGTCTCCCAACAGCTGTTCCAGTGGGTCCCCTCCTCCAACCTTCTCTGAGCCTTCGGGGTTCTTGTGACCTGGCCATGTAGCACCTGGTGTGCAAGACTGTGCTTCTCAGAGGTAAAACAAATCACTGTATCAATATATGCTGGCCCACTGCATAAAGGATAATGAACATAAAAATGAAAGCATTAAATAAAAAAAAAACTCATCACCGCATTTCACATATGTGTGAAATGGCATTCGCGTCAAGGCACTTTATGATTAGAGTTTCAGGGAAACTAGGAAAGCTGCTGAATCGATATCTCCATATATTTGATCCAGGTTTATGAAAAATTGCACCTAAAAACTAAGTTGTTATAATAATATTTATTTAATAATACATTTAATAATTAATAATAGTTATTATTCTTCGTGTACGTACACGAAGGTTGCCAGATCACTAATTTCTAAAACAATCGTTGTCAGATATTTTTTCTGAATTCTCTAATCAACCACAGTGTTCGGATACTTTTTTAAGCGACTGTACAGCTTAAGCACTAACCTCAATACACTTCAGAACTTGAGCAGGGTTGGGTTGTTTTACCTCTGAGCTGCACTTTTTTGCATACTATGGGCTAAATAGCCAGGTCACATGGACCCCGAAGGCGCAGAGAAGGTTGGGGGAGGGGACCCACTGGAACAGCTGTTGGGAGACAGATGGTAGACTCCCGTCAAGGCCTTCCAGCGTGTTCTTTAACGTTGGATTGTTTTACCTCTGAGCGGCACTTTTTTGAACACCATGGGCTAAATGGCCAGGTCACATGGACCCCGAAGGCTCAGAGAAGGTTGGGGAAGGGGACCCACTGGAACAGCTGTTGGGAGACAGATGGTAGCCTGCCGTCAAGGCCATCCAGCGTGTTCTTTAACGTTGGGTTGTTTTACCTCTGAGCGGCACATTTTTGCACACCATGGGCTAAATGGGCAGTTCACATGGACCCCGAAGGCTCAGAGAAGATTGGGGGAGGGGACCCACTGGAACAGCTGTTGAGAGACAGATGGTAGTCTCCCGTCAAGGCCATCCAGCGTGTTCTTTAACGTTGGGTTGTTTTACCTCTGAGCGGCACTTTTTTGCACACCATGGGCTAAATGGCCAGGTCACATGGACCCCGAAGGCTCAGAGAAGGTTGGGGGAGGGGACCCACTGGAACAGCTGTTGGGAGACAGATGGTAGCCTCCCGTCAGGGCCATCCAGCGTGTTCTTTAACGTTTGGTTGTTTTACCTCTGAGCGGCACTTTTTTGCACATCATGGGCTAAATGGCCAGGTCACATGGACCCCGAAGTCTCAGAGAAGGTTGGGGGAGGGAACCCACTGGAACAGCTGTTGGGAGACAGATGGTAGCCTCCCGTCAAGGCCATCCAGCGTGTTCTTTAACGTGCACAGGGTATGGCTCTCCCACACACGGGGCCATAATATGTAGTAAAATGATTATAACCTGATTGGAGATTTATCCATAACGAAAACGGAGTTCCGCTGGACTACAGTTGTGCACTCGGAAATAACAAACAATTATTTCGAAGACAGGAGACCGAACCCGGGTCCTATTACCACCATCACCATTGCACAGAATCCCTTCGCCAGATGAAGCGAGGCAATAACTCGGGTAACCCCGGGTATTCTCCAACACCAGGGGCCAATCAGATGCCAACGTCCGCAGTTATTATGGGGGCGGTGGTGGCTCAGTCGGTAGCGCGCCAGGCTCGTAATCTGTAGTTCCCAGGTTCGAGTTCCAGCTGGGTCAGCGTTGAGATTTATCTCCGCAAAATTCCCCGCCCTGCCCACGGTCAGTAGGGGACACCGATGGGCTTGGAAAGGCCGCCGTCCGTCGGATGGGACGTTAAGCCGTGGCCCCGTGTCCGGGAGAGACATACCCTGTGCACGTTAAAGAACACGCTGGATGGCCTTGACGGGAGGCTACCATCTGTCTCCCAACAGCTGTTCCTGTGGGTCCCCTCCCCCAACCTTCTCTGAGCCTTCGGGGTCCATGTGACCTGGCCATTTAGCCCATGGTGTGCAAAAAAAGCCACTCAGAGGTAAAACAACCCAACGTTAAAGAACATGCTGGATGGCCTTGACGGGAGGCTACCATCTGTCTCCCAACAGCTGTTCCAGTGGGTCCCCTCCCCCAACCTTCTCTGAGCCTTCGGGGTCCATGTGACCTGGCCATTTAGCCCATGGTGTGCAAAAAAGTGCCGCTCAGAGGTAAAACAACCCAACTTGTTGCCAGATCCCAAAAGTAAAAAAAATGAAATTACAAATACCAATAGGTCTGCAATCTTTCACTCCAAATATTAAATCGATCATTTTCATTTTGTTATGGAAAATATTTTTCTCCTTATTGATGCATTAGGATTCAAACGTGTCAGAAGCTATAATATTTCCTCAGTATTTGAAGCACAGATAAAATGCACTAAAATGATTTAAATAACCTTTAAACTATTAAAATTAGCATTCAAATATTATAACTGAAGACAATTTTTTAACATGCTTTAATAACATACAGTCGCTCAAAAAATATCCGAACACTATGGTTGATTTCAGAATTCAGAAAATATATCTGGCAGCGATTTTTTTTAGAAATTGGTGATCTGGCAAACTTCGTGTACGTAGTATGAAATAAAGGTAGGTGTATGAAATAAACTGGCATCTCAGTGTATATGCTAATTATTTTAAACCAATCGGTATTACTTTTCTCACAGGGGGCGGGGGTGGCTCAGTCGGTAGCGCGCCAGGCTCGTAATCTGTAGTTCCCAGGTTCGAGTCCCAGCTGGGTCATCGTTGAGATTTATCTCCGCAAAATTCCCCGCCCTGCCCACGGTCAGTAGGGGACACCGATGGGCTTGGAAAGGCCGCCGTCCGTCGGATGGGACGTTAAGCCGTGACCCGTGTGCGGGAGAGCCATACCCTGTGCACGTTAAAGAACACGCTGGATGGCCTTGACGGGAGGCTACCATCTGTCTCCCAACAGCTGTTCCAGTGGGTCCCCTCCCCCAACTTTCTCTGAGCCTTCGGGGTCCATGTGACCTGGCCATTTAGCCCATGGTGTGCAGAAAAGTGCCGCTCAGAGGTAAAACAACCCAACGTTAAAGAACACGCTGGATGGCCTTGACGGGAGGCTACCATCTGTCTCCCAACAGCTGTTCCAGTGGGTCCCCTCCTCCAACCTTCTCTGAGCCTTCGGGGTTCTTGTGACCTGGCCATGTAGCACCTGGTGTGCAAGACTGTGCTTCTCAGAGGTAAAACAAATCACTGTATCAATATATGCTGGCCCACTGCATAAAGGATAATGAACATAAAAATGAAAGCATTAAATAAAAAAAAAAAACTCATCACCGCATTTCACATATGTGTGAAATGGCATTCGCGTCAAGGCACTTTATGATTAGAGTTTCAGGGAAACTAGGAAAGCTGCTGAATCGATATCTCCATATATTTGATCCAGGTTTATGAAAAATTGCACCTAAAAACTAAGTTGTTATAATAATATTTATTTAATAATACATTTAATAATTAATAATAGTTATTATTCTTCGTGTACGTACACGAAGGTTGCCAGATCACTAATTTCTAAAACAATCGTTGTCAGATATTTTTTCTGAATTCTCTAATCAACCACAGTGTTCGGATACTTTTTTAAGCGACTGTACAGCTTAAGCGCTAACCTCAATACAATTCAGAACTTGAGCAGGGTTGGGTTGTTTTACCTCTGAGCTGCACTTTTTTGCATACTATGGGCTAAATAGCCAGGTCACATGGACCCCGAAGGCGCAGAGAAGGTTGGGGGAGGGGACCCACTGGAACAGCTGTTGGGAGACAGATGGTAGACTCCCGTCAAGGCCTTCCAGCGTGTTCTTTAACGTTGGATTGTTTTACCTCTGAGCGGCACTTTTTTTGAACACCATGGGCTAAATGGCCAGGTCACATGGACCCCGAAGGCTCAGAGAAGGTTGGGGAAGGGGACCCACTGGAACAGCTGTTGGGAGACAGATGGTAGCCTGCCGTCAAGGCCATCCAGCGTGTTTTTTAACGTTGGGTTGTTTTACCTCTGAGCGGCACATTTTTGCACACCATGGGCTAAATGGCCAGTTCACATGGACCCCGAAGGCTCAGAGAAGGTTGGGGGAGGGGACCCACTGGAACAGCTGTTGAGAGACAGATGGTAGTCTCCCGTCAAGGCCATCCAGCGTGTTCTTTAACGTTGGGTTGTTTTACCTCTGAGTGACACTTTTTTGCACACCATGGGCTAAATGGCCAGGTCACATGGACCCCGAAGGCTCAGAGAAGGTTGGGGGAGGGGACCCACTGGAACAGCTGTTGGGAGACAGATGGTAGCCTCCCGTCAAGGCCATCCAGCGTGTTCTTTAACGTTTGGTTGTTTTACCTCTGAGCGGCACTTTTTTGCACACCATGGGCTAAATGGCCAGGTCACATGGACCCCGAAGTCTCAGAGAAGGTTGGGGGAGGGAACCCACTGGAACAGCTGTTGGGAGACAGATGGTAGCCTCCCGTCAAGGCCATCCAGCGTGTTCCTTAACGTGCACAGGGTATGGCTCTCCCACACACGGGGCCATAATATGTAGTAAAATGATTATAACCTGATTGGAGATTTATCCATAACGAAAACGGAGTTCCGCTGGACTACAGTTGTGCACTCGGAAATAACAAACAATTATTTCGAAGACAGGAGACCGAACCCGGGTCCTATTACCACCATCACCATTGCACAGAATCCCTTCGCCAGATGAAGTGAGGCAATAACTCGGGTAACCCCGGGTATTCTCCAACACCAGGGGCCAATCAGATGCCAACGTCCGCAGTTATTATGGGGGCGGTGGTGGCTCAGTCGGTAGCGCGCCAGGCTCGTAATCTGTAGTTCCCAGGTTCGAGTTCCAGCTGGGTCAGCGTTGAGATTTATCTCCGCAAAATTCCCCGCCCTGCCCACGGTCAGTAGGGGACACCGATGGGCTTGGAAAGGCCGCCGTCCGTCGGATGGGACGTTAAGCCGTGGCCCCGTGTCCGGGAGAGACATACCCTGTGCACGTTAAAGAACACGCTGGATGGCCTTGACGGGAGGCTACCATCTGTCTCCCAACAGCTGTTCCAGTGGGTCCCCTCCCCCAACCTTCTCTGAGCCTTCGGGGTCCATGTGACCTGGCCATTTAGCCCATGGTGTGCAAAAAAAGCCACTCAGAGGTAAAACAACCCAACGTTAAAGAACATGCTGGATGGCCTTGACGGGAGGCTACCATCTGTCTCCCAACAGCTGTTCCAGTGGGTCCCCTCCCCCAACCTTCTCTGAGCCTTCGGGGTCCATGTGACCTGGCCATTTAGCCCATGGTGTGCAAAAAAGTGCCGCTCAGAGGTAAAACAACCCAACTTGTTGCCAGATCCCAAAAGTAAAAAAAATGAAATTACAAATACCAATAGGTCTGCAATCTATCACTCCAAATATTAAATCGATCATTTTCATTTTGTTATGGAAAATATTTTTCTCCTTATTGATGCATTAGGATTCAAACGTGTCAGAAGCTATAATATTTCCTCAGTATTTGAAGCACAGATAAAATGCACTAAAATGATTTAAATAACCTTTAAACTATTAAAATTAGCATTTAAATATTATAACTGAAGACAATTTTTTAACATGCTTTAATAACATACAGTCGCTCAAAAAATATCCGAACACTATGGTTGATTTCAGAATTCAGAAAATATATCTGGCAGCGATTTTTTTTAGAAATTGGTGATCTGGCAAACTTCGTGTACGTAGTATGAAATAAAGGTAGGTGTATGAAATAAACTGGCATCTCAGTGTATATGCTAATTATTTTAAGCCAATCGGTATTACTTTTCTCACAGGGGGCGGGGGTGGCTCAGTCGGTAGCGCGCCAGGCTCGTAATCTGTAGTTCCCAGGTTCGAGTCCCAGCTGGGTCATCGTTGAGATTTATCTCCGCAAAATTCCCCGCCCTGCCCACGGTCAGTAGGGGATACCGATGGGCTTGGAAAGGCCGCCGTCCGTCGGATGGGACGTTAAGCCGTGACCCGTGTGCGGGAGAGCCATACCCTGTGCACGTTAAAGAACACGCTGGATGGCCTTGACGGGAGGCTACTATCTGTCTCCCAACAGCTGTTCCAGTGGGTCCCATCCCCCAACTTTCTCTGAGCCTTCGGGGTCCATGTGACCTGGCCATTTAGCCCATGGTGTGGAAAAAAGTGCCGCTCAGAGGTAAAACAACCCAACGTTAAAGAACACGCTGGATGGCCTTGACGGAAGGCTACCATCTGTCTCCCAACAGCTGTTCCAGTGGGTCCCCTCCTCCAACCTTCTCTGAGCCTTCGGGGTTCTTGTGACCTGGCCATGTAGCACCTGGTGTGCAAGACTGTGCTTCTCAGAGGTAAAACAAACCACTGTATCAATATATGCTGGCCCACTGCATAAAGGATAATGAACATAAAAATGAAAGCATTAAATAAAAAAAAAAAACTCATCACCGCATTTCACATATGTGTGAAATGGCATTCGCGTCAAGGCACTTTATGATTAGAGTTTCAGGGAAACTAGGAAAGCTGCTGAATCGATATCTCCATATATTTGATCCAGGTTTATGAAAAATTGCACCTAAAAACTAAGTTGTTATAATAATATTTATTTAATAATACATTTAATAATTAATAATAATTATTATTATTCGTGTACGTACACGAAGGTTGCCAGATCACTAATTTCTAAAACAATCGTTGTCAGATATTTTTTCTGAATTCTCTAATCAACCACAGTGTTCGGATACTTTTTTAAGCGACTGTACAGCTTAAGCACTAACCTCAATACACTTCAGAACTTGAGCAGGGTTGGGTTGTTTTACCTCTGAGCGGCACTTTTTTGCATACTATGGGCTAAATAGCCAGGTCACATGGACCCCGAAGGCGCAGAGAAGGTTGGGGGAGGGGACCCACTGGAACAGCTGTTGGGAGACAGATGGTAGACTCCCGTCAAGGCCTTCCAACGTGTTCTTTAACGTTGGATTGTTTTACCTCTGAGCGGCACTTTTTTTGAACACCATGGGCTAAATGGCCAGGTCACATGGACCCCGAAGTCTCAGAGAAGGTTGGAGGAGGGGACCCACTGGAACAGCTGTTGGGAGACAGATGGTAGCCTCCCGTCAAGGCCATCCAGCGTGTTCTTTAACGTTGGGTTGTTTTACCTGTGAGCGGCACATTTTTGCACACCATGGGCTAAATGGCCAGTTCACATGGACCCCGAAGGCTCAGAGAAGGTTGGGGGAGGGGACCCACTGGAACAGCTGTTGAGAGACAGATGGTAGTCTTCCGTCAAGGCCATCCAGCGTGTTCTTTAACGTTGGGTTGTTTTACCTCTGAGCGGCACTTTTTTGCACACCATGGGCTAAATGGCCAGTTCACATGGACCCCGAAGGCTCAGAGAAGGTTGGGGGAGGGGACCCACTGAAACAGCTGTTGAGAGACAGATGGTAGCCTCCCGTCAAGGCCATCCAGCGTGTTCTTTAACGTTGGGTTGTTTTACCTCTGAGCGGCACTTTTCTGCACACCATGGGCTAAATGGCCAGGTCACATGCACCCCGAAGGCTCAGAGAAGGTTGGGGGAGGGGACCCACTGGAACAGCTGTTGGAAGACAGATGGTAGCCTCCCGTCAAGACCATCCAGCGTGTTCTTTAACGTGCACAGGGTATGGCTCTCTCCACGGCTGAACGTCCCATCCGACGGACGGCGGCCTTTCCAAGCCCGTCGGTGTCCCCTACTGACCGCGGGCAGCGCGGGGAATTTTGCGGAGACAAATCTCAACGCTGACCCAGCTGGGACTCGAACCTGAACTTCAGCAGAATAGCTATGTGTCTACAAATGACTGCACAGAAATGGCTATTATTGAAGACAAACTGCGCATGCTCTAATCTCCCGTAATGTTTCCAACTTAAATGTTTAGTGTGATGCGAGTATTCACTGCGAAAAACAGTGTGCCTCGAGGAAAGGGTATTTCAGGCTAGCTGCTTTCAAGAATATCTATGGTAAACTCTAGACAAATTTACCTATTCTGTGATTGTTAGACTTTGCTATGGAGAAACATATAAGACAAAGTCATGTATTATTTTGGTACTTTATCTTCTAATCAAAGCGATAATTCTTGCTTGTTTTTTGGGGCGGGGGTGACTTAGTCGGTAGCGCGTCAGGCTCGTAATCTGTAGTTCCCAGGTTCGAGTCCCAGCTGGGTTAGCGTTGAGATTTATCTCCGCAAAATTCCCGCCCTACCCACGGTGAGTAGGGGACACCGATGGGCTTGGGAAGACCGCCGTCCGTCTGATGGGACGTTAAGCCGTGGCCCCGTGTGCGGGAGAGCCATATCCTGTGCACGTTAAAGAACACGCTGGATGGCTTTGACGGGAGGTTACCATCTGTATCCCAACAGCTGTTCCAGTGGGTCCCCTCCCCAAACCTTCTCTGAGCCTTCGGGGTCCATGTGACCTGGCCGTTTAGCCCATGGTGTGCAAAAAAGTGCCGCTCAGAGGTAAAACAACCCAACGTTAAAGAACACGCTGGATGGCCTTGACGGTAGGCTACCATCTGTCTCCCAACAGCTGTTCCAGTGGGTCCCCTTCCCCAACGTTCTCTGAGCCTTCGGGGTCCATGTGACCTGGCCATTTAGCCCATGGTGTGAAAAAAAGTGCCGCTCAGAGGTAAAACAACCCAACGTTAAAGAACACGCTGGATGGCCTTGACGGGAGGCTACCATCTGTCTCCCAACAGCTGTTCCAGTGGGTCCCCTCCCCCAACCTTCTCTGAGCCTTGGGGTCCATGTGACCTGGCCATTTAGCCCATGGTGTGCAAAAAAGTGCCGCTCAGAGGTAAAACAACCGAACGTTAAAGAACACGCTGGATGGCCTTGACGGGAGGCTACCATCTGTCTCCCAATAGCTGTTTCAGTGAGTCCCCTCCCCCAACCTTCTCTGAGCCTTCGGGGTCCATGTGACCTGGCCATTTAGCCCATGGTGTGCAAAAAAGTGCCGCTCAGAGGTAAAACAACCCAACGTTAAAGAACACGCTGGATGGCCTTGACGGTAGGCTACCATCTGTCTCCCAACAGCTGTTCCAGTGGGTCCCCTTCCCCAACGTTCTCTGAGCCTTCGGGGTCCATGTGACCTGGCCATTTAGCCCATGGTGTGCAAAAAAGTGCCGCTCAGAGGTAAAACAACCCAACGTTAAAGAACACGCTGGATGGCCTTGACGGGAGGCTACCATCTGTCTCCCAACAGCTGTTCCAGTGGGTCCCCTCCGCCAACCTTCTCTGAGCCTTCGGGGTCCATGTGACCTGGCCATTTAGCCCATGGTGTGCAAAAAACTGCCGCTCAGAGGTAAAACAAACCAATTTGCTTGTTTTGATAAAAATAATTAATTCTGTTTTTATTTACTTTCGTAATTAACTGTTGCAACAAGGTGGCAACAGACTGGCAATTTCTGAAAAAAGCCCCAAGGAAGAGAGAGTGCAGCAGACGGGAGGAAAGGTTAACCGTAACCGCAGGTGGGAACTTTGGTAGGAGGTGTCATTAATCACCAGTGGTGGAGCTGTTGTATGCAGCAGGGAACGGTCGTTTTGTCAGTTGTCAAGAGGAAGTATTTCTGACTCGAGATCATTGTACAGTCGCTGAAAAAAATATCCGAACACTATGGTTGATTACAGAATTGAGAAAAAATATATGGCAACGATTTTTTTAGAAATTAGTGAACTGGCAACCTTCGTGTACAGTCGCTCAAAAAGTATCCGAACACTATAGTTGATTACAGAATTCAGAAAAAATATCTAGCAACGATATTTTTAGAAATTAGTGAATCTGGCAACGATTTTTTTAGAAATTAGTGAACTGGCAACCTTCGTGTCACGTGACACGAAGGTTGCCAGTTCAATAATTTCTAAAAAAATCGTTGCCAGATTCACCAATTTCTAAAAAAATCGTTGCCAGATATTTTTTCTGAATTCTGTAATCAACTATAGTGTTCGGATATTTTTTTGAGCGACTGTATATCGAAGGCAGGAAAAAATGCGACAGGTTTAGCAGATGTTTAAGGAAAATAAGTAATAAAGAGTTTAATTTTGTTCCTAAGATTTTGAATAGGAATTTTATTTTAGCTCTGAAATATACTCGTAAGTTTTTGTAACATATGGTCCCAGAGACCAAATGCTGTAAAAACTGAATATTAGTCTGAGAAAAGATCAGAAATTACTGGGAATGGTAGAGTACCACTTAGCCAACACTGTATTATACTTTTTCCTATAAAAAAGCTCCCAAGTGGCAACAAAATATAGTGTTCCTCAAGAGTCGGTTTTATGTCCAGTTCTATTCCTTAATTTGTTTCTCGTTTCCAAAAAGAAATGAGATGATTTTACTTTGTCATCCGTCTGTAGACATCCAATATTTTTTTTGGGTTTTAGAGGTAAATTTGTTTTGGGGGAGGATTGGATAAGTATTGATGAAATATTACACACTTTCCGAATTTCATAAAACCTATAATTGCGACCTCTATTACAAAAATACCCCCTCAAGCAGCTGCTTGCCACGGAAGTCTGACAGGAGCCTGTCAGTTTATATGCCACAGTAGAAGGTTTGAGAGGATGGCAAGACCTCAGCAGAAAAACGACACATACATCCGTGCCTTACCCGGGGCTCGAACCCAGGTCCCTTAGATAAGTAGCCAAGCGTGCTAACCACGCGGCCATGGGACGGCTCACTCCATCAAATAAATTTTAAATCTCACTTATGATATATTATTTGAAACATTCATTTTTAATTTTTGTATTTTCCATATCTGAAGAGCAAAGTCGTGACTTTGATCCTAGATCGTTAGGACACGTTATTTAAATATTATATAGATTATTAATTAGAAAATTATTTATATACATTATTTTTTATTCAAATTAGATATTTTTGAGTTTTTTTGTATCGAAAATAACTGTTGAAGCAATTAAGTATATATTGCAATATGATATGGCATAGATATAAATTAAAAGTAACTTCAGATTCGTGGAATATTTATATTGATCCCTGTTTTAGACATTATATACAGACATTATATACAGATACAGTGGACCCCCGATATAACGCGCATGTCGGGCGGGAAATAACACCCGCGTTATAAGGTGAACCGCGTTATACCGAGGGCGCGGTGGCGACACAATAAATTTCACACTGTAAGCTTTTCTTTTACTCATCATGCATACAATAATTAAACACTATTCAAAATACATGCAAGAACTCAATACATACACAATTACTCAATACGCAGTAACAATAAAATGCGATACTCACTAACGCCGCACGGACCTGTATAAACATGTTTGAACTTATCGCGAACATCGCCCGCGCTATAACCGGGTGCGCGGTATAGCGAGCAGCGCTATAACGAAGGTCCACTGTATTTAGACATTATATATCAGTTGTTACACACATTTTTCAGAATATTAACATTTTAATTCAATATTTTATAGGCTAGCCCTGTGCTTAAATAAATGCTTAATATGATGTTGGCATTAAATGAACTAATTTAATTTCGTCTGTAATAAAATATGATTAAGAGCATACAATAATTAAACACTATTCAAAATACACGCAGGAACTCAATACATACACAATTACTCAATACTCAGTAACAATAAAATGCGATACTCACTAACGCCGCACGGACCTGTATAAACATGTTTGAACTTATCGCGAACATCGCCCGCGCTATAACCGAGTGCGCGGTATAGCGAGCAGTGTTATAACGAAGGTCAACTGTATTTAGACATTATATAACAGTTGTTACACACATTTTTCAGAATATTAACATTTTAATTCAATATTTTATAGGCTAGCCCTGTGCTTAAATAAATGCTTAATATGATGTTGCATTAAATGAACTAATTTAATTTCGTCTGTAATAAAATATGATTAAGAGGAAACAGGAAAGCCTTAATTAACTAGTCCCAGCTGGGTCAGCGTTGAGATTTATCTCCGTAAAATTCCCCGCCCTTCCCACGGTCAGTAGGGGACACCGATGGGCTTGGAAACGCCACCGTCCGTCGGATGGAACGTTAAACCGTGACACCGTGTACGAGAGAGCCATACCCTGTGCATGTTAAGTTACACACTGGATGGTCTTGACGGAAGGCTACCATCTGCCTCCCAGTAGCTGTTCCAGTGGGTCCCCACCCCCAACCTTCTCTGAATCTTCAGAGTACTTGTGACCTGGTCATTTAGCCCATTGTGTGCAAAAGATTAATGGGCTTGACGGGAGGCTACCATCTGTCTCCCAACAGCTGTTCCAGTGGGCCCCCTCCCCTAACCTTGGCTGAGCCTTCGGGGTCCTTGTGACCTGGCAATTTAGCCCATGGTGTACAAAAAAGTGCCGCTCAGAGGTAAAACAACCCAACGTTAAAGAACACGCTGGATGGCCTTGACGGGAGGCTACCATCTGTCTCCCAACAGCTGTTCCAGTGGGCCCCCTCCCCCAACCTTCTCTGAGCCTTCGGGGTCCTTGTGACCTACCCATTTAGCCCATTTTGTGCAAAAAAGTGCAGCTCAGAGGTAAAACAACCCACAACCCAAAGCACTTTTCATTCACTAACGTCCCGTGGCCAAGTGGTTAGCGCGCTTGGCTAATGATCTAAGGGACCTAAGTTCGAGCGCCGGGTAAGGCATGGATGTGTGTCGTTTTTCTGCTGAGGTCCTGCCAGCCTCACAGACCTTCTACTAGGCATATAAACTGAGAGGCTCCTGTCAGACCTCTGTGGCAAGCAGCTGTTTGAGGGGAATTTTTTTTTAATGGTGAGAAGACCATGGATATAGAAAACAATCGTTTATTCTATTCCCCACTTTCTTGAGAGGGGAAAAAGAAGGGGGGTTGGGTATATGTTTTATAACCTTTGATAGTCTCTGCGTCATCGCAACGATTTTCACTCCTTTTCGAGGCAAGAAAGGATGGGAAAAATGTTCATAATATTGTGACTCCCACTTCACAAATTTTAATTTTCTCTCTGCCCTCGTGTTTCAAAAATATTACGGCACAATTTTTTTCACATTCGCTTTTTATGGGAAAGGACAGATGGGAGGAAAGTTTTTATATAATATTATGACACTCTCCACGACTCAAGAGTTCATTTTGTACATAACGTGATGTGATGGGTCAAAAGGTTGAAATTATACATTGGAACAGCCGTTTTAACATCCACATAAATTGAGAAACACAACAGATGACGTAGGAAAATCAATTGGAATATAAGTAGAAGTTAATATTGGCATTTAACTACCACTAAATTAATAAAATAGTTTAATATAATAAGATATCGTTCGTTCAGTCCACAAAAATGAAAAGATGCTTCAATCTTAGGTAAATCACGGATGTATCTCAATGATATGTCCAACATTTAAGAAAATATATTATTACTGCGAAATGAACAAATGAAGTATGCTCATGCATTCTTTTGCGTGTCTTGATACTGAATATAAAATTCTATCATTGATATTGCTTCTTGATCTCCAAAGCACTTTTCTTGCATTCGGTCATGTTAAGTTTAATTTCAGTAGTTTAGCCGTTAAAAATCATAATAATCGAATTTTCAAAGAATATGGTTAAAATTCAAATGGCAGTCCTTTTGTCCTATTAAAATCAAAGAGCATTTGTCGGAATCTGATTTTTCAGAAAAGCAATTATGTATGTTTGGAATAAGTGTGAAATCCATTATATTTGTTGGTTAACTGAGAACTTGGGAGTTAGAATGATACTAGGTGTGAAAAATCTAATTCGTTTTGGATAGAAAATTTTGATAACGTTAAAGAGATGTGGTTACCTAGTAACTGATTTTGAGGTAAGACGAAAAGAATATTTTATGTATTGATACAAATTCAAAGAGATGAAAGTTTAGCGTGAGTTCATAAATAACACATATGTATACCACTAAAGTATGAATGATGTAATTTATTACAATGACGCAATATTATTACAAATCAATCAATTTTATCTAAACTTAACTAATTCTGTCTCTCTTAGCATAAAGACAAACCACTTTGTATTGAATCTCATTTGCGACATTAAATAACCTTAACAATACTTTATACCTTATACATGTTTAACGTTTAACATTGATCCCCTGACAGAAGATCCAATAACAAACTTTACAGTTGATTCCTCTTATCCACAAGGGGCGGGGGTGGCTCAGTCGGTAACGCGCCAGGCTCGTAATCTGTAGTTCCCAGGTTCGAGCCCCAGCTGGGTCAGCGTTGAGATTTATCTCCGCAAAATTCCCCGCCCTGCCCACGGTCAGTAGGGGACACCGATGGGCTTGGAAAGACCGCCGTCCGTCGGATGGGACGTTAAGCTGTGGCCCGTGTACGGGAGAGCCATACCCCGTGAACGTTAAAGAACACGCTGGATGGCCTTGACGGGAGGCGATCATCTGTCTCCCAACAGCTGTTCCAGTGGGTCCCCTCCCCCAACCTCCTCTGAGCCTACGGGGTCCATGTGACCTGGCCGTTTAGCCCATGGTGTGCAAAAAAGTGCAGCTCAGAGGTAAAACAACCCAACATCTTCTCCACCGGAATCATGTTTCATCTTAAGTCAAATAAGAGCAGTCCTTTTACGTAGCTTTACACAACAATAATTTAATTCACTATCTCCTTCTTCCTTTTACTACTCCAACTTCTTACTGTTTTCAAACCATTCTCGTTCTAAAACGTTTGTAACGTTAATCGTCACGCTAAGTATAGACGACGTTCATGATACACCAGTCACATGCCATTGCAGCGCGTTCATCTGTTGAAACAGTATCATAATTTGCTACAAAAGAGGAATGGTTTCATATTATATGTATTATAATTTTCTATAGAAGAAAGGCTGTTTTAAATTAAAGAGTCTGTCATTTTCTTTTTTCAAATATTTTTCTGTTGCTATATGTGACGAAATTTCTTTAGCCGATTTAAAGTTAGGAATACAAATTCGGATAAGAGAACAAATCCTTCTAACCAAACTTAAGGAACAATTGAAAGAATAGCTAATCATCTCTGGTGAATATAGGTTGCTTGTGTTCAAAGAGAATGAAGCTTTTTCGGTTTCCAATTTTGCCCCATCTGATACTGGAAATACGAACTAATGGATGATTTGGAAAAATAGCAATAATGCATTGGTACCAACAAAACACAAAATGGAAATCATTATCTCATATATCATTTAAAATGAAAATGTTTCGCTTTCCCATCCCTTTGGGGTTAAGAAGGGGGGGATCAAAATAAATCCTTTGATCACCACACTTCATCAAAAAAAAATTATAATAAATGCCCTCTCAAGCAGCTGCTTGCCACAGAGGTCTGACAGGATCCTGTCAGTTTATATGCCACAGTAGAAGGTCTGAGAGAATGGTAGGACATCAGCAGAAAAACGACAGATACAACCAGGCTTTACCCGCGGCTCGAACCCAGATCCCTTAGATCAGTAGCCAACCGTGCTAACCACTCGGCCACGGGACGGCTATTGCGACCTCTAACGGTAGAAAATTTTGAAAATTGCAACGTTTTAAGCGAATATGACATACGATTTATATTTCATAAAAATTCGAAATTTTGGCGCAGGAATGGGAAGGTCATGAGGTCAAATTTATCTATATATTAATTCTCATTGGCAACAATGAGTCGGCCCCTTACCCTAAGCAGGCACGTACCCAGATTTCAGGGTGGGGGTGGCTCAGTCGGTAGCGCGCCAGGCTCGTAATCTGTAGTTCCCAGGTTCGAGTCCCAGCTGGATCAGCGTTGAGATTTATCTCCGCAAAATTCCCCGTCCTTCCCACGGTCAGTAGGGGACACCGATGGGCCTGGAAAGGCCGCCGTCCGTCGGATGGGACGTTAAGCCGTGGCCCCGTGTGCGGGAGAGCCATACCCAGTGCACGTTAAAGAACACGCTGGATGGCCTTGACGGGAGGCTACCATCTGTTTCCCAACAACTGTTCCAGTGGGTCCCCTCCCACAACCTTCTCTGAGCCTTCGGGGTTCATGTGACCTGGCCATTTAGCTCATGGTGTGCAAATAAAAGTGCCGCTCAGAGGTAAAACAACCCAACCCAACCCAGATTTCAGTTTCGGAGGGAGGGGCGCGCGAATATTTAGTTTTTTTTTTTTTTTTTTTTTTTGGGGGGGGGGGGGTCTGAGAATTTTGCTTTAGGGTGTCTGTGATTGAGTTTCGGGAAGGTATTTTGAGTCATATATCTCAAAAATCAATTTGGATGCGAAGGGTCCTTCGAGGTCAAAGGTCAGATCCCGGTATACTGGTGCTGGAGAACTGAAAATTGGTGAATAGTGCTATTTCCGGTAGTAGAACCCAGATGAGATATGAGAGGGATTTTAAGTTCCTGTGTGACATTCAAGGTCAAATAGAGGTCGAAGTGATGGGTTGGAAATCAAGAGGTGCGGGAAAGCACTGTTCGATTTGCTCTATATTCGATATTGTTTAAAAATTTAACTGGTGATTTAGCATTAATGTTTCTTTTAAATTTAATAACATTGTTGCCAATGAGAATTAATATATAGATAAAATTGACCTCATGACCTTCCCATTCCTGCGCCAAAATTTCGAATTTTTATGAAATATAAATCGTATGTCATATTCGCTTAAAATGTTGCAATTTTCAAAATTTTCCACCGTTAGAGGTCGCAATAGCCGTCCCGTGGCCGAGTGGTTAGCACGGTTGGCTACTGATCTAAGGGATCTGGGTTCGAGCTACGGGTAAGGCCTGGGTGTATGTGTCGTTTTTCTGCTGAGGGTTGTTTTACCTGTGAGCGGCACTTTTTTGCACACCATGGACTAAATGGCCAGGTCACATGGACCCCGAAGGCTCAGAGAAGTTTGGGGGAGGGGACCCACTGGAACAGCTGTTGGGAGACAGATGGTAGCCTCCCGTCAAGGCCATCCAGCGTGTTCTTTAACGTGCACAGGGTCTCCCGCACACGGGCCACGGCTTAACGTCCCATCCGACGGACGGCGGCCGTTCCAAGCGCATCGGTGTCCCCTACTGACCGTGGGCAGGGCGGGGAATTTTGCGGAGATAAATCTCAACGCCCACCCAGCTGGGACTCGAACCAGGGAACTACAGATTACGAGCCTGGCGCGCTACCGACTGAGCACCCCCCGCCCCGCGACTGTCTTCTAACCACTTGTGCCTCCCCGAACAGAGTAACGTATCACAAAGCGCTGCTCAGTTTCCATCTCTCCCAATCCCCCTCCGACTCCAAAATCTGTCCCATGAAATTTTCTTATCCCTCACATTTGTCCCTTTGTCTCAACCGTCATATCAGTCCCTTGGTATTTCCCCCCCCCCCCATATTCACCCCTTGTACTTTCTTTCCCCTCATATTTTTGCCTTGGTATTTCCTTATTCCCCCATACCCGTCCCTTGGCATTTTCATTCCTCTTCACATCTGTCCCTTGGTATTTCCTTTCCCCCCATATCTGTCCCTTGATATTTGCTTTCCCTCTACATCTATCCCTTCATATTTGTTTCCCTCCAACTCGGTTCCTTGATATTTTCCTCCTCACATCTGTCCCTTGGTATTTCCTTCCCCCATATCTGTCCTTTGATATTTCATTTCCCCCCATATTTTCCCTTGGTATTTTCTTATTTCCCAATACCTGTCCCTTGGTATTTTCTTATTTCCCAATACCTGTCCCTTGATATTTTCTTATTTCCCAATACCTGTTCCTTGGTATTTTCTTATTTCCCAATACCTGTTCCTTCGTATTTTCTTATTTCCCAATACCTGTTCCTTGATATTTTCTTATTTCCCAATACCTGTTCCTTGGTATTTTCTTATTTCCCAATACCTGTTCCTTGATATTTTCCTATTTCCCAATACCTATTCCTTGGTATTTTCTTATTTCCCAATACCTGTTCCTTGGTATTTTCTCATTTTCCAATACCTGTTCCTTGGGATTTTCTAATTTCCGAATACCCGTTCCTTGGTATTTTCTAATTTCCCAATACCTGTCCCTTGGTATTTTCTTATTTCCCAATACATGTTCCTTGGTATTTTCTTATTTCCCAATACATGTTCCTTGGTATTTCTTATTTCCCAATACTTGTTCCTTGGTATTTTCTTATTTCCCAATACCTGTCCCTTGGTATTTTCTTATTTCCCAATACCTGTTGCTTGATATTTTCTTATTTCCCAATACCTGTTCCTTGGTAATTTCTTATTTCCCAATACCTGTCCTTTGGTATTTTCTTATTACCCAATACCTGTCCCTTGGTATTTTCTTATTTCCCAATACCTGTCCCTTGGTATTTTCTTATTTCCCAATATCTGTCCCTTGGTATTTTCTTTTTTCCCAATACCTGTCCCTTGGTATTTTCTTATTTCCCAATACCTGTTCCTTGGTATTTTCTTATTTCCCAATACCTGTTCCTTGAAATTTTCTTATTTCCCAATACCTGTCCCTTGGTATTTTCTTATTCCCCAATACCTGTCCCTTGTATTTTCTTATTTCCCAATACCTGTTCCTTGGTATTTTCTTATTTCCCAATACCTGTTCCTTGGTATTTTCTTATTTCCCAATACCTGTCCCTTGGTATTTTCTTATTTCCCAATACCTGTCCCTTGGTATTTTCTTATTTCCCAATACCTGTTGCTTGATATTTTCTTATTTCCCAATACCTGTTCCTGGTAATTTCTTATTTCCCAATACCTGTCCTTTGGTATTTTCTTATTACCCAATACCTGTCCCTTGGTATTTTCTTATTTACCAATACCTGTTCCTTGGTATTTTCTTATTTCCCAATACCTGTTCCTTGAAATTTTCTTATTTCCCAATACCTGTCCCTTGGTATTTTCTTATTCCCCAATACCTGTCCCTTGGTATTTTCTTATTTCCCAATACCTGTTCCTTGGTATTTTCTTATTTCCCAATACCTGTTCCTTGGTATTTTCTTATTTCCCAATATCTGTCCCTTGGTATTTTCTTATTTCCCAATACCTGTCCCTTGGTATTTTCTTATTTCCCAATACCTGTTGCTTGATATTTTCTTATTTCCCAATACCTGTTCCTTGGTAATTTCTTATTTCCCAATACCTGTCCTTTGGTATTTTTCTTATTACCCAATACCTGTCCCTTGGTATTTTCTTATTTCCCAATACCTGTCCCTTGGTATTTTCTTATTTCCCAATATCTGTCCCTTGGTATTTTCTTATTTCCCAATACCTGTCCCTTGGTATTTTCTTATTTCCCAATACCTGTTGCTTGATATTTTCTTATTTCCCAATACCTGTTCCTTGGTAATTTCTTATTTCCCAATACCTGTCCTTTGGTATTTTCTTATTACCCAATACCTGTCCCTTGGTATTTTCTTATTTCCCAATACCTGTCCCTTGGTATTTTCTTATTTCCCAATATCTGTCCCTTGGTATTTTCTTTTTTCCCAATACCTGTCCCTTGGTATTTTCTTATTTCCCAATACCTGTTCCTTGGTATTTTCTTATTTCCCAATACCTGTTCCTTGAAATTTTCTTATTTCCCAATACCTGTTCCTTGGTATTTTCTTATTTCCCAATACCTGTCCCTTGGTATTTTCTTATTTCCCAATACCTGTCCTTTGGTATTTTCTTATTTCCCAATACCTGTCCCTTGGTATTTCCTTATTTCCCAATACCTGTCCCTTGGTATTTTCTTATTTCCCAATCCTTTTCCTTGGTATTTTCTTATTTCCCAATACCTGTCCCTTGGTATTTTTTTTTTCCCAATACCTGTCCCTTGGTATTTTCTTATTTCCCAATACCTGTCCTTTGGTATTTTCTTATTTCCCAATACCTGTCCCTTGGTATTTTTTTATTTCCCAATATCTGTCCCTTGGTATTTTCTTATTTCCCAATACCTGTCCCTTGGTATTTTCTTATTTCCCAATACCTGTCCCTTGGTATTTTTTTATTTCCCAATATCTGTCCCTTGGTATTTTCTTATTTCCCAATACCTGTCCCTTGGTATTTTCTTATTTCCCAATACCTGTTCCTTGGTATTTTCTTATTTCCCAATACCTGTTCCTTGGTATTTTCTTATTTCCCAATATCTGTCCCTTGGTATTTTCGTATTCCCCAATACCTGTTCATTGGTATTTTCCAATACCCAATACCTGTTCCTTGGTATTTTCTTATTTCCCAATACCTGTTCCTTCGTATTTTCTTATTCCCCAATACCTGTTCATTGGTATTTTCTTATTTCCCAATACCTGTCCCTTGGTATTTTCTTACTTCCCAATACCTGTCCCTTGGTATTTTCTTATTTCCCAATACCTGTCCCTTGGTATTTTCGTATTCCCCAATACCTGTTCATTGGTATTTTATTATTTCCCAATACCTGTTCCTTGGTATTTTCGTATTCCCCAATACCTGTTCATTGGTATTTTCTTATTTCCCAATACCTGTTCCTTGGTATTTTCTTATTTCCCAATACCTGTTCCTTAGTATTTTCTTATTTCCCAATACCTGTCCCTTGGTATTTTCTTATTTCCCAATACCTTTTCCTTGGTATTTTCTTATTTCCCAATACCTGTCCCTTGGTATTTTCTTATTTCCCAATACCTGTCCCTTGGTATTTTCTTATTTCCCAATACCTGTCCCTTGGTATTTTCGTATTCCCCAATACCTGTTCATTGGTATTTTATTATTTCCCAATACCTGTTCCTTGGTATTTTCGTATTCCCCAATACCTGTTCATTGGTATTTTCTTATTTCCCAATACCTGTTCCTTGGTATTTTCTGATTTCCCAATACCTGTTCCTTAGTATTTTCTTATTTCCCAATACCTGTCCCTTGGTATTTTCTTATTTCCCAATACCTTTTCCTTGGTATTTTCTTATTTCCCAATACCTGTCCCTTGGTATTTTCTTATTTCCCAATACCTGTCCCTTGGTATTTCCTTATTTCCCAATACCTGTCCCTTGGTATTTTCTTATTTCCCAATACCTTTTCCTTGGTATTTTCTTATTTCCCAATACCTGTCCCTTGGTATTTTCTTATTCCCAATACCTGTCCCTTGGTATTTTCTTATTTCCCAATACCTGTTCCTTGGTATTTTCTTATTTCCCAGTACCTGTTCCTTGGTATTTTCTTATTTCCCAATACCTGTCCCTTGGTATTTTCTTACTTCCCAATACCTGTCCCTTGGTATTTTCTTATTTCCCAATACCTGTCCCTTGGTATTTTCTTATTTCCCAATACCTGTTCCTTGGTATTTTCTTATTTCCCAATACCTGTCCCTTGGTATTTTCTTATTTCCCAATACCTGTCCCTTGATATTTTCTTACTTCCCAATACCTGTCCCTTGGTATTTTCTTATTTCCCAATACCTGTCCCTTGGTATTTTCTTATTTCCCAATTCCTGTCCCTTGGTATTTTCTTATTTCCGAATATCTGTCCCTTGGTATTTTCTTATTTCCCAATACCTGTCCCTTGGTATTTTCTTATTTCCCAATACCTGTTCCTTGGTATTTTCTTATTTCCCAATACCTGTTCCTTCGTATTTTCTTATTCCCCAATACCTGTTCATTGGTATTTTCTTATTTCCCAATACCTGTCCCTTGGTATTTTCTTACTTCCCAATACCTGTCCCTTGGTATTTTCTTATTTCCCAATACCTGTCCCTTGGTATTTTCTTATTTCCCAATACCTGTTCCTTGGTATTTTCTTATTTCCCAATACCTGTCCCTTGGTATTTTCTTATTTCCCAATACCTGTCCCTTGATATTTTCTTACTTCCCAATACCTGTCCCTTGGTATTTTCTTATTTCCCAATACCTGTCCCTTGGTATTTTCTTATTTCCCAATTCCTGTCCCTTGGTATTTTCTTATTTCCGAATATCTGTCCCTTGGTATTTTCTTATTTCCCAATACCTGTCCCTTGGTATTTTCTTATTTCCCAATACCTGTTCCTTGGTATTTTCTTATTTCCCAATACCTGTTCCTTCGTATTTTCTTATTCCCCAATACCTGTTCATTGGTATTTTCTTATTTCCCAATACCTGTCCCTTGGTATTTTCTTATTTCCCAATACCTATTCCTTGGTATTTTCTTATTTCCCAATACCTGTTCCTTGGTATTTTCTTATTTCCCAATACCTGTTCCTTGATATTTTCCTATTTCCCAATACCTATTCCTTGGTATTTTCTTATTTCCCAATACCTGTTCCTTGGTATTTTCTCATTTTCCAATACCTGTTCCTTGGGATTTTCTAATTTCCGAATACCCGTTCCTTGGTATTTTCTAATTTCCCAATACCTGTCCCTTGGTATTTTCTTATTTCCCAATACCTGTTCCTTGGTATTTTCTTATTTCCCAATACCTGTTCCTTCGTATTTTCTTATTCCCCAATACCTGTTCATTGGTATTTTCTTATTTCCCAATACCTGTCCCTTGGTATTTTCTTACTTCCCAATACCTGTCCCTTGGTATTTTCTTATTTCCCAATACCTGTCCCTTGGTATTTTCTTATTTCCCAATACCTGTCCCTTGGTATTTTCTTATTTCCCAATACCTGTTCCTTGGTATTTTCTTATTTCCCAATACCTGTCCCTTGGTATTTTCTTATTTCCCAATACCTGTCCCTTGATATTTTCTTACTTCCCAATACCTGTCCCTTGGTATTTTCTAATTTCCCAATACCTGTCCCTTGGTATTTTCTTATTTCCCAATACCTGTTCCTTCGTATTTTCTTATTCCCCAATACCTGTTCATTGGTATTTTCTTATTTCCCAATACCTGTCCCTTGGTATTTTCTTACTTCCCAATACCTGTCCCTTGGTATTTTCTTATTTCCCAATACCTGTCCCTTGGTATTTTCTTATTTCCCAATACCTGTTCCTTGGTATTTTCTTATTTCCCAATACCTGTTCCTTGGTATTTTCTTATTTCCCAATACCTGTCCCTTGGTATTTTCTTATTTCCCAATACCTGTTCCTTGGTATTTTCTTACTTCCCAATACCTGTCCCTTGGTATTTTCTTATTTCCCAATACCTGTCCCTTGATATTTTCTTACTTCCCAATACCTGTCCCTTGGTATTTTCTTATTTCCCAATACCTGTCCCTTGGTATTTTCTTATTTCCCAATTCCTGTCCCTTGGTATTTTCTTATTTCCGAATATCTGTCCCTTGGTATTTTCTTATTTCCCAATACCTGTCCCTTGGTATTTTCTTATTTCCCAATACCTGTTCCTTGGTATTTTCTTATTTCCCAATACCTGTTCCTTCGTATTTTCTTATTCCCCAATACCTGTTCATTGGTATTTTCTTATTTCCCAATACCTGTTCCTTGTTATTTTCTTTCCCGCTCACATCTTTTCTTTGGCATATTCTTTTCTTCCCAAATATGTTTCTCTTGGGGGGGGGTGTACAGAATACCTTGTTCTCAGCCGTAAATTTTACCGAGAACTCTCATCAGAAGTTTGTAAGATTGACAACCCAAAAAACAACGCCCCAGGGTCTTCAAAATTAATTCATTTAAATAAATAAATTATCCGCAATCGTTTATTTTGTGACAGTTACATTTATTTGAAAAGCGATCCCAACCGCAATAATGTATACAAAAAAGAAAAAAAATATATGTAATCGTTCTCTTCATGAAATGGGTTGTCTGATGAACAAAAGAAGCCACATTCCCGGTTCACGCGCCTACATGTCGCGTGCACCTAGCGAGGCTCTCTTACCTGCCTGTAAATGCACCTTTGAGGTTAATAAGCAAGAACATCAGAGACTCCTTTGTACGATGAGTGTTTTCCAGGAACATTTAACGCCACTTATAACCGAACAGGTGCGTAAGGAATCCAATTGAGGTATATCTACAAGGATTCAAGGGAATGGCAACGCACTGTGCTGTCTGAAAAAGACTTGCATGCATACCTCTCGCACTGTTTTAACTCTATGAGGGCCAAGAATGATGAAGCCCTTCTCTTCAGGTTAGCTCAATCTTTTCTCCAGCCCCCTCCCCACCCCTCTATTTTCGTCCCTCCCTCTTCCTAGAACAGTTCAGCACTGTCTATGTCTAATGGCGCTTTTAATGGCCGCATTCTAAGAAATCAAACACATTTAACCGATTAGATGGCTTGAGTTTTGTATAGCGCTCAACCTCACTCCGTGTTATTAGACCCGTTTAAATGTCCAATGAAATATGACACGTAGTTTCAATCATTTCGTATTTCCTAGCAATGTCCAGCCCCCCCCCCACCCCCCACCCCACTGCTCTTACTCTGTAGACAGTTGATAAGACTGACGATGCTTTTGGGGTAAGATAAATCTATCATTTTTGTTTCTTTTAACGTCTTTTAGACTGAACGTGTTGTGCTTTAGGCTAATTTTTAAGAGGTTCGTTCCCACGTACCCTTAGTTACGGTGACCTGGAGTGAAGAGCCACCTGGGTGGGGACAAGCAAGGGATCCCCTCCCTCCAGTGATATCTGCATCTTAACGATATAATTGATGCTTTACGTAAAGCGAAAATGTTTCATTCTAACTGGACTTTCTAGCGTTTAGTATTTTTTTTTATTATGGGGTTTCTGAACAATGACTTTCAAATTGATTGCGTCGATTACTTTTCCCTGCAATGTTCTTTAACCTTTAGCAGAAAGAGGATAAATTGAAAGTATTATATTAATTCCTTTTTACGGAGTATATAAATGTGTTAATTGCTTCATCAGGAACGCCGAAATGTATTAATTGCTTTATGAGGAACACCGAAATGTATTGATTGGTTCATCAGGAACGCCGAAATGTATTGATTGCTTTATGAGGAACACCGAAATGTATTGATTGCTTTATGAGGAACACCGAAATATATTAATTGGTTCATCAGGAACGCCGAAATGTATTGATTGCTTTATGAGGAACACCGAAATGTATTGATTGCTTTATGAGGAACACCGAAATGTATTGATTGCTTTATGAGGAACACCGAAATGTATTGATTGCTTTATGAGGAACACCGAAATGTATTGATTGCTTTATGAGGAACACCGAAATGTATTAATTGCTTTATGAGGAACACCGAAATATATTAATTGGTTCATCAGGAACGCCGAAATGTATTGATTGCTTTATGAGGAACACCGAAATGCATTGATTGCTTTATGAGGAACACCGAAATGTATTGATTGCTTTATGAGGAACACCGAAATGTATTGATTGGTTCATCAGGAACGCCGAAATATATTGATTGCTCTATGAGGAACACCGAAATGTATTGATTGCTTTATGAGGAACACCGAAATATATTAATTGGTTCATCAGGAACGCCGAAATGTATTGATTGCTTTATGAGGAACACCGAAATATATTAATTGGTTCATCAGGAACGCCGAAATGTATTGATTGCTTTATGAGGAACACCGAAATGCATTGATTGCTTTATGAGGAACACCGAAATGTATTGATTGCTTTATGAGGAACACCGAAATGTATTAATTGCTTCATCAGCAACACCGAAATGTATTAATTGATTCATCAGGAACACCGAAATGAATTAATTGCTTTATGAGGAATACAGAAATGTATTAATTGCTCTTTGTGAAACACCTAAAAGTATTAATTGCTCTTTGTGAAACACCTAAAAGTATTAATTGCTCTTTGTGAAACACCTAAAAGTATTAAGTGCTTTATTAAGAGCACTAAAAGCCAGGGTCGGATCTAAGCGGCCGTGCCCCCGCTCAGAATGCGATGACGGTATAAGAGGCAAAAAAATTATTAAATTTATTCATATTTCATGCATTTTTGAAGAAAATTTTACAAACCCATAAAACGGAGGGGAAAACGTTATACTGCAAAATGAAGTGGCTTGCCCCCCTACACTTTTTCGGCTCGATTGTGTTTCTTCCACCTTTGTTTTTTTTCTAGATCCGATCAATTGCTTTTTGTGGAACACACAATTCCAGCAGTTAATACTAAAAATAATAAAAGCTTTATTAAGAACACCCAAAGGCATGAATTGCTTTATGGGGAACATTTGGGTTGTGTGTTTTACATCTGAGTGGCAGTTTTTTGCACACAAAGGGCTAAATGGCCAGGTCACAATGACCCCGAGAATTCAGAGAAGGTTAGGGGAAGGGGACCCATTGGAATAGCTGTTGGAAGATAAATGGTAGTCTCCCGTCAAAGCGGGGCGGGGGTGGCTCAGTCGGTAGCGCGCCATGTTCATAATCTGTAGTTCCCAGGTTCGAGTCCCAGCTGGATCAGCGTTGAGATATAGGGGACACCGTCAGTAGGGGACACCGATGGGCTTGGAAAGGACGCCGTCCGTCGGATGGGACGTTAAGTAGTGGCGCCGTGTGCGGGAGAGCCATACCTTGTGCACGTTAAAGAACATGCTGGATGGCTTAGACGGGAGACTACCATCTGTCTCCCAAGAGCTGTTCCAGTGGGTCCCCTCCCCCAACCTTCTCTGAGCCTTCGGGGTCAATGTGACCTGGTCATTTAGCCCATGGTGTGCAAAAAAGTGCCGCTCAGAGGTAAAACAACCCAACAACAACTCTTTTGCACACAATGGGCTAAATGACCAGGTCACAAGGACCCCGAAGGCTCAGAGAAGGGGACCTACTGGAACAGCTGTTGGGAGACAGATGGTAGCCTCCCGTCAAGGTCATCTAGCATGTTCTCTAACGTGCACAGGGTATATCTCTCCCGCACACGGGGCCACGGCTTAACGTCCCATCCGACGGACGGCGGTCTTTAAAAGTCCATCGCTGTCCCCTACTGACCGTAGGCAGGGCGGGGAGTTTTGCAGAGCTTTATGGGGAACATTTAAATATCTTAAGTACATTATTAAGAATACTAAAGGGTATTAATTGCTCTATGGGGAACACCTAGTGCTTTCTTAAGAATACTAAAAAGTATTAATTGCTTTTTTGCAGAACAGCGAAAAGTTTTTAGAAGTTTGTGATCTGACAACCTTCGTGCACGTACAGTTGCTCAAAATACTATCCGAACACTATGTTTGATTACAGAATCAGAAAAAGTATCTGGCAACGGTTTTTTTTTTAGAAATTAATGATCTGACAACCTTCGTGTACGTACAGTCGCACAAAAAAGTTTCCGAACAGTATGGTTGATTACAGTATTCAGAAAAAGTATCTGGCAATGATTTTTTTAAAAATTAGTGATCTGACAACCTTCGTGTGCGTACAGTCGCACAAAAAAGTGTCCGAACACTATGGTTGATTACAGAATTCAGAAAAAATATCTGGCAACGATTTTTTCAGAAATTAGTGATCTGGCAACTTTCGTGTACGTACAATCGCTCAAAAAAGTAAATGAACACTATGGTTGATTACAGAATTGAGAAAAAATATCTGGCAACGATTTTTTCAGAAATTAGTGATCCGGCAACCTTTGTGTCACGTGACACTAACGTTCGTGTTAAATTTATTTCTAGACCCAACTGGTGAAATCTATCGGCTAAGATCATTGAACTTATCCGATTAGTCCACAAATGTTGGTTGTTGAGCTGAGCAATGTGCCTATTAACTGTGGGCAATTAATGGGCCCATTGTACAGTCGCTCAAAAAAGTATCCGATACTTTTTTGAGCGACTGTACTCGTGAACATACTCGTGTCACGTGACACGAAGGTTGCGAGATGACTAATTTGTAAAATAACCGTTGCCAGATATATTTTCTGAATTCTTAATCAACCATAGTGTTAGGATACTTTTTGAGCGACTGTACACGAAGGTTGCCAGATCACTAATTTCTAAAAAATTCATTGCCAGATATTTTTTCTGAATTCTGTAATCAACCACAGTGTTCGGATACTCCTTTTTTTAGCGACTGTACAGGAATTGCTCGCTTAGAATATAGGGTGCTCCTGTCAGACCTCTGTGGCAAGCAGCTGCACGAGGGGATATTTTTTTTAAATACAAATAAAACAATAGAAAACAAGAAACAAACTATAATAACAGAAGCTATAAACCTTTTCTTGAAGATCGCGAAATTGCAGTGCTGATTATAATCCCCCAACCAACAATCAAAGAAGATCAATAATATTCATCGTTGCCACAACTAAATCATAAACCATCGAGGTCCGTCGTGATTTTGCAGACGATCAGTATACAATATGTGCCGTTGCCATCCCCCTAGAGCAAAAAGCTCCATGTTTAGTGGGCCTCAACTACCTCTTTTCACGACAGATTAGTTACTGCACGAACATTCCTAGCCAGGGAGGCTGGGATACAAATTCTGGGGCTGTTCCGAGAGATGTTTTTTCTCTGAATGGGCGGGAAATCGTGTTAAACGCTTCCCGGTATTCCCGTTATTCCCACTGGGCACGCCTTACCTCAGGCAGACTGGCGGGAAATCTTTCCACCTTCTTGGCGTGTCTCGTTCTGACCCAGTACGTTGTGCCCTATCTACTGTTTTTATTTAAATATCTTTTGGGGGGGGAGATTTATTTTTTCTATATATGTTCTGCAAATGTATCGTTTAAATGCGAGAGCATTCCTTTGTTTTTTTGGGGGCGGGGGTGGCTCAGTCGGTAGCGCGCTAGGCTCGTAATCTGTAGTTCCCAGGTTAGAGTCCCAGTTGGGTCAGCGTTGAGATTTATCTCCGCAAAATTCCCCGCCCTGCCCACGGTCAGTAGGGGACACCGATGGGCTTGGAAAGGCCGCCGTCCGTCGGATGGGACGTTAATCCGTGGCCCCGTGTGCGGGAGAGAGCCATACCCTGTGCACGTTAAAGAACACGCTGGATGGCCTTGAAGGGAGGCTACCATCTGTCTCCCAACAGCTGTTCCAGTGGGTCCCCTCCCCAACCTGCTCTGAGCCTTCGGGGTCCATGTGACCTGGCCATTTAGCCCATGGTGTGCAAAAAAGTGCCGCTCAGAGGTAAAACAACCCAACCCAACAACCTTGGAGTTATCCTGCATTCTAAATTGAAATGGTCTTATCAATAAAGCAAAAGCAGTTAGATGTAGCTTAAATTCACTCACTAGGAGACATTCTGCGATGTCAATAGATAACAAACTTTTAATTTATAAGATGGTCATTAGGTCTATAGTCACTTATATGCACGCCCAGTCGAGAATCAGACTAGTATCACGAACTTAAAAAAGCTTAAGACGCTTCAAAATCAAATTTTCACAGCCGCTGTAAACGACCCTGGTTCATAGCAAAGAACACTCACAAAGATTTTGAAATGCATCGTCACTAGACTTTTTTTAACGGTATTTGAAGAAATCTAAATGATATACACTAGTTTCCATTAATTAAGGAGCAACTCTATGTTATGTCAATTGGAAGTTAACGTCAAAGCTGTAGAACTGGGGCGGGGGGTGGCTCAGTCGGTAGCGCGCCAGGCTCGTAATCTGTAGTTCCCAGGTTCGAGTCCCAGCTGGGTCAGCGTTGAGATTTATCTCCGCAAAAATTCCCCGCCCTGCCCACGGTCAGTAGGGGACACCGATGGGCTTGGAAAGGCCGCCGTCCGTCGAATGGGACGTTAAGCCGTGGCCCCGTGTGCCGGAGAGCCATACACTGTGCACGTTAAAGAACACGCTGGATGGCCTTGACGGGGGGCTACCATCTGTCTCCCAACAGCTGTTCCAGTGGGTCCCCTCCCCCAACCTTCTCTGAGCTTTCGGGGTCCATGTGACCTGGCCATTTAGCCCATGGTGTGCAAAAAAGTGCCGCTCAGAGGTAAATTGTACGTACACGAAAGTTGCCAGATCAATAATTTCTGAAAAAATCGTTGCCAGATATTTTTCTGAATTCCGTAATCAACCATAGTGTTCGGATACTTTTTTGAGCGACTGTACGTAGACGAAAGTTACCAGATCACTAATTTCTGAAAAAATCGTAGCCAGATACTTTTTCTGAATTCTGTAATAAACCATAGTGTTCGGATACTTTTTTGAGCGACTGTACGTACACGAAAGTTGCCAGATCACTAATTTCTGAAAAAATCGTTGCCAGATATTTTTCTGAATTCCGTAATCAACCATAGTGTTCGGATACTTTTTTGAGCGACTGTACGTAGACGAAAGTTACCAGATCACTAATTTCTGAAAAAATCGTAGCCAGATACTTTTTCTGAATTCTGTAATAAACCATAGTGTTCGGATACTTTTTTGAGCGACTGTACGTACACGAAAGTTGCCAGATCACTAATTTCTGAAAAAATCGTTGCCAGATATTTTTCTGAACTCTGTAATCAACCATAGTGTTCGGATAATTTTTTGAGCGACTGTACGTACACGAAGGTTGCCAGATCACTAATTTCTAAAAAAATCGTTGCCAGATATTTTTCTGAATTCCGTAATCAACCATAGTGTTCGGATACTTTTTTGAGCGACTGTACGTAGACGAAAGTTGCCAGATCACTAATTTCTGAAAAAATCGTAGCCAGATACTTTTTCTGAATTCTGTAATAAACCATAGTGTTCGGATACTTTTTTGAGCGACTGTACGTACACGAAAGTTGCCAGATCACTAATTTCTGAAAAAATCGTTGCCAGATATTTTTCTGAACTCTGTAATCAACCATAGTGTTCGGATAATTTTTTGAGCGACTGTACGTACACGAAGGTTGCCAGATCACTAATTTCTAAAAAAATCGTTGCCAGATATTTTTCTGAATTCCGTAATCAACCATAGTGTTCGGATACTTTTTTGAGCGACTGTACGTAGACGAAAGTTGCCAGATCACTAATTTCTGAAAAAATCGTAGCCAGATACTTTTTCTGAATTCTGTAATCAACCATAGTGTTCGGATACTTTTTTGAGCGACTCTACGTAGACGAAAGTTGCCAGATCACTAATTTCTGAAAAAATCGTTGCCAGATATTTCTTCTCAATTCTGCAATCAACCATAGTGTTCGGATATTTTTTGAGCGACTGTAAGTGTATTTCATGGGGTCACGCTCAAAAGCCGCTAACCTAATAACAGCTGTTAGAAGACAGATGGTAGCCTCCCGTCAAGGCCATCCAGCGTGTTCTTTAACGTGCACAGGGTATGGCTCTCCCGCACACGGGCGTACGGCTTAACGTCCCATCCTTCAGACGGCGGCCTTTCCAAGCCCATCATATCCCCTACTGACCGTGGACATTTCGGGGAGTTTTTGCTGAGATAAATCTCAATGCTGACCCAGTTGGGACTCGAACCTGGGAACTGCAGATTACGAACCTGGCGCGGTCCCGACTGAGCCACCCCCGCCCCTGGGGGAAGGGTCCCCACTAGAAATCTGTTAGGAGACATTAGTAACCTCCAGTCGGTCATCCAGCTTCTCTTTAGCGTACACAGGGTATGTCTCTCTTGCACAATGACCACGGCTTAACGTCCCATCCTGCGGACGGCGGCTTTTTCAAGCCTCTCGGTGTCCCCTATTCACCCATGGCATGGTGCAGAGTTTTGGGAGATAAATCTCAACGCTGACCCAGCTGGAGCATGAAGGTTGGAGTCTCAACAGTATCACCAACTTGCTTCTAGAGTGGGGAGGGGGTGGTTCAGTCGGTAGCGCGCCAGGCTCGTAATCTGTAGTTCCCAGATTAGAGTCCCAGCTGGGTCAGCGTTGATATTTATCTCCACAAAATTCCTCGTCCTGCCCACGGACAGTAGGGGACACCGATGGGCTTGGAAAGGCCGCTGTCCGTCGGAGGGGACGTTAAGCCGTGGCTCCGTGAGCGGGAGAGCCATACCCTGTGCACGTTAAAGAACACGCTGGATGGCCTTGACGGGAGGCTACCATCTGTCTCCCAACATCTGTTCCAGTGGGTCCCCTCCCCCAACCTTCTCTGAGCCTTCGGGGTCCATGTGACCTGGCCATTTAGCCCATGGTGTGCAAAAAAGTGCCGCTCAGAGGTAAAACAACCCAACGTTAAAGAACGCTGAATGGCCTTGACGGGAGGCTATCATCTGTCTCCCAACAGCTGTTCCAGTAGGTCCCCTCCCCCAACCTTCTTTGAGCCCTCGGGGTCCATGTGACCTAACCATTTAGCCCATAGTGTGCAAAAAAGTGCCGCTCAGAGGTAAAACAACCAACCAACCAACCATACTGCATACACCTATGTAGCAAAAGCGATTTTACCTGTATAACAGAAACAATAAAGTGATAAGATGTTCCATTAGTATCCATAGTAATTAGTTCCATAGTAATTTTGATATTTTTTTTAACTTTGAAGCACAACTGAAATTGTTCTTTCCCCTAGAATGGAAATTTGTTTGTTCTGTATTTAACACGTGGGAGCACATTTCAGATCAGGATGTTTGTTGATCCTTTCTGATTTTTTTAGAGATGAAATATATTTAAAGTGGATCATTTCCTCATGGGAATCAAAAGAAAATATTGGCATTCAGATATTCCGTGTGATTTCCGAAAGTACTTCAAATCTGATGATTTAGATCAGGGGGTTTCAACATGGGGTACGCCGTAAAATTTTTGGAGTACGTTGTAAAAGTTTTTGGGGTACGCCGTAAACGTTTTTGGGGAACGCCGTAAAAGCTTTTGGAGTACGCCGTAAAAGTTTTTGGAGTACGTCGTGAGAGCTCAAAAGTCGCTAAGTTGGCAACACTGCTGTGTAAAAGTAACATTTTTTGTGTTTATGGATATATGTAATTTATGAATACAAAATTTAATTTGTATATATGTTTTATTTAATTCCCATTGTTATACTATAACTATAATTTGATCTATTTATACAAGGGGTACGCCAATTACTTACACATTTCCAGGGGGTACGTGAAGCATCCAAGGTTGAGAACCACTGATATATATGTTTTATTTTATTCCCATTGTTATACTATAACTATAGTTTCATCTATCTATACAACGGTTACGCCAGTTACATACACATTTCCAGGGGGTACGTGAAGCATAAATGGTTGAGAACCACTAATATATATATGTTACATTTTATTCCCATTGTTACACTATAACTATAATTTTATCTATCTATACAAGGGGTACGCCAGTTACATACACATTTCCAGGGGGTACGTGAAACATAAAAGGTTCAGAACCACTGATATATATGTTTTATTTTATTCCCATTGTTATACTATAACTAAAGTTTTATCTATCTATATAAGGGGTAAGCCAGTTACATACATATTTCCAGAGGGTACGTGAAACATAAAAGGTTGAGAACCACTGATATATATGTTACATTTTATTCCCATTGTTACACTATAACTATAATTTTATCTATCTATACAAGGGGTACGCCAGTTACATACATATTTCCAGAGGGTACGTGAAACATAAAAGGTTGAGAACCACTAATATATATATGTTTTATTTTATTCCCATTGTTATACATTAACTATAGATTTATCTATCTATACAAGGGGTACGCCAATTACATACATATTTCCAGAGGGTACGTGAAACATAAAAGGTTGAGAACCACTAATATATAGATGTTTTATTATATTCCCATTGTTATACTATAACTATAATTTTATCTATCTATACAAGGGGTACGCCAGTTACATACACATTTCCAGGGGGTACGTGAAACATAAAAGGTTGAGAACCACTGATATATATGTTTTATTTTATTCCCATTGTTATACATTAACTATAGATTTATCTATCTATACAAGGGGTACGCCAATTACATACATATTTCCAGAGGGTACGTGAAACATAAAAGGTTGAGAACCACTGATATATATGTTTTATTTTATTCCCATTGTTATACATTAACTATAGTTTTATCTATCTATACAAGGGGTACGCCAGTTACATACACATTTCCAGGGGGTACGTGAAACATAAAAGGTTGAGAACCACTGAATTATATATGTTATATTTTATTCCCATTGTTATACATTAACTATAGTTTTATCTATCTATACAAGGGGTACGCCAGTTACATACACATTTCCAGGGGGTACGTGAAACATAAAAGGTTGAGAACCACTGATATATATGTTATATTTTATTCCCATTGTTATACTTTAACTATAGTTTTATCTATCTATACAAGGGGTACGCCAGTTACATACACATTTCCAGGGGGTACGTGAAGCATAAAAGGTTGAGAACCACTGATATATACGTTTTATTTTGTTTCCATTGTTATACTATAACTATAGTTTTATCTATCTATACAAGGGGTACGTCAGTTACATACACATTTCCAGGGGGTACGTGAAGCATAAAAGGTTGAGAACCACTGATATATATATTTTATTTTATTCCCATTGTTATACTATAAATATAGTTTTATCTATCTGTACAAGGGGAACGCCAGTTACATACACATTTCCAGGGGGTACGTGAAGCATAAAAGGTTCAGAACCACTGATATATATGTTTTATTTTATTCCCATTGTTATACATTAACTATAGTTTTATCTATCTATACAAGGGGTACGCCAGTTACATACACATTTCCAGGGGGTACGTGAAACATAAAAGGTTGAGAACCACTGAATTATATATGTTATATTTTATTCCCATTGTTATACATTAACTATAGTTTTATCTATCTATACAAGGGGTACGCCAGTTACATACACATTTCCAGGGGGTACGTGAAACATAAAAGGTTGAGAACCACTGATATATATGTTATATTTTATTCCCATTGTTATACTTTAACTATAGTTTTATCTATCTATACAAGGGGTACGCCAGTTACATACACATTTCCAGGGGGTACGTGAAGCATAAAAGGTTGAGAACCACTGATATATACGTTTTATTTTGTTTCCATTGTTATACTATAACTATAGTTTTATCTATCTATACAAGGGGTACGTCAGTTACATACACATTTCCAGGGGGTACGTGAAGCATAAAAGGTTGAGAACCACTGATATATATATTTTATTTTATTCCCATTGTTATACTATAACTATAGTTTTATCTATCTGTACAAGGGGTACGCCAGCTACATACACATTTCCAGGGGGTACGTGAAGCATAGAAGGTTGAGAACCACTGATATATATGTTTTATTTTATTTCCATTGTTATACTATAACTATAGTTTTATCTATCTATACAAGGGGTACTCCAGTTACATACACATTTCCAGGGGTTACGTGAAGCATAGAAGGTTGAGAACCACTGATATATATGTTTTATTTCATTCCCATTGTTATACTATAACTATAGTTTTATCTATCTGTACAAGGGGTACGCCAGCTACATACACATTTCCAGGGGGTACGTGAAGCATAAAAGGTTGAGAACCACTGATATATATGTTTTATTTTATTCCCATTGTTATGCTATAACTATAGTTTTATCTATCTATACAAGGGGTACGCCAGTTACATACACATTTCCAGGGGGTACATGAAGCATAAAAGGTTGAGAACCACTGATATATATGTTTTATTTTATTTCCATTGTTATACTATAACTATAGTTTTATCTATCTATACAAGGGGTACTCCAGTTACATACACATTTCCAGGGGTTACGTGAAGCATAGAAGGTTGAGAACCACTGATATATATGTTTTATTTCATTCCCATTGTTATACTATAACTATAGTTTTATCTATCTATACAAGGGGTACTCCAGTTACATACACATTTCCAGGGGGTACGTGAAGCATAAAAGGTTGAGAACCACTGATATATATGTTTTATTTTATTTCCATTGTTATACTATAACTATAGTTTTATCTATCTATACAAGGGGTACTCCAGTTACATACACATTTCCAGGGGTTACGTGAAGCATAGAAGGTTGAGAACCACTGATATATATGTTTTATTTCATTCCCATTGTTATACTATAACTATAGTTTTATCTATCTGTACAAGGGGTACTTCAGTTACATACACATTTCCAGGGGGTACGTGAAGCATAAAAGGTTGAGAACCACTGATATATATGTTTTATTTTATTTCCATTGTTATACTATAACTATAGTTTTATCTATCTATACAAGGGGTACTCCAGTTACATACACATTTCCAAGGGTTACGTGAAGCATAGAAGGTTGAGAACCACTGATATATATGTTTTATTTCATTCCCATTGTTATACTATAACTATAGTTTTATCTATCTGTACAAGGGGTACGCCAGCTACATACACATTTCCAGGGGGTACGTGAAGCATAAAAGGTTGAGAACCACTGATATATATGTTTTATTTTATTCCCATTGTTATGCTATAACTATAGTTTTATCTATCTATACAAGGGGTACGCCAGTTACATACACATTTCCAGGGGGTACGTGAAGCATAAAAGGTTGAGAACCACTGATATATATGTTTTATTTTATTCCCATTGTTATGCTATAACTATAGTTTTATCTATCTATACAAGGGGTACGCCAGTTACATACACATTTCCAGGGGTTACGTGAAGCATAGAAGGTTGAGAACCACTGATATATATGTTTTATTTTATTCCCATTGTTATACTATAACTATAGTTTTATCTATCTATGAAAAGGATACGCCAGTTACATACACATTTCCAGGGGTTACGTGAAGCATAGAAGGTTGAGAACCACTGATATATATGTTTTATTTTATTCCCATTGTTATACTATAACTATAGTTTTATCTATCTATGAAAAGGATACGCCAGTTACATACACATTTCCAGGGGGTCCGTAGAGCATAAAAGGTTGAGAACCACTGATATATATGTTTTATTTTATTCCCATTTTTATACTATAACTATAGTTTTATCTATCTATACAAGGGGTACGCCATTTACATACACATTTCCAGGGTGTACGTGATGCATGAAAGGTTGAGAACCACTGATATAGATGTTTTATTTTATTCCCATTGTTATACTATAACTATAGTTTTATCTATCTATACAAGGGGTACGCCAGTTACATACACATTTCCAGGGGGTACGTGAAGCATGAAAGGTTGAGAACCACTGATTTAGACTACAATTGTTTAGAATGAAATGATCCTCTGAATAAATGAACACCAACAGCCATGTAATAAACTGTGCACTTTGAACAGGAAGGAACCAGTCAGTGCCACATCGGACCTACAGATGAGGCTGCACTTCCGTTTATGAAATGGGATTTCCAGCCAGTTTCAAAATACATCCCTTCTGAAATTCGAATTTATTATTCTTCCGATTTTTAGACGGAATCATCAGCTCTGGTTTCTCAAAAGCCATATCATATCAGGCAAATCACAAAGTAAGATTATGCAATTTTCTTCTTGGAATCGTGAATCAAACTATCATATTGCAAGTTTCAAAGTTTCTGACGAGGTTTTTTTCTAACGTTTCCTACATTGTTAAATGTCTTTCGTTGCATACTTGGTGAGGAAGATAAAGATGGCGAACCACTGTTGCTAATGATATTATTCAATGAAATAAATTTTCAAATTCTTTTTAGAATAATTCCATAACAATTCTATTGGTACCAGTTATAGGAAAAACACTACCACTCTAGAACATTTTATTTAATATTGAAGTTTAAATTATCCGTTTAATCACAACATTATTTTAACACATCAAACTGTGGTTCTAGTTTAGTTGTTCCCAGCGGAAACAACTATATAAATAAAACATTCCAACGATGAAACCAGTTATTCATTTAACATTAACTTCAAAGAATGGCTGGTGAGGCGGTTGGATCATTTGTCAGGCGCCACGCTCGTAATCTGTATTTACGATTTGAGTCCCACGTGGGTCGATTTGAGCCATACCCTGTGTGCCCGTTAAAGAACACGCTGGATGGCCCTGACGGGAAGCACCCATATGTCTCCTAACAACAGACCAGTGGATTCCTTTCCCTCAAACCTTCTCTGAGCCCTTGGGGTCGTAGCCCCTTTTCCATTTCGCCCATCCTGTGCAAGAAAGTACTGCTCAGAGGTAAAACAACCCAATTCAACTTTTCACCTTCTCTTTACCGTAATATGCGTTTGTCCTTTCATCTCTGACTTGGATATTTTCGCGTCCAAAACATCTAAATGATGGGACAAAAGTTCCTCAAGATCTGAGAGATAGGAAGTAGGATTCACTGTGCATCTTCTAGAACGCAGACTGCTTCCAAGTAACACAACTCTTTTAATCTTTTTTTAGTGAGTTCTTCAATGGGCACATGGTTGTTATCTCCTGCACACTAGACTAGGGATTTTCATACTGTTTAAAGCAGGGGTGGGTTGGGTTGGGTTGTTTTATCTCTGAGCGGCACTTTTTTGCACACCATGGGCTAAATGGCCAGGTCACATGGATCCCGAAGGCTCAGAGAAGGTTGGGGGAGGGGACCCACTGGAACAACTGTTGGGAGACAAGATGGTAGCCTCCCGTCAAGGCCATCCAGCGTGTTCTTTAACGTTGGGTTGTTTTACCTCTGAGCGGTACTTTTCTGCACACCATGGGCTAAATGGCCAGGTCACATGGATCCCGAAGGCTCAGAGAAGGTTGGGGGAGGGGACCCACTGGAACAGCTGTTGGGACACAAGATGGTAGCCTCCCGTCAAGGCCATCCAGCGTGTTCTTTAACGTGAACATGGTATGGCTCTCCCGCACACGGGGCCATGGCTTAACGTCCCATCCGACGGACGGCGGCCTTTCCAAGTCCATCGGTGTCCCCTACTGATCGTGGGCAGGGCGGGGAATTTTGCGGAGATAAATCTCAACGCTGACCCAGCTAGGACTCGAACCTGGGAACTACAGATTACGAGCCTGGCGCGCCACCGACTGAGCCACCCCCGCCCCCAAGCAGGGGTGGAAATGGGTTTTCAGAGCTAATTGTAAGTTCCACAATCAGTTGAAAATAGGACTCGTAGTTGACTGATGTCGTTAAGCAATACATAAATAATCAGTCTGACTACTACTGTAGGAGTTAAGACCATAAATATTAAAATGGATTGGACGTAACTATAGAGAATCGTTAAATATACGGGATAAAAAATAACGTATCGATGAAATATTCTGGAATTAGGGGAGCGGCGTCAATTTCCAGCTTTGGTTCTTTTCTAGTCCCTTCCATTTCCAGTACTGGTTCCAGGAAAGCTTCCTAATGGAGGGGTCGTGAATAACTGATTGAACTCTTCTCAGACTTATGGGGCGGGGTGGCTCAGTCGGTAGCGCGCCAGGCTCGCAATCTGTAGTTCCCAGGTTCGAGTCCCACCTGGGTCAGCGTTGAGATTTCATCATCATCATCATCATCAACCTCAAGCAGCCATGGGCTACGGAGGTCCAACCAGACCGTGCAATTTAGTTCTCCAAGCAAGTCTATCCTGAGCTACATCTACTGCATCTGGCCACTGCACACCAATTCTAACAAGGTCCTGTTTGACATTGTCTGCCCACCGCATCCTAGGTCTTCCCTTCTTTCTGAGGCCTTTAGGCACACTGTTCATAACCCTATTCGCCAATCTATAATTATTCATACGGGCAACATGGCCAAACCACCGGAGTCTCTCTCTGCACAATATGCTGCTTAAAGGATGTTGCAAACTCCTTTGCCTAACCTCATCATTAGTTACAAAGTTGAACCACCTAATGCCCAAGATACTGCGTAAGCATCTGGAATCAAAAGCATCTAGTTTCCTGTTATCTTGTTTACAAAGTGTCCAAATTTCACTACCATAACTAACCCTAGAAAGAACCAAACTATTATACAGTCTAATTTTAGTCTTTAGGTGTATACGCCTATTTCTCCACACTCTCCATAGATTCTTAAAAGTCCCGGCAGCAATCCCTATTCGTCTGTTAATCTCATGCCGCACATCACCATTATCTGTTACATAGCTCCCAAGATAATTAAACTGTACACCTGCTCAAGACGGCAACCATTCAGATTAACTGAATCACAGCCTGCCTGACCAATTTTCATCACTTTAGTTTTCTCTCTGTTTATAACCAAACCAACTCTACTACCAGTCTCATCAACAGCTCGAATGAAAGAGTTCATCTCATCAACATCATTTGCCAAAAGGGCTAAATCATCAGCATAATCTAAATCAGAAATTTTCCTATCTCCAGCCCATTTAAGGCCAAAATCTTTCCCTTGAAGTGAATTTCGCATAACATAATCAATAACCAAACTAAAGAGAAAAGGAAACAAAATGCACCCTTGTCGAACACCAGAAGTAATGCTAAACCAATTGCTAGAAGCCTTACCAATTCTCACACATGACTCAGTGTTATTATAGAAAGCTTTCATTATGTTAACTAATTTGTCTAGTATGCCATAACATCTCACAATCAACCAAAAATTATGACGATCAACAGAGTCGAAAGCCTTTTTGAAATCAACAAAGCTAGCAACCAAAGGTTTCTGAAACTCTAAACATTTCTCAAGAATCTGCCTAAGTGAAAATATCTGATCCACACATCCCCTACCACTTATGAATCCACATTGCTCATCACGCAATTGACTGTCAACCAGATTCTTAATTCTATTAAACATAAGCATGCAAAGAACTTTACCTGGAACAGAGAGTAGGCTAATACCCCTATAGTTATCACAAGAACTGCGATAACCTTTTTTGAAAATAGGGATAACAATAGCTCTGGTAAAATCCTTAGGAACCATGCCTTTATCATAAAAGATATTCAGAATTTCAGTCATCCAAGTGGTAATCGAAACATTTCCAGCTCTAAGCATTTCTGTAGTAATTTCATCTACCCCTGGGGATTTATGAAGCTTAAGTTTAGAAACAGCCAAAATAACTTCGGATTGTGTTATAGGGCCAACATTAAAGCCAACAATGCATCTATCATCATTGCAAACAATGGGAATAGAACTAACCGCATTGTTTAGTACATCACTGAAATGCTCAGCCCACCTAGCCATGACAGAATCCTCACCTTCTATAACCTTACCTTGTTTATCCTTCAATCCCTGTATACCTGTCCGTTTTCTACCACACAAAACATTAACTATCTGGTACAGCTCTCTGCTGTTGTGCTGTCTAACTGCTTCCTCGGCTTTGTCAGCCAAACCATCAAGCCAAAGATTCTTATCAGCAGCTAACTGATCTTTTACACGTTTATTATGTTCTCTGTAATGCTTTCTATTAGGACTAGTAGGTTATTGATTAAGGACATTCCTGCAGATCTTTCTTTCTGAAATAAGCTCAAGTGCCTTATCACTCAGATAATTCTTTCTCTTCTGCTCCTTTTTTCCTAAAAGAGTACTGTTAGTGTCCAAAAAAGCCTGTTTAAAATGATCCCATTCTTCCTCAACTTCAGTGGTAAGCATACCATGACTGTCATAATGACTAAGTAACCTATCATGATAAGCTTTGGCTATAACTGGGTCTTTCAGAGCTTCAGTATTAAAAGCAAATTTTTTAACCCTAGCACAACACTTTTTAAGTTTTAAGTTGCAAGACACTTTTAACTAGGTAATGGTCAGATCCAATTTCAGCTCCCCTATATGCCCTGGTATTTCTAACAGAACTAGCCCATTTGCTGTTAATTAATATATAATCAATCATATTCCTATGCAGCCCATCAGGTGAAACCCATGTGTACTTATGTATGTCGCGGTGTTTGTAATAAGTGTTAGTTATTCTGAAACCATTGAGTTTACTTACCTGTAGGAGACGTTGCCCATTGCCATTGCAGCTACCAATACCAAAAAGGCCTATTACTCCTCCCCAAAGGTCAGAATCAGTACCAACTTTGGCATTGAAGTCACCAAGAACAAGGGTAATATCTCCTTTCTTTACAGAATTCAAAATATCCTGAAGTTGTTCATAAAACCTATCCTTCTCATCCGCATCGGCATCCTCAGTGGGGGCATAACAGCAGATAACATTCAGGTCTTTAATGCTTGTCTGAAATTTTGCTGTAAGAAACCTTTCATTAATGCACTCATATCCTAGAAGAACATCGCTAGCGTGTCTGCTGAGAAGCAGACCCACGCCTTGGTGATGCTTGTTGTCGTCCCTCCCTGAAAAGAGAAATTTAAGATTATTTTTAAGAATCTGACCTTTATCTGTCCATCTGGTCTCTTGCAAGCCGAGAATATCTAAATTATAATGGTGGAATTCTTGTGTGAGGACATCAAGAGAAAAAGCTCTGTGCAGAGTCCTCACATTCCAACTACCTATGGAGAGAAAATGGTTAGTAGGATGTTTAAAGAAACTATGTTTATTGAGAGAGGGAATACCGACAATATCAAACAGCCCCCTAATCGCAGACATGGGTCAAAGACCCGTTCCCCCACCACTAAAGGCTGAAGCTATCTACACTGGAAGACTTCCTCCAATGTAGAATTTGACGATGCCAATAGAAGCAAAGAGTTCAGGTGCCTGCGATGACCTCTGCTCAGGATTATCCACCAGCTGATAAACATATCCTGTGAATCTATTCACTTGGGGCTGTCAACCCACAAACGAACAGAAAACACAGCGGAAGATTTTCCCTCCACAGAAGCCCACCAGTGCAGCAAAATCAGGATCCATAATCAAGCTCACAGCCATATATCTGTCCAGTCCAGTGGGTTTATATGGTCAGCACCAGGACCCTGTGTGGTTGACCACTCCTCAGCAGGGTAGAAAAAAAAGAAAAGTAGCCATAGTTGTCCAGATCAGTAGGCCATACTAATCTGGCAGCCCTCCCCTTCAGTTCTCTTCCACAAGAGAGTATCTCTTTTGAAAGGTACTAACGGTCTGCACCACGAGAAGGCGGGGTCGGACATTAGGTGCTAGGCCTGGCCGGTTCTATGCATCATCACAGGGGATTGGTGCATAGCTCTCCTTCCAGTGACTACCTAGCTGCCATTTACAGACCACTCCGCATTTATCTCCGCAAAATTTCCCGCCCTGCCCACGGTCAGTAGGGGACACCGATGGGCTTGGAAAGGCCGCCGTCCGTCGGATGGGACGTTAAGCCGTGGCCCCGTGTGCGGGAGAGCCATACCCTGTGCACGTTAAAGAACACACTGAATGGCCTTGAGGGGTGGCTACCATCTGTCTCCAAACAGCTGTTCCAGTGGGTCCCCTCCCCCAACCTTCTCTGAGCCTTCGGGGTCCATGTGACCTGGCCATTTAGCCCATGGTGTGCAAAAAAAGTGCCGCTGAGAGGTAAAACAACCCAACCCAATCTCAGACTTATATAGAATAGATAGGGGATAATTTAGCCTACAACACAATTATCAGATTTGCTTTACAATTTTTTCGTTCTATCTAGAAAATAGTCTCTATTACCATGAAACGAAAACATAAATATTTGAATTTGTATCTTAATATTTTTTTTCAAGAACACAAAGAGCTCTGTTATTTCACGTTGTTTTTCCTCTGAGAGGGGGGCGGGGGTGGCTCAGTCGGTAGCGCGCCAGGCTCGTAATCTGTAGTTCCCAGGTTCGAGTCCCAGCTGGGTCAGCGTTGAGATTTATCTCCGCAAAATTTCCCCGCCTTGCCCACGGTCAGTAGGGGACACCGATGGGCTTGAAAAGGCCGCCATCCGTCGGATGGGACGTTAAGCCGTGGCCCCGTGTGCGGGAGAGCCATACCCTGTGCACGTTAAAGAACACGCTGGATGGCCTTGACGGGAGGCTACCATCTGTCTCCCAACAGCTGTTCCAGTGGGTCCCCTCCCCCAACCTTCTCTGAGCCTTCGGGGTCCTTGTGGCCTGGCCATTTAGCCCATGGTGTGCAAAAAAGTGCCGCTCAGAGGTAAAACAATCCAATCCAAAACAATCCTCTGAGAGGAACTTTTTTTTGCACTCAATGGGGTTGGGTTGGGTTGTTTTACCTCTGAGCGGCACTTTTTTGCACCCCATGGGCTAAATGACCAGGTCACATGGACCCCGAAGGCTCAGAGAAGGTTGGGGGAGGGGACCCACTGGAATAGCTGTTGGGAGACAGATGGTAGCCTCCCGTCAAAGCCATCCAGCGTGTTCTTTAACGTTGGGTTGTTTTACCTCTGAGCGGCACTTTTTTGCACACCATGGGCTAAATGGCAAGGTCACATGCACCCCGAAGGCTCATAGAAGGTTGGGGGAGGGGACCCACTGTAACAGCTGTTGGGAGTAGCCTCCCGTCAAGGCCATCCAGCATGTTCTTTAACGTGCGCAGGGTATGGCTCTCCCGCACACGGAGCCACGGCTTAACGTCCCATCCGACGGACGGCGGCCTTTCCAAGCCCATCGGTGTCCCCTACTGACCGTGGGCAGGGCGGGGAATTTTGGGGAGATAAATCTCAACGCTGACCCAGCTGAGACTCGAACCTGGGAACTACAGATTACGAGCCTGACGCGCTACCGACTGAGCCACCCCCGCCACCATTTTTGGACAAGTGCCTGTGTTATTTTTTGACGAAAAATGTTTCTAGTGTAAAATATTTTATGCCATTCTGAAACTTATTCATGAAGTTTTAACTTTATTTCTGAAACTAATCCATGTTTCCATCAAATTTCATTAAAGTCATTCATATAGTTTTTTGTTTATCATAATTTTTCTGAGTTTTCCTTAATTTATTGAAGCCAATGTAGAAATATGTTTTGCCAGAATTTTGAACAAGGAACAAAAGCAACCGTATTTAAAATAATTTCGTACGAAATGCATTCATTTAGCTAATTAGGCTTAACGGAGAAACATTGCCTGAGGAATGCTCCTCTGATAAATTAGATTGGACAGTTTTAAATCTGTCTTCAAAACCTTTACTAACGAAGCAAAGTCCCACAAAATGCCTTTTTCTTTTTCCCTTCCTTTTTCGCCATTTCATTCGTGAAAAGAAACCCAAACCGTTAGCAACCGTTGCCCGCGGCGGTGGCGGTCCCTAGCGGTGATGAATGCCTTCAGATAACCTCACGCCTGCGAGTGGCGGTGAGAGAGGAGGAGACCCGGCAGAGGTCAACAGGTCACGAAGAGGTTCTCGGTCGCGCACGTGCTACGAAATTCATAACAGAGCATGGGGTGGGACGTCACAACAGTAAAAAGGGATTTCTGTTTTTTTAGAGTGGTTGCGAAGAAAACCAGATTGTTTTTTTACATTGGTCTCTGAAAGTGAAGTGGTTGTAGGAAAGGAAGAATTTCGTTTTTTAATTTTCTTGTTTGCAAGAGTTTGTGTTTGATTAATGCTGAGTTGTTTTATCTCTGAGTGGCTCTCTTTTGCACACAATGGGCTGAATGGTCAGGTCACAAGTGTTGGGTTATTTTACCTCTGAGCGGCACTTTTTTGCACACCATGGGTTAAATGGCCAGGTCACAATGACCCTGAAGGCTCAGAGAAGGTTGGGGGAGGGTACCCACTGGAACAGCTGTTGAGTTTTACCATCTGTCTCCCAACAGCTGTTCCAGTGGATCCCCTCCCCCAACCTTCTCTGAGCCTTCGGGGTCCATGTGACATGGCCATTTAGCCCATGGTGTGCAAAAAAGTGCCGCTCAGAGGTAAAACAACCCAACCCAAACTAGTTGCGAAATTAATACGAAATTTCTACTTACGAAATCGTGAAAACGAAAAAAAATTACGATTCAACAAAGATGGGTAATTTTTTTATGATTGCATACATAGAAGCCAAAAATCTTAGAAGGGCGGGGGTGGCTCAGTCAGGAGCGCTCCAGGCTGGTAATCTGCAGTTCCCAGGTTCAAATTGCAGCTGGGTCAGCGTTGAGATTTATCTCCGCTAAAACGCCCCGAACTCAGTCAGTAGGGGACACCGATGGGTTTGGAAAGGCCGCCGTCCGTCGGATGAGACGTTAAGCCGTGGCCCCGTGTGCGGAAGAGCCATACTCTGTGCATGTTAAAGAACACACTGGATAGCCTTGACAGGAGGCTACTTCTGTCTCCCAACAGCTGTTCCAGTGGTCCCCTCCCCCAACCTTCTCTGAGCCTTCGGTGTTATTGTGACCTGACCATTTAGCCCATGGAGTGCAAAAAAAGTACCGCTCAGAGGTAAATCAACCCAAAAATCTTAGACGAATCCTCTTATGTCAGCACTGGAGAGTGCAGTAGTACAATGCATAAGATGCCACACTCTAACCCAGGCGTCGGCAACCTATGACCCGCGGGTCACAAAGTGACCCATTTAATAATTTCAAGTGACCCACTTGAGTTCCGTAAATAAAGTATAATATATAAGGTCACCAAGTGACCCATTTAATAATTTCAAGTGACCCACTTGAGTTCTGCAAATAAAGTATAATTTATTTTTATATATTATACTTTATTTGCGGAAATTATACTTTATTTGCAAAACTCAAGTGGGTCACTTGAAATTATTAAATGGGTCACTTGGTGACCCACGGGTCATATGTTGCCGACGCCTGCTCTAACCACTCGGCCACGAGACAACTCTTACGAATTTCAGCATATAATTGTTATACTTATATTTTCATTTTTTAAAATTCATCTGGTAGCTACTATTTCATAAAAATTTGACAACTGATTTAACGTTGAATTTTAATTTTCCTGCGAACTGGTAAATTTTAGACAAATTAAATGGAAGCGAAGTATTCTAAGTAAGGAAATCTATGCACCAATCCCCTGTGATGATGCACCAAAGCGGTCAGGACTAGCATTTAAAGTACCACCTAGCCATCTCATGGTGCAGGCCGTTAGTACCATTCAAAAGAGATACTATCAGTGTGCTCTACTGATCTGGACTACCATTCTTACTTTTTTTACTTCATCATCATCATCCTCAAGCAGCCATGGGCTACGGAGGTCCAACCAGACGGTGCAATTTAGTTCTCCAAGCAAGTCTATCCTGAGCTACATCTACTGCATCTGGCCACTGCACACCAATTCTAACAAGGTCCTGTTTGACATTGTCTGCCCACCGCATCCTAGGTCTCCCCCTCTTTCTGAGACCTCTAGGCACACTGTTCATAACCCTATTCGCCAATCTATAATTATTCATACGGGCAACATGGCCAAACCAACGGAGTCTCTCTCTGCACAATATGCTGCTTAAAGGAGGTTTCAAACTCCTTTGCCTAACCTCATCATTAGTTACAAAGTTGAACCACCTAATGCCCAAGATACTGCGTAAGCATCTGGAATCAAAAGCATCTAATTTTCTGTTATCTTGTTTACAAAGTGTCCAAGTTTCACTACCATAACTAACCCTAGAAAGAACCAAACTATTATACAGTCTAATTTCAGTCTTTAGGTGTATACGCCTATTTCTCCACAATCTCCATAGATTCTTAAAAGTCCCTGCAGCAATCCCTATTCGTCTGTTAATCTCATGCCGCACATCACCATTATCTGTTACATAGCTCCCAAGATAATTAAACTGTGACACCTGCTCAAGACTGCAACCATTCAGATGAACTGAATCACAACCTGCCTGACCAATTTTCATCACTTTAGTTTTCTCTCTGTTTATAACCAAACATACTCTACTACCAGTTTCATCAACAGCTCGAATGAAAGAGTTCATCTCATCAACATCATTTGCCAAAAGGGTTAAATCATCAGCATAATCTAAATCAGAAATTTTCGTATCTCCAGCCCATTTAAGGCCAAAAACTTTCCCTTGAAGTGAATTTTGCATAGCATAATCAATAACCAAGCTAAAGAGAAAAGGAGACAAAATGCACCCTTGTCGAACACCAGAAGTAATGCTAAACCAATTGCTACAAGCCTTACCAACTCTCACACACGACTCAGTGTTATTATAGAGAGCTTTCATTATGTTACTTTTCATTTTTTTTCTACCCTGCAGCTACGCCTCACTTTTTCTAAACATTATATTTTAGCTCTCTTTTGTAAATATTATTTTCTAACTTCCCTTTTTAAAAATATTATTTTCTAAAGTTCTCTTTTGAAAAATATTGTTTTCTAACATTCCCTATTCTTAACTATTATTTTCTGATGCCTATATTTCAAAGTATTATTGTATAAAGCCCCCTTTACTAAATATTGCTTTCTAAAGCTTTCCTTTTCTGAATATTATTTGCTAATTCCCATTTTGCTAAATATTATTTTCTAACTCCCCTTTTTGCTAAATGTTATTTTCTAACTCCCCTTTTTGCTAAATATTATTTTCTAACTCCTCTTTTTGCTAAATATTATTTTCTAACTCCCCTTTTTGCTAAATATTATTTTCTAACGCCTCTTTTTGCTAAATATTATTTTCTAACTCCCCTTTTTGCTAAATATTATTTTCTAATGCCCCTTTTTCCCAAATATTATTTTCTAACGCCTCTTTTTGCTAAATATTATTTTCTAACTCCCCTTTTTGCTAAATAGTATTTTTCAACGCCTCTTTTTTGCTAAATATTATTTTCTAACGCCTCTTTTTGCTAAATATTATTTTCTAACTCCCCTTTTTGCTAAATATTATTTTCTAACGCCTCTTTTTGCTAAATATTACTTTCTAACTCCCCTTTTGCTAAATATTATTCTCTAACTCCCGTTTTGCTAATTATTATTTTCTAACTCCCCTTTTTGCTGAATATTATTTTCTAACGCCCCTTTTTGCTAAATAGTATTTTCTAACGCACCTTTTTGCTACATAGTATTTTCTAACGCATCTTTTTGCTAAATATTATTTTCTAACTCCCCTTTTGCTAATTATTATTTTCTAACTCCCCTTTTTGCTGAATATTATTTTCTAACTCCTCTTTTGCTAAATATTATTCTCTAACTCCTTTTTGCTAAATATTATTTTCTAACTTCCCTTTTTGCTAAATAGTATTTTCTAACGCCCCTTTTTGCTGAATATTATTTTCTAACGCCCCTTTTTGCTAAATAGTATTTTCTAACGCACCTTTTTGCTACATAGTATTTTCTAACGCATCTTTTTGCTAAATATTATTTTCTAACTCCCCTTTTGCTAAATATTATTCTCTAACTCCCTTTTTGCTAAATATTATTTTCTAACTCCCCTTTTTGCTAAATAGTATTTTCTAACGCCTCTTTTGCCAAATATTATTCTGTAACTCCCTTTTTGCTAAATATTATTTTCTAACTCCCCCTTTACTGAATATTATTCTTTAACACCCCCATTTTCTAAATATTTTCTAATGCTCTCTTTCAGTGAATATAATCTGAACATTTTCTAACGCCTCTTCAATGGAAATTAAAATAATTTTAATTTGTAAAACTTGTTTTAAACTAGATAATCGTTCCTCCTTCATTGAACAAACCAAACGTTCCCACAAATTTTAAAACCCCTCCTAGGAAGCGGGAATGCCTTCGTTGGAAACTACTGCCCCTTGCCGAACTCAACTGACTTCTAGTTGAAAAACATCGATATCAGTGAATTAAATATTACTTCGAAACTCTTTTTTTTGCAGTTTTAAAAGTTGAAGAGTGAAGTTTTGCATTTAGAATCTTTTGACCTCCCCCCCTCCACACTTCCCCACGTAATTGTCCAAATGCTTAACCTTTCACCCCGAAACTTCACCTACGGGGTTTCCTCCTTGCTACACCGTGTTGCGTACAAATCTCAAGCCTGCATCTATGATGAAACCGAAATTTTAAATTTAGAGTAAATGAATAATGTGAGTAATATAATACCCTCACCTGCCTAATTCATTGGCCAGTTGACTTGATTAGACGGCCTAATCAAGATTTTGCACCGAATCAATGGGCCAATCTATATTTTCCACAGAATCTATAGGTCAATCATGTTTTTTTTTTGCCGAATTAATAGGTAAATGAAGATTTTCCGCCGAATCAATGAGCCAATAGAGATTTCCACCGAATCAGTGATTCAATCAAGATATTCAACCGAATCAATGGATCAATCGAAAATTTCAGCTGAATCGCTGGGTCAGTAAAGATTTTCAGCTGAATCAGTGAGTCAATGAAGATTTTCAGCTGAATCAGTGAGTCAATGAAGATTTAACGCAGAATCAATGAAGATTTTTCTAACAGATCAATCAATCAATCAAGATTTTGTGATGAATCAATAGATCAATCAAGATTTTCTGATGAATCAATAGGTCAATCGAGATTTTCTGATGTATCAATAGGTCAGTCAAAATTTTCTGATGAATCAATAGGTCAATCAAGATTTTTTGATGAATCAGTAGGTCAATCAAGATTTGCTGATGAATCAGTAGGTTAATCAAGATTTGCTGAAGAATCAATAGGTCAATCAAGATTTTCTGATGAATCAATAGGTCAATCAAGATTTTCTGAAGTATCAATAGGTCAATCAAGATTTTCTGAAGTATCAATAGGTCAATCAAGATTTTGTGAAGTATCAATAGGTCAACCCAGATTTTCTGATGTATCAATAGGTCAATCAAGATTTTCTGATGTATCAATAGGTCAATCAAGATTTTCTGATGTATCAATAGGTCAGTCAAGATTTTCTGATGAATCAATAGGTCAATCAAGATTTTCTGATATATCAATAGGTCAATCAAGATTTTCTGATGAATCAATAGGTCAATCGAGATTTTCTGATGAATCAATAGGTCAATCGAGATTTTCTGATGAATCAATAGATCAATCGAGATTTTCTGATGAATCAATAGGTCAATCGAGATTTTCTGATGAATCAATAGGTCAATCGAGATTTTCTGATGAATCAATAGGTCAATCAAGATTTTCTGATGAATCAATAGGTCAATCAAGATTTTCTGAAGAATCAATCGTTCAATCAAGATTTTCCTCCAAATCAATGAGTTAATCAAGGTTTTCTGTCGAATCAACCAATCAGTCAAGTTTTTGAATGAATTAATTAAGTTTCTCCGCCGAATCAATCGTTCAATCAAGATTTTCCTCCAAATCAATGAGTTAATCAAGGTTTTCTGTCGAATCAACCAATCAGTCAAGTTTTTCCGCTGAATGAACAGGTTAATCAAGATTTCTCGCCGATTCAACGTGGAATTTATTTCATTACAACTCCAAGTCTTTAATTGCATTAAGATTTTCAGTCATAAGAGACCCCGATTTCAAAAGTCTCGGAACCATTATTTTTCCCCAATGGTTTATAATTCGCCATTCCGAGTTTTTAGTATTCGCCATTCGATTTTCGATGTATTTTTATCAGTAATCTCTTAAAAAAATAACATGTTACCTTTCACAAGTTTCGAAATGTTTGATCACCTGTGCTATGAATCCCAAAAGGCCGCCGTCCGTCAGATGGCACGTTAAGCAGTGGCCCCGTGTGCGGAGAGCCATACTCTGTGCTCGTTGAAGAACAACTGAATAGTCTTGACAGGAGGCTACTATGTGTTGCAGTAGGTCTCTTCCTCCCAACTTTCTGGAGCGGGGGTGGCTCAGTCGGTAGCGCGTCAGACTCGTAATCTGTAGTTCCCAGGTTCGAGTCCCAGCTGGGTCAGCGTTGAGATTTATCTCCGCAAAATTCCCCGCCCTGCCCACGGTCAGTAGGGGACACCGATGGGCTTGGAAAGACTGCCGTCCGTCGGATGGGACGTTAAGCAGTGGCTCCGTGTGCGGCAGAGCGTACACTGTGCACGTTAAAGAACACGCTGGATGGCCTTGATGGGAGGCTACCATCTGTCTCCCAACAGCTGTTCCAGTGGGTCCCCTCCTCCAACATTCTCTGAGCCCTCGGTGTCCATGCGACCTGGCCATTTAGCCCATGGTGTGCAAAAAAGTGCCGCTCAGAGGTAAAACAATCCAATCCCAACTTTCTCTGAGCCTTCGGGGTCCTTGTGAACTGGCCATTTGGCTCATTTGTGCAAAACAGTGTCTCTCAGATGTAAATAACCCAACCTAGTCATTTAGCCCATTGTGTGCAGAAAAAGTGCCTCTCAGAAGTAAAAAACCAGTTCATTACTGGGGCTATTTATGTGTTAGTATGAAGGGGGCAATCTCAACTGGCGTTGACCACTACAGGTATTAAAAATAAAAAAATTAAAAAAAAATTTTGTTTCACTGATTGAGGCATTATGAACTTTGAAAACCACTTCCTATACAATATGTAAGATATATATAATACCGAAAAGCTATACTATATAACATATAATATATAACCATACAAGATAAAACGAATCATCAACCATTAGACCACTTCCGACACTGGAAACAAGAATTGCTGTTCTTTAACCGTCAGCCGTCCCATGGCCGAGTGGTTAGCACGCTTGGCTACTGATCTAAGGGACCTGGGTTCGAGCCCCGGGTAAGGCATGGTTGTGTGTGTTTGGGGCGGGGGTGGCCCGGTCGGTAGCGCGCCAGGCTCGTAATCTGTAGTTCCTAGGTTCGAGTCCCAGCTGGGTCAGCGTTGAGATTTATATCCGCAAAATTCACCGCCCTGCCCACGGTCAGTAGGGGACACCGATGGGCTTGGAAAGGCCGTCATCCGTAGGATGGGACGTTAAGCCGTGGCCCCGTGTGTGGGAGAGTCATACCCTGCGCACGTTAAAGAACACGCTGGATGGCCTTGACGGGAAGCTACCATCTGTCTCCCAACAGCTGTTCCAGTGGGTCCCCTCCCCCAACCTTCTCTGAGCCTTTGGGGTCCATGTGACTTGGCCATTTAGCCTATGGTGTGCAAAAAAGTGCCGCTCAGAGGTAAAACAATCCAAAACACTGTGCACGTTAAAGAACACGCTGGATGGCCTTGACGGGAAGCTACCATCTGTCTCCCAACAGCTGTTCAAGTGGGTCCCCTCCCCCAACCTTCTCTGAGCAATCGGGGTCCATGTGACCTGGCCATTTAGCCCATGGTGTGCAAAAAAGTGCCGCTCAGAGGTAAAACTACCCACAATCCTTAACCGTCGAAGGTGCTTGATCTAGAAACGATTCAGGTTCCAACCGATCTCGCAGCATAACTTATGACGAATTTGTTTGTGCATAGACAGAATTCTTTGCCCATATTGATTGATCGGCTTGTGGCAAATTTTAAGACATCTTTTCCAATTTTCATTTTCCAAATAATCGTTTTTCGTCATAAAACGTGCCATTGATCCTTCGTAGTTAGATTTTCAAAACACCTCTTGGAGACGGTTCAATTCACCTCTGATGCCAAAACCAAAAATCCGAACGAGTGCACAAACATTCCAGAAAAATAAAAAAAACTTTCGTCTCTCTCGTTTGCCTTCCCCCCCTCTTCTTCTTTCCCCCATTTGGCCATTTCCAGTTTCTTGGTATAAAAGGTTAAAGAAGCAAACGTTGGGAGAGCAAATAGACGCACGATATTCATCTAGTCACGTGAGCCTTTGCTTCCGCGAAGCGTTAACCGTGCTGCTAATGACCTTGTGCAAGGTAAACCAGGGAGGGATTCTTTCTTTGAGCGCAGTCTCACCTTTTTGTTACTCTAATGTTTTTTAGTGGCGAGTCAAGGATAGATAAATGGCTTTAAAGCTCAGATGTACGCTCATTAGTAATGTTAGAGACAGAGAATTGTTACCAACAAGGACTAGAAATTCTTTTAGTAATCTCTCCCATCTTGGCGAGGGTCGGTTCATTCTGCATCTCTGAGTGGCACTTCTTTTACACACCATGGGCTAAATGGCCAGGTCACAAGGACCCCGAGGGCTCAGAGAAGGTTAGGAGAGGGTAACACTGGAACAGTTGTTGGGTTGGGTTGTTTTACCTCTGAGCGGTGGGGGAGGGGGTGGCTCAGTCGGTAACGCGCCAGGCTCGTAATCTGTAGTTCCCAGGTTCGAGTCCCAGCTAGGTCAGCGTTGAGATTTATCTCCGCAAAATTCCCCGCCCTGCCACGGTCAGTAGGGGACACCGATGGGCTTAGAAAGGCCGCCGTTCGTCGGATGGGACGTTAAGCCGTGGCCCCGTGTACGGGAGAGCCATACCCTGTGCACGTTAAAGAACACGCTGGATGGCCTTGACGGGAGGCTACCATCTGTCTCCCAACAGCTGTTCCAGTGGGTCCCCTCCCCCAACCTTCTCTGAGCCTACGGGGTCCATGTGACCTGGCCATTTAGCCCATAGTGTGCAAAAAAGGGCCGCTCAGAGGTAAAACAACCCAACGTTAAAGAACTCGCTAGATGGCCTTGACGGGAGGCTACCATGTGTCTCCCAACAGCTGTTCCAGTGGGTACCCTCCCCCAACTTTCTTTGAGCCTTCGGAGTCCATGTGACCTGGCCATTTAGCCCATGGTGTGCAAAAAAGTGCCGCTCAGAGGTAAAACAACCCAACGTTTAAGAACACGCTTGATGGCCTTGACAGGAGGCTTCCATCTGTCTCCCAACAGCTGTTCCAGTGGGTCCCCTCCCCCAACCTTCTCTGAGCCTTCGGGGTTCATGTGACCTGGCCATTTAGCCCATGGTGGGCAAAAAAGGGCCGCTCAGAGGTAAAACAACCCAACGTTAAAGAACCCGCTAGATGGCCTTGACGGGAGGCTACCATCTGTCTCCCAACAGCTGTTCCAGTGGGTACCCTCCCCCAAGCTTCTCTAAGCCTTCGGGTTCCATGTGACCTGGCCATTTAGCCCATGGTGTGCAAAAAAAGTGCCGCTCAGAGGTAAAACAACCCAACTCAATAACCCTCAATATCTAAAGTGTGCAATTATCGACGTGTCAAAAAATTCTATCTTCTCTCACTGCGACATAAAGTAGATAAGTTGGCTATAAGTCCCATCATCCAAATTGAAAAGAAAAATCTTGTTTGGCAGAAAAAATAAGTGATAAAATATTCCAGGAAAATCGACCTTAATTACATTTTTATGCAGTTCTTCTCGTAAGTGATTTCTGCACTACGTCTCCACTAGCACATAAAGCCATCGGAGCAAAAATGCACCCAGGTCATCTAACCAATCCGGACATCTCAGAAAAGAAGACTACCAAGTCTCTTTGCATCCCTCCCCCTCTTTCGTCTCCTCCCCATCTTTCATCTTGAAGCTTCCCCTGCCCCAGGTATTCCTCACTTGTCCGACTGGCTTCACTTTCACCGGCGCCGATCACGTGATCCCCAGGGAAGTGCTTCTCCACTCGGGGTTGGCCTTAGCCGCCAAGACCTCTTCGCGTCTCGGCAGTCGGGTGTGGACCGGCTCGGCGGAGACATGCAACCCTGTGAGCTGTGCAGGTAAAGACGCTTTCGCCTGCTGTCGTGGTGGCGCGGTCGTCGGCGAGCGAACTGTAAGTTGCTATCGTTTCGTTTTTTGTGTATATGGGAGTGTGGGTTCTGTTTTGCGGTCACGGTTACTTAACGAGTTGGAATGTATCGTTGTCATGATTCTCCGATACTTTTTTTTGGCTCTTTGTCGAGTTTTAAAGAAATCACTATAAAAATTAATTACTGGTTTTTAAAACAAAAATGAGTTATTTTTATTTTGTAGTCTGTCCGTCTCCCGACATTCAAATTTTCGGTTCCGAAACATGAATGAAGAGTTGAGACTCTCCTTTCGAGTTGGGGCGGGGGTGGCTCAGTCGGTAGCGCGCCAGGCTCGTAATCTGCAGTTCCCAGGTTCGAGTCCCAGCTGGGTCAGCGTTGAGATTTATCTCCGCAAAATTCCCCGCCTTGCCCACGGTCAGTAGGGGACACCGATGGGATTGGAAAGGCCGCCGTCCGTCGGATGGGACGTTAAGCCGTGGCCTCGTGTGCGGGAGAGCCATACCGTGTGCACGTTAAAGAACACGCTGGATGGCCTTGACGGGAGACTACCATCTGTCTCCCAACAGCTGTTCCAGTGGATCCCCTCCCCCAACCTTCTCTGAGCCTTCGGGGTCCTTGTGACCTGGCCATTTAGTCCATGGTGTGCAAAAAAGTGCCGCTCAGAGGTAAAAAACACGCTGGATGGCCTTGACGGGAGGCTACCATCTGTCTCCCAACAGCTGTTCCAGTGGGTCCCCTCCCCTAACCTTCTCTGAGCCTTCGGGGTCCTTGTGACCTGGCCATTTAGCCCATGGTGTGCAAAAAAAGTGCCACTCAGAGGTAAAACAACCCAACGTTAAAGAACACGCTGGATGGCCTTGACGGGAGGCTATCATCTGTCTCCCAACAGCTGTTCCAGTGGATCCCCTCCCCAACTTTCTCTGAGCCTTCGGGGTCCAAGTGACCTGGCAATTTAGCCCATGGTGTGCAAAAAAGTGCCGCTCAGAGGTAAAACAACCCAACTCCTTTCGAGTTGGATAGGTGTTAATAAAACATTATCATTTGAATTTTCGTAGTACTTCAAGTCAGTTTGAAAAATCATTGGGAAATATCAGAAATCTGCAGAACTAAAATGAATTCGGGATGTCTGTGCCCACTCAAATTTTGTCCTCATTGATACTCTGACTTAAATTATTAAACTGTATTTAAGGTAACTGAATTATTCTTCCAGAGCTATTTAAAGTGAATTTCAGACTAATGATAAGAAATTTTCAGACCACCGTTGATTGGAGCCCGTGTTTTAAAGCTAGGCCCTACAAAGGTCTGATACTTGAGGTCATGGTAGCGATTTCAGTGACGCCACAAACACTGGAATTAAAAATTATAAATTTTAGCATAATATTCCAGGCTGCTTTAAATAAAAAAAAATAAATACCCCCTCAAGCAGCTGCTTTCCACCACAGAGGTCTGACAGGAGCCTGTCTTAACTTAAATGTTGGACATATCTCTGAGATACATCCGTGATATATATGGAAAGGTTCATCGAGCTGTGTTTTTGAATGAACGAACGATATTCAATTGTATTAAACTATATTATTAATATAGTGGTAGTAAAGTGCCAATATTAACATCTACTTATATTCCAATTGCTTTTCCTATGTCATATGTTGTGTTTCTCAATTTATGTGGATGTTAAAATGGCTGTTCCAATGTAGAATTTCAACCTTTTGACCCATCACATCACGTTATGTACAAAATGAACTCTTAAGTCGTGGAGAGTGTCAAAATATTATACAAAAACTTTCCTCCCATCTGTCCTTTCCCATAAAAAGCGAATGTGAAAAAAATTGTGCCGTAATATTTTTGAAACACGAGGGCAGAGAGAAAATTAAAATTCGTAAAGTGGGAGTCACAATATTATGAATATTTTTCCCATGCTTGCCTCGAAAAAGGAGCGAAAATCTTCGCGATGACGCAGAGATTATCAAAGGTTGTAAAACATTTCCCCCCCCCCTTCTTTTTCCCCTCTCAAGAAAGTAGGGAATAGAATAAACGATTGTTTTATATATCCATGGACTTCTCACCATTAAAAAATAAATAAATTTCCCCTCAAGCAGCTGCTTGCCACAGAGGTCTGACAGGAGCCTGTCAGTTTATATGCCATAGTAGAAGATCTGAGAGGATGGCAGGACCTCAGCAGAAAACAACACGAACATCCATGCCTTACCCGGGGTTCGAACCCAAGTCCCGTAGATCAAGTAGCCAAGCGCGCTAACCACTCGGCCACGGGACGGAGTATATACCTAATAAATGAATATAACTAAACCTATATTGTTTTTACAGCAACAAGAAAACTGAAATTTTAAATGAATGCATATTTTATTATCTTTATTTAATTATTATTAAATATTATTTTATTTATTACTTATGTACTAAAATTACCTGCAATAATATTATACTAAGATTTATATAATGATAATCTTTCCTTAATCGTTTATGGTTTTAAGCAGGCGTGTCCAACATTTTGACTTCCCTGGGCCACATTGAGTGAAGATAAATTGTTTTGGGTCGCATATAAAATATATATTAATGTATATGAATAATAAAACTTCATTTATTTTCTTATATTTTTTATTACAAAATTAAAAAAAGGGCAACATGAAACTAGTGGGATTTCAAAAACTCGCTGAAAATCACATAATCATGTTGAAAGCTTATGTCGTAACTTTACGATTTTGTGGGTCGCATTACTAGCTATTCAGGGTCGCAGGTTGGACACGCTTGGTCTTAACTATCAAGATAGCTTGGATAGTATACCAAAAGAAGAATTTTTTATTATTTAGATCTTTTAATTAAAGTTATTTCTCTTAAAATTCAACTGCCAGCTATATATATTTTTAAAAAACTGGTGATTAATTTTAATAAAGTCGTAATAAATGAATAGTTTTATACAATTTAAAGGTAACTAGCTTGTAGTTAAACTTTAAACAAATGTAATATATCCTTATTCATATTTAATTTCTCCTTACATTTAAACTACTGTCCTGGCAAGACTATACCTCATTGGTTAATAAAGATGATATATCTTAAGCTATTTTAATATGTCACGTTTGGAGGGGATTTTTTTAAAATAAAATTTAGTATAATACTATGGCAGGTTGGGTTGTTTTACCTCTGAGCGGTACTTTTTTGCACACCATGGGCTAAATGGCCACGTCACATGGACCCCGAAGGCTCAGAGAAGGTTGGGGACCCACTGGAACAGCTGTTGGGAGACAGATGGTAGCCTCCCGTCAAGGCCATGAAGCGTGTTCTTTAACGTTGGGTTGTTTTACCTCTGAGCGGCACTTTTTTGCACACCATGGGCTAAATGGCCAGGTCACATGGACCCCGAAGGCTCAGAGAAGGTTGGGGGAGGGGACCCACTGGAACAGCTGTTGGGAGACAGATGGTAGCCTCCCGTCAAGGCCATGAAGCGTGTTCTTTAACGTTGGGTTGTTTTACCTCTGAGCGGCACTTTTTTGCACACCATGGGCTAAATGGCCAGGTCACATGGACCCCGAAGGCTCAGAGAAGGTTGGGGGAGGGGACCCACTGGAACAGCTGTTGGGAGACAGATGGTAGCCTCCCGTCAAGACCATCCAGCGTGTTCTTTAACGTGCAGAGGGTATGGCTCTCTCGCACACGGGGCCACGGCTTAACGTCCCATCCGACGGACGGCGGCCTTTCCAAGCCCATCGGTGTCCCCTACTGACCGTAGGCAGGGCGGGGAATTTTGCGAAGATAAATCTCAACGCTGACCCAGCTGGGACTCGAACCTGGGAACTACAGATTACGAGCCTGGCGCGCTACCGATTGAGCCACCCCCGCCCCATTATGGCAGGTAGTTGCAGGATATATTAATAAAATGTATTACTCTTATGGCAATAATTCAAAATAAAAAGATAATAAAACTCTTAAATGATTATATGCTTTTTTAAAATAATTTATTATTCAAATTATTAATAGTATATCACTTCTGTGTCTCGCAAAGCTAACAGCATATCTGCAGGAGAGAATAATACATTGACATAATAGTATTTTACACCAGTAATTTTAATACAGTTACATTTTGTTGCATTTATTATTTCAGTTGAAAATTTCAACATTGAATAATTTGCTTTCTTTACTAAAATTTAATAATCATTACATTTATTATTGCAATTAATTATTGTTTTATTCATTTATAAGATGTAACTTAAAGCAACCTGCAACAATATCAAAGATTAAAAACAATTTCCCTCCACATCACGTCTTGCCAGGTGTATTTAATTGGTCCTAGCCAACACCACCTAGAATAGAAGGCCATTCTACTGAGTTATGGGGGAGGCGGGGGTGACTCAGTCGGTAGCGCGCCAGGCTCGTAATCTGTAGTTCCCAGGTTCGAGTCCCAGCTGGTTCAGCGTTGAGATTTATCTCCGCAAAATTCCCCGCCCAGCCCACGGTCAATAGGGGACACCGATGGGCTTGGAAAGGTCGCCGTCCATCGGATGGGACGTTTAGCCGTGACCCCGTGTGCGGGAGAGCCATACCCTGTGCACTTTAAAAAACACGCTGGATGGCCTTGACGGGAGACTACCATCTGTCTCCCAACAGCTGTTCCAGTGGGTCCCCTCCCCCAACCTTCTCTGAGCCTTCGGGGTCCATGTGACCTGGCCATTTAGCCCATGGTGTGCAAAAAAGTGCCGCTCAGAGGTAAAACAACCCAACGTTAAAGAACACGCTGGATGCCCTTGACGGGAGGCTACCATCTGTTTCCCAACAGCTGCTCCAGTGGGTCTCCTCCCCAACATTCTCTGAGCCTTCGGGGTCCATGTGACCTGGTCATTTAGCCCATTGTGTGCAAAAAAGTGCCGCTCAGAGGTAAAACAACCCCACCCAACCCATCATGTAGCATTTGGGGAGCTAGGTTATCTGCAGCATTTCGTATACGTTCACGTAAACCATCCAGGGTCGCAAACCTTGTTCTGTAGACTTGTGATTTGATATACCCCGAAGCGGAAAAATCCAAAGGGGTTCTGCTGAGGTCCAGCCATCCTCACAGACCTTCTACTATGACATTTAAATTGACAGGCTCATGTCAGACCTTTGTGGCAAGCAGCTGCTTGAGGGGGGTATTTATTTTTTTATTATTTTTTTTAGATCAGGTGATCAAGCTGGTCACGGTCTGTTACTTCCACGTCCAATCCACCGATTTGGAAACTGTTCATTCAGGTAATTCTGAACAATTGTGGCATAATGACAAGGCGCGCCATCTTGTTGAAACACGACCTTGTTAATTATGCCATCTGCAACCAACTGAGGCATAAGGAATTGCTGCAGCATATCAAGATGAATCGGTCCGGTAACAGTAGCTTCGGCAAAGAAGAAAGGGCCATAAATCTTGGATTTTGTCATACCCATCCAGACATTAACCTTTGGAGAGTCTCTTTCATGTTATTCAACAAAGTCAGCTGGACGTCCATTCACCTGAGGCGGGGGTGGCTCAGTCGGTAGAGCGTCAGGCTCGTAATCTGTAGTTCCCAGGTCAAGTCCCAGCTGGGTCAGCGTTGAGATATATCTCTGCAAAAGTATTCGCCCTGCCCATGGTCAGTAGGGGGCACCGATGGGTTTGGAAATGCCGCCGTCAGTCGGATGGGACGTTAAGTCGTGGTCCCGTGTGCGGGAGACCCATACCCTGTGCACGCTAAAGAACACACTAGATGGCCTTGACGGGAGGCTACCATATGTAGCCTCCTTGCCCGGTGTATTTAATTGGTCCTAACCAACACCACCTAGAACAGAAGGCCATTCTACTGATGTATGGGGGGCGGGGGTGGCTCAGTCGGTAGCGCGCCAGGCTCGTAATCTGTAGTTCCCAGGTTTGAGTCCCAGCTGGGTCAGCGTTGAGATTTATCTCTGCAAAATTCCCCGCCCTGCCCACGGTCAGTAGGGGACACTGATGGGCTTGGAAAGGCCGCCGTCCGTCGGATGGGACGTTAAGCCGTGGCCCAGTGTGCGGGAGAGCCATACCCTGTGCACGTTAAAGAACACGCTGCCTTACGGGGGGCTACCATCTGTCTCCCAACAGCTGTTCCAGTGGGTCCCCAACCTTTTCTGAGCCTTCGGGGTCCATGTGACCTGGCCATTTAGCCCATGGTGTGCAAAAAAGTGCCGCTGAGAGGTAAAACAACCCAACCTGTCAGGCCTCTGTAGCAAGCTGCTTGAGGTGGGATTTATTTATTCATCAGTTTTTCATCAGCTGTCAATCAATCACAATCGTGTATACCAGTGGTTCTCAACCTTTTATGCTTCACGTATCCCCTGGAAATGTGTATGTAACTGGCGTACCCCTTGTATAGATAGATAAAACTATAGTTATAGTATAACAATGGGAATAAAATAAAACATATATATCAGTGGTTCTCAACCTTTTATGCTTCACGTATCCCCTGGAAATGTGTATGTAACTGGCGTACCCCTTGTACAGATAGATAAAACTATAGTTATAGTATAACAATGGGAATAAAATAAAACATATATATCAGTGGTTCTCAACCTTTTATGCTTCACGTACCCCCTGGAAATGTGTATGTAACTGGCGTACACCTTGTATAGATAGATGAAACTATAGTTATAGTATATAACCATTCGTTATTTTTACTTTGTTACTAGATCTAGCGACTTTTGAGCTCTCCCTGCGTTCCCCACGTTTAGAACCCCTAGTCTATATAATGCGGTTGTGCAAAGTTTTAAATGATTTCTCTGCCTGAAATTTAATTATACGTTATTTAATTAAAAAAATGCAAAAATAAAATAATTTATGAACAATGTTTTTAGTAATTCAAGTTGCCTAAAATTTAACTACAAACTTTTCAATTTAAATATGAAATAGTTTTTGCACACTTTTAAGATTTTTCCTCACTAAACTTTAACTACAAGCTATTAAATTTAAAGTAATATTAAATTAAAAGATTGATGCAAAATTTTTAATGTGATTTCATTTCCTTAAAATATAATTACATATTATTTAATTTAGAATGATGTAAAATTAAAATAATTTACACAGATGTTTTTAGTGATTCTCGGACCCTCTCCCCGAACCCAAATTCTCGAACCATCCCTGAAACTAAACCCTCGAACCTAAATTATGGAACCCTCCCTGAAACTAAATCTCCCGAACCTAAATTATGGAACCCTCCCTGAAACTAAATCCCCCGAACCTAAATTATGGAACCTTCCCTGCAACTAAATCCCCCGAACTTAAATTTATTGAACCCTCCCTGAAACTAAATCCCACGAACCTAAATTTATTGAACCCTCCCTGAAACTAAATCCTCCGAACCTAAATTTATCGAACCCTTCCTGAAACTAAACCCTCCGAACCTAAATTTATCGAACCCTCCCTGAAACCAAATCCCCCGAACCTAAATTTATCGAACCCTCCCTGAAACCAAATCCTCCGAATCTAAAATTATCGAACCCTCCCTGAAACTAAATCCTCCGAATCTAAATTTATCGAACCCTCCCTGAAACTAAATTCTCGCTCCCCCCACCCATGAAGTCCCTCCATTCTTCGGAAACTCTCGAACTTTCTCTGAAGCTAAATCCTAGGACCCCCCCAAAACTAAATATGTAAGTATGACAACCCCTCCCCCCCCCCCGGAAAAAAACTTCGTTGTGTGCCTGAACTGTACCTAATTAAATGGCCATCGAGTGTGTGTATAAGTTTTATTTTATTAAGGCATGGAACTTCATTCACTGAGCCTTAAGGACTAGTTGTGCAACTTTCAGAGACCTGATACCCTATTTTCTTGACTGTCTTTAATTGCTCCTAGATACGTCATATTAAGATTTCCCCAAGGCAAGTTCCAGCATCAGCAATGAACTTGTCAAATCAAGACCTACTTTATTTTTCGTTTCAGTTTATGCAATCTCGTGTTCCTGCTAAATGCAGAAAATTTGAGCCAAGAACACAATTTAACTTGAGAAAATACCGATTGGAAAATTTACAGCAGTTTTAAATATAATTAAGATTTGCTATAGTACGAAACATTGGTAAGAATTAGTATGCATGTAGGGGCGGAGGTGGCTCAGTCGGTAGTGCGCCAGGTTCGTAATCTGTAGTTCCCAGGTTCGAGTCCCAGCTGGGTCAGTGTTGAGATTTATCTCCGCAAAAATTCCCGCCCTGCCACGATCAGTAGGGGACACCGATGGGCTTGGAAAGGCCGCCGTCCGTCGGATGGGACGTTAAGTCGTGGCCCCGTGTTCGGGAGAGCCATACCCTGTGCACGTTAAAGAACACGCTGGATGGCATTGACGGGAGGCTACCATCTGTCTCCCAACAACTGTTCCAGTGGGTCCCCTCCTCCAACCTACTCTGAGCCTTCGGAGTTCATGTGACCTGGCCATTTAGCCCATGGTGTGCAAAAAAAGTGCCGCTCAGAGGTAAAACAACCCAAAGTATGCATGGAATCAGGGCCGGATTTATGAAGTGGTCGGATTAGTAAAGGTAAAAAAAGGCCAAAAAAATTATTAAACTTATTTATATTTTATAGATGTTTCAAAGAAATTTTTAAAAACCTGTAAAAAGGTGGAGAAAATGTTATACTACATTGGAAATCCAGTCTAGTGGTCTCCCTTTTTTTTTACATTTTTTTGTCTTGATTGTGTTTCTTGCTTCCTCGATTTTTTTCTAGATCCGTGCCTCTATGGAAGTATGTTGATTTCTTTTGACAGCAAACTTTGCTAAAATTTACTATTCTATGTAGTTATACTAATGATTACTGCATTAATTTGAGGTTTACAACAAAATTATTCTATGGATACTGTGTAATTATTCCAAATCTTACTATGCAGTTATCCCAAGTCTTACTATGCAGTCATTCCAAGTCTTACTATGCAGTCATTCCAAGTCTTACTATGCAGTCATTCCAAGTCTTACTATGCAGTCATTCCAAGTCTTACTATGCAGTCATTCAAAGTCTTACTATGCAGTCATTCAAAGTCTTACTATGTAGTCATTCAAAGTCTTACTATGCAGTCATTCAAAGTCTTACTATGCAGTCATTCAAAGTATTACTATGCAGTCATTCACAGTCTCACTATGCAGTCTTTTCATGTCTTATTATTCAGGTATTTCAAGTCTTACTATGCAGTTATTCCAAGTCTTACCATGCAAGTATGCCAAGCCTGTTATGCATTGGGTTTTACTTCTGAGAGGCAATTTTTTTTTGCCCACAATGGGCTAAATGGCTAGGTCACAAGGAACCCGAGGGCTCAGAGAAGGTTTAGGGAGGAGACCCACTGGACACTTAGGAGACAGATGGTAACCTCCCATCAAGGCTATCCAGAGTGTTTTTTAACATGCATAGCGTATGGCTTTTCAGCACACGGGGGTGGGGGGGGGGACAGACTACTTCAGGTGGTAGAGAGTCAGGCTTGTAATCTGAAATTTCTAGTCTCATCTGGGTCAATGTTGAGATTTATCTGCTGAACCCTCAGCCTGCCCTCGATCAGAAACAGATGGGCTTGGGAAGGCCATTGTCTGTCGTATGGGATGTTAAGCCGTGGCACCGTGTGCTGCATAGCATGTACGTTAGAGAACATGTTGGATGGCCTTGACGGGACGTGTCTGCTATCAGTCTCCTAAACAGCTGTATAGGCGGTCCCCTTCTCCAAAATTTTCTGACTCTTTGGGGTCCTTGTAACCTAGCCATTTATCCCACTGTGGGCAAAAAAAAGCGGCTCAGAGGTAAAGCATCCCCACCCAAGTCTAGCACACGGTGGATCGCAGGATAACGTCCTATCCTACGGTCATAATCTTACTTTAAATCGCACTATACCATTTCTTTTACTTTTATTTAGATCCATAAAGTCTCTGGATGAGTTTGCCTTCAAGAGGCAAGAAAATCCAATTATTGTGATTAGTGATGATCTGATCTATCCTACGGACGTGGACCTTTTTAACTGAGAGCAGAACAGGAAACTGAGAGCAGAACAGGTGTTAGCAGAGATAAAGCTCAAACCTGGAACTCGACCTGGGAACTGCAGTTTACCAGCCAGGTGCACTATCTGAGGGTTGGGTTGGGTTGTTTTACCTCTGAGCGGCATTTTTTTGCACACCATGGGCTAAATGGCCAGGTCACATGGACCCCGAAGGCTCAGAGAAGGTTGGGAGAGGGGACCCACTGGAACAGCTGTTGGGAGACAGATGGTAGCCTCCCGTCAAGGCCATCCAGTGTGTTCTTTAACGTTGGATTGTTTTACTTCTGAGTGGCACTTTTTTGCACACCATGGGCTAAATGGACAGGTCACAAGAACCCCAAAGGCTCAGAGAAGGTTGGGTGAGGGGACCCACTGGAACAGCTGTTGGGAGACAGATGGTAGCCTCCCGTCAAGGCCATCCAGTGTGTTCTTTAACGTTGGATTGTTTTACTTCTGAGTGGCACTTTTTTGCACACCATGGGCTAAATGGGCAGGTCACAAGGACCCCGAAGGCTCAGAGAAGGTTGGGGAAGGGAACCCACTGGAACAGCTGTTGGGAGACAGATGGTAGCCTCCCGTCGAGGCCATCCAGCGTGTTCTTTAACGTGCACAGGGTATGGCTCTCCCGCACACGGGGCCACTGTTTAACGTCCCATCCGTCGGACGGGGCCTTTCCAAGCCCATCGGTGTCCCCTACTGACCGTGGGCAGGGCGGGGAATGTTGCGGAGATAAATCTCAACGCTGACCCAGCTGGGACTTGAACCTGGGAACTACAGATTACGAGCCTGGCGCGCTACCGACTGAGCCACCCCCGCCCCCACTATCTGAGGAGTCAATTCAACGCTTCCTATAACACAAAGCTGTACAACTAAGTTATGACGTCACCATAATGTTCTTAAAAATCAAGATATTTCTTATATATTTATTTCTATTATTATTACTGGCGAATTTTAATCCTAATCTTTCTGCTAATGTGCATTTATAAACATGCATTATTTAGAAAAAAATTTCGTATTAGCGTTATGATAACGGTGTTAAATAAGAATAAATTTCTTTCTAAAAAGGTATATTTGTATGTAAACATTAATATAGGATTAGTAGTGAATCTACCGTAATAATAATAGAAATAAATATATAATAAAATTCTGTATCTTTGTTTATGGATAACTAATATGACCTATGATCACGTCATATGTTAGTTGCACGATCTCTTATAGGAGGCGTTGCTCAAATCCGCCAGCTAAATAATAACAAATCAACATTATTTATAGGGGTGAAAATATATTCACGGCAACTCCGTGAATATATTTTCACCCCTATAAATGCAAAAGCGAAACTAGCTTACATTCTGAAACGAACTTTTACAGCATATCTCTAAAATCTAGACAATCCATTTCGACCACTGATAACGTCGAATTTTTCGAGGTCACGGATATATCTTTTTCTCTCGCCTTGAGCATTAATATTTTAGTTACGTGAAAACGAAACCGTAACCGCAGAAGAAGCTGAAAATGGCCTTAGGGTTAAGCGAGGGTTTTCATGGAGTCGTTTCCGTGTCAAAATTGATATATGACGTCTCGAAGACCGGCAAAAAAAGATGTAACCTTTGCCGTAAGATTAGCGGGGATTAAACGTCTGTGGATTATCTAGAAGCAAAACGAAGCGAATGCTGACCTGGGGGCATCATTCCAAGACCTCGTCGTACAAGTTCCGTGTAGCGTCAATGTCACCGTTGGAAGTTGACGGGTCCGTCGCGTAGGGATAGAGGCAATTCAAACGCTCCGATGAACTTAAGAAACGAAACCTGGCAATACGAGGCTGCGAAGCATTTCAACCGAATCACGATCATTACATATATACGAATATATAAATAGAGTTTTGTGCGGTTTAATGTTAGTAAAATTTCTGGATTCTTGAAACAAAATCGTTGTCAAAAAGAACAGAAAATAAAAGCAAATGACCTCACAGAAAACTGGAACATGTGAAGTGGCCTCACAACAAATTGAAGCGTGTGCTGCAGCAGTGGCCTCGCAGAAAATTAGAACGTGTGAAGTGGCCTCATGACAGATTGGAACGTGTGCAGAAGAGGCCTCAGAGAAAACTGGAAAGTGTGCAGCAGTGGCCTCACAGAAAATTAGAACGTGTGAAGTGGCCTCATGACAGATTGGAACGTGTGCAGAGGTGGCCTCAGAGAAAACTGGAAAGTGTGCAGCAGTGGTCTCACAGAAAATTAGAACGTGTGAAGTGGCCTCATGACAGATTGGAACGTGAGCAGAGGTGGCCTCAGAGAAAACTGGAAAGTGTGCAGCAGTGGTCTCACAGAAAATTGGAACGTGTGAAGTGGCCTCATGACAGATTGGAACGTGTGCAGAGGTGGCTCAGAAAAAACTGGAAAGTGTGCAGCAGTGGCCTCACAGAAAATTAGAACGTGTGAAGTGGCCTCATGACAGATTGGAACGTGTGCAGAGGTGGCCTCAGAGAAAACTGGAAAGTGTGCAGCAGTGGCCTCACAGAAAATTAGAACGTGTGAAGTGGCCTCATGACAGATTGGAACGTGTGCAGAGGTGGCCTCAGAGAAAACTGGAAAGTGTGCAGCAGTGGTCTCACAGAAAATTAGAACGTGTGAAGTGGCCTCATGACAGATTGGAACGTGAGCAGAGGTGGCCTCAGAGAAAACTGGAAAGTGTGCAGCAGTGGTCTCACAGAAAATTGGAACGTGTGAAGTGGCCTCATGACAGATTGGAACGTGTGCAGAGGTGGCTCAGAAAAAACTGGAAAGTGTGCAGCAGTGGCCTCACAGAAAATTAGAACGTGTGAAGTGGCCTCACAGAAAATTAGAACGTGTGAAGTGGCCTCATGACAGATTGGAACGTGTGCAGAGGTGGCCTCAGAGAAAACTGGAAAGTATGCAGCAGTGGCCTCACAGAAAATTAGAACGTGTGAAGTGGCCTCATGACAGATTGGAACGTGTGCAGAGATGGCCTCAGAGAAAACTGGAAAGTGTGCAGCAGTGGCCTCGCAGAAAATTAGAACGTGTGAAGTAGCCTCATGACAGATTGGAACGTGTGCAGAGGTGGCCTCAGAGAAAATTAGAACGTATGAAATGGCCTCTCAGATTGGTTGTTTAGGATTTAATGGCGCATGGGCAGCTCAAGCCATAATGCGCCACTATTTAACTTTTTTCCAGTTTAAAAAAAAATTTTTTGCCTTACAGAAAACAGGAATGTTTGGTCTGAGGTTGCCTCACAGAAATCTTGAGCGTGTGCTTAGGTGGCCTCACAACAAACTAGAGCTTGTGCTGAGGTTGCCTCACAGAAATCTTGAGCGTGTGCTGAGGTGGTCTGGAACACGTGCAGAGGTGGTCTCACAGAAAACTCGAGTTTGTGCTGTAGTTCCATTTTGCTATGAGGCCATCTTCGTTGCTCATAGCGATATTGTTTTAAGACGCCAGGAACGTTCATAACACTAAAACGCTACAATAGCTTTCTGTGTGACTGCACCCTATACCTCGAGCGACTTCGTATTATTAGGTATTCATTCCACGATTAGCTCCTTTTAAATGCCACCAGAAATTCAAGACGTGCAGTTTGCTTGCGGGTAATACATTTTGTTTGAGGATGTGGTGATGAGGATTTCGGAGATCATACTTACCAAGTTGTCAAGGAGGATTGATGGACGATGGTGCAGAAGAAGGAATGAGCTCATCAGCTCGAGATCGGGGCAGAGAGAGCGAGATGGTCGTTACGTCTCTAAGAGCAAGCTGTGAATATCTACGTAATAATGAAGTCGCTCTCTCTGTCTCCCTCTACAGGTAATGGACGGGGCGGGGGTGGCTCAATCGGTAGCGCGCCAGGCTCGTAATCTGTAGTTCCCAGGTTCGAGTCCCAGCTGGGTCAGCGTTGAGATTTATCTCCGCAAATATTCCCCACCCTGCCCACGGTCAGTAGGGGACACCGATGGGCTTGGAAAGGCCGCCGTCCACCGAATGGGACGTTAAGCCGTGGCCCCGTGTGCGGGAGAGCCATACCCTGTGCACGTTAAAGAACCTGCTGGATGGCCTTGACGGGAGGCTACCATCTGTCTCCCAACAGCTGTTCCAGTGGGTCCCCTCCCCCAACATTCTCTGAGCCTTCGGGGTCCATGTGATCTGGCCAATTAGCCCATGGTGTGCAAAAAAGTGCCGCTCAGAGGTAAAACAACCCAACGTTAAAGAACACGCTGGATGGCCTTGACGGGAGGCTACCATCTGTCTCCCAACAGCTGTTCCAGTGGGTCCCCTCCCCCAACCTTCTCTGAGCCTTCGGGGTTTATGTGACCTGGCCATTCAGCCCATGGTGTGCAAAAAAGCCCACTCGGATGGGAAGTTAAGCCGTGGTCCCGTGTGCGGAAGAGCCATACCCTGTGCACGTTAAAGAACACGCTGGATGGCCTTGACGGGAGGCTACCATCTGTCTCCCAATAGCTGTTCCAGTGGGTCCCTTCCCATCAACATTCTCTGAAAAAACAACCCACAACTTAACAGCAAAAAAGTCAGACCTAAGAAACTTGTGTAAAGCTGACAATCATTGAAAGAACTATTTGCATAAAATTCTAAAATATACTTATTTTATTAAATTGTTTGAAATAAAACTTATTTAACTTTTAATTAAATTCTGAGGTGAATTCTAATGAATGACATCTCTATTATTCGATATTCAAACTTCTATAACTATTTAAGTACTGAACGGATATAGTTTCAAATTTAGATCGTTTAATTGACATCGTATTTACAGTCGCTCAAAAAAATATCCGAACACTATGGTTGATTACAGAATTCATAAAAAATATCTGGCAACGATTTTTTAGAAATTAGTGATCTGGCAACCTTCGTGTCACGTGACACGAAGGTTGCCAGATCACTAATTTCAAAAAAATCGTTGCCAGATATTTTTTATGAATTCTGTATGACACGAAGGTTGCCAGATCAATAATTTCTAAAAAAACGTTGCCAGATATTTTTTCTCAATTCTGTAATCGACCATAGTGTTCGAATACTTTTTTGAGCAACTGTACCTTTAGTGATGTATTTCCTTAAAAAAGGATTACGACCAGTTATAGAGTCTCGACTTTGAGTCTCCTTTCACATAAGATGTTTTCATTTTTCTGCCCGTTGCCCGAGTTGGTTATTACGTCACAAAGAAGAAGTTGCGAATATCTGCGCGGAATTTTGATTTATTTCCTGCAGTTGCTTTGCGCGAAGAGCAAAGGGGGAGGGGGAGATTATTAGGTTGATGCCACAAGCGTTTTCACAGGTCAAAGGTTGATAGATAGGCGATTTGTACATCAATGACTTATGATCTACTGGCTGAATTCCACCTGGTGCTGCCTGGATCTCACTTTTTATCTGAATATTACCATTTTCACTGCACTGAGGTCCCAGCTGGGTCAGCGTTGAGATTTATCTCCGCAAAATTCCCCGCCCTGCCCACGGTCAGTAGGGGACACCAATGGACTTGGAAAGGCCGCCGTCCGTCGGATGGGAAGTTAAGCCGTGGTCCCGTGTGCGGAAGAGCCATACCCTGTGCACGTTAAAGAACACGCTGGATGGCCTTGACTGGAGGCTACCATCTGTCTCCCAATAGCTGTTCCAGTGGGTCCCTTCCCATCAACATTCTCTGAGCCTTCGGGGTCCATGTGACCTGGTCGTTTAGCAAATGGTGTGCAAAAAAGTGCCGCTCAGAGGTAAAACAACCCAACCCCAGCTGGGTCAGCGTTGAGATTTATCTCCGCAAAATTCCCCGCCCTGCCCACGGTCAGTAGGGGACACCAATGGACTTGGAAAGGCCGCCGTCCGTGGGATGGGAAGTTAAGCCGTGGCCCCGTGTGCGGAAGAGCCATACCCTGTGCACGTTAAAGAACACGCTGGATGGCCTTGACGGGAGGCTACCATCTGTCTCCCAACAGCTGTTCCAGTGGGTCCCTTCCCATCAACATTCTCTGAGCCTTCGGGGTCCATGTGACCTGGTCATTTAGCCCATGGTGTGCAAAAAAGTTCCGCTCAGAGATAAAACAACCCAACCCAACTGCACTGAGGGTTAATTTTGCGAGTACTAGCCTCTGCCCCTCTTCCACCGTCCAGAGCGAAGATTCAATACGAAGAATTTCTTGGCGTTGCTGACGTCAGCGCATTGTTACGTTTCTACCTTTGGGTTGTTTTATCTCTGAGAGGCACTTTTTTCCACAAAATGGGGTAAATGGCCAGGTCACAAGGACTTCAGAGAAGGTTGGGGAAGGGTTGGGTTGTTTTACCTCTGAGCGGCACTTTTTTGCACACAATGAGCTAAATGGCCAGGTCACAATGACCCTGAAGGCTCAGAGAAGGTTGGGGGAGGGGACCCACTGTAACAGCTGTTGGGAGACAGATGGTAGCCTCCCGTCAAGGCTATCCAGGGTGTTCTTTAACGTTGGGTTGTTAAATCTCTTTCTGGCACTTTTTTGCACACAATGAGCTAAATGGCCAGGTCACAATGACCCTGAAGGCTCAGAGAAGGTTGGGGGAGGGGACCCACTGGAACAGCTGTTGGGAGACAGATGGTATCCTCCCGTCAAGGCCATCCAGGGTGTTCTTTAACGTTGGGTTGTTAAATCTCTTTCCGGCACTTTTTTGCACACAATGAGCTAAATGGCCAGGTCACAATGACCCTGAAGGCTCAGAGAATGTTGGGGGAGGGGACCCACTGGAACAGCTGTTGGGAGACAGATGGTAGCCTCCCGTCAAGGCCATCCAGGGTGTTCTTTAACGTTGTGTTGTTAAATCTCTTTCCGGCACTTTTTTGCACACAATGAGCTAAATGGCCAGGTCACAATGACCTTGAAGGCTCAGAGAATGTTGGGGGAGGGGACCCACTGGAACAGCTGTTGGGAGACAGATGGTAGCCTCCCGTCAAGGCCATCCAGGGTGTTCTTTAACTTGCACAGAGTATGGCTCTCCCGCATTTTCGAAGTATGGGTTGGAGCCTTCTAATGGAATGCAAAGCCTTTGGAAAGAGTGGTAATCCATTAAATTTCAACTTTGAATTTTCGTACTCTAAGTGAAAGAATAAAAATTTGCTTTTAAATGCATTCATGTTATGAAGACAGCAGAAGCAAATTGCAAATTTTAAAATATGTCCGTAGATCGTATAATCATATTTGATATACCGGGTAATAATTTTACCCTTAACTACATCCATCATAAAGATATGTCTATTTGGCATGAGTAAGAACAAAATATATAAGTAAACCACCCTTAGGTGGGGGCGGGGGTGGCTCAGTCGGTAGCGCGCCAGGCTCGTAATCTGTAGTTCCCAGGTTCGAGTCCCAGCTGGGTCAGCGTTGAGATTTATCTCCGCAAAATTCCCCGCCCTGTCCACGGTCAGTAGGGGACACCGATGGGCTTGAAAAGGCCGCCGTCCGTCGGATGGGACGTTAAGCCGTGGCCTCGTGTGCGGGAGAGCCATACCCCGTGCACGTTAAAGAACACGCTGGATGGCCTTGACGGGAGGCTACCAACTGTCTCCCAACAGCTGTTCCAGTGGGTCCCCTCCCCCAACCTTCTCTGAGACTTCGGGGTCCATGTGACCTGGCCATTTAGCCCATGGTGTGCAAAAAAAGTGCCGCTCAGAGGTAAAACAACCCAACCCAAACACCCTTAGGTGGGCCCCTAAGGGCTAACATAAGAAAAGCTACAAATAGCAGTAAAATTGCATAAGAAACCTAAAACGGGTAGGTCTCCTCAGAGGACGCTACCGTTTTAGGCCTCATGTACTTGTTCAAAACAGTATGATCGTAAAGAATCAGAGAAAAAATAATCTCATTGGGATTATTGCTTACAGCCTCAAAAAACCTTTTTGAGGTGCGTTTTATATGTGTATATATGGTCGATGCCTAGGTCTTTATGGAGTTGTCTGTTAGTGACAAATCAGGGGGGCATCGACCGCAGTTCTCAAAATCTTGTTCTGTAAGATCTGAATCTTACGAATATTGGTGGGTGTAGTATTCGCCCCTATGGGTGAAGCATAGAGAATCACCGGTCTGATGTAAATTTACGTACCTCGATTTCTCTTAACGCATACATAAAAGATTTTAAAAGTTTGAAGGTGAAATTTCATTTCAGTCTCATTATTTTAAGCAAAAATCTCTTTAGTAGCAAAGAAAAAAAGAAAAATTAAAATCGTTACAAGTTTCTAAAATGTTTGCATTTAACAGAAGCAACTGCAAGATATCAAGAAGCAGTCGACAATGGAATTAGGCTAGTGAGGCCATTCTGCTGTTGCCACTCCGAACTTTAGAAATATAGGCTATTGCAGAAGATAAATCGAACTGTGTGGGCGTCTGCCCAGGCTACCGGTTTCTGTGGCTCCACTGGCCTTCTGCGTCGTAACGACCGATGCGTTGGTTTTATTTTTTCCTCTTGTTTTTTAATTCATGACTGATATTTAGCACGAACTTGAAGATTTCCTTGAATGCGAGAGTAATTAGAGTGTTTCGAAATATCGAACCGGTTCGGTGACAAGAATGTGATGGCATCAAATAAACCAATGATGTCCTTTCCCTCACCACTGGTGAGCACGTGTCAGTGCACTATTAATTTGATGGAAAAAGTTGAAATGCCACAAATTTTTAGAAAAATATTTTGTTTTTTGGGATGGGTTGTTGTTGTTTTACCTCTGAGCGGCACTTTTTTTGCACACAATGGGCTAAATGGCCATGTCACAATGACCCCGAAGGCTCAGAGAAGGTTGGGGAAGGGATTGGGTTGTTTTAACTCTGAGCGGCACTTTTTTGCACACCATGGGCTAAATGGCCAGGTCACAAGGACCCCGAAGGCTCAGAGAAGGGTGGGGGAGGGGACCCATTGGAACAGCTTTTGGGAAACAGAGGGTAGCCTTACGTCAAGGCCATCCAGCGTGTTTTTTAACTTTTTTTACCTCTGAGTGGCACATTTTTGCACACCATGGGCTAAATTGCCAGGTCACAAGAACCCCGAAGGCTCAGAGAAGGGTGGGGGAGGGCACCCTCTGGAACAGCTTTTAGGAAACAGAGTGTAGCATCACGTCAAGGCCATCCAGCGTGTTCTTTAAAGTGCACAGGGTATGGCTCTCCCACACACGGAGCCACGGCTTAGTGCCACATCCGACGGACGGCGGCCTTTCCAAGCCCATCGGTGTCCCCTACTGACCGTGGGCAGGGCGGGGAGTTTTGTGGAGATAAATCTCAAACGCTGACCGTGGGGGGGTGCTCTGGGGGGGGGAGCAGGGCGAGGAGTAATCTCAAACGCTGACCGAGGGGGTGGCTCCGAGGGGTGGGCAGGGCGGGGAGTTTCGTGGAGATAAATCTCAAACGCTGACCGAGGGGAGTGAAGAAGGCTCGAACCTGGGATGCTGAGATAAATATGAACACTAGCCGGTGGGGGGAACTGGATTCTGTGAACCGGGGGCTACAGGAGGGTAATGACCAAGGCCACTGATTAATATAACTCTTTGTCCGAATTCAGCGCCTCTATCGTCATGGGTATGTACTACTTCGTTTTCGCTCCGAATGATTGATATTAAATAAATTACTTAATTTCAGTTATAAAAAAAAATACCCCCTCAAGCAGCTGCTTGCCACAGAGGTCTGACAGGAGCCTGTCAGTTTATATGCCACAGTAGGAGATCCGAGAGGATGGCAGGACCTCAGCAGAAAAACGACACACACATCCATGCCTAATCCGGGGCTCGAACCCAGGTCCCTTAGATCAGTAGCCAAGCGTGCTAACCACTCGGCCACGGGAATTAAAACAATATATCTATTAAAATTTAATCGGTTGTTACTTATCTATTTTGTAAATAAGAATGTTTGTTTGTTTGTGCATCTGTTCCCCAGAATAGCTAGAGGCACCAAAAATTTGCATGAACGTTTCCTTCACCCATGGAAAGAATATAGGTATGTGCGAAGTCACTGGGGTGGGTGGGTATGAATTTCTCAAAATCCCCATAGACTTAAAATTAGAGGTTAAACTTCGGTGCCTCTCGTAGACTTAAAATTAGAGATTAAACTTCGTTGTCTCTCGTAGACTTACCATTAGCAGTAATTCGAAATCACACGAGGAGTTGGGTTTTTCTCTGAGTGGCACTTTTTTGCACACCATGGGCTAAACGGCCAGGTCACATGGACCCCGAAGGCTCAGAAAAGGTTGGGGGAGGGAACCCACTGGAACAGCTGTTGGGAGACAGATGGTAGCCTCCCATCAAGGCCATCCAGCGTGTTCTTTAACGTTGGGTTGTTTTACCTCTGAGCGGCACTTTTTTGCACACCATGGGCTAAATGGCCAGGCCACAAGGACCCCAAAGGCTCAGAGAAGGTTGGGGAGGGGACCCACTGGAACAGCTGTTGGGAGACAGATGTTAGCCTCCCGTCAAGGCAATCCAGCGTGTTCTTTAACGTTGGGTTGTTTTACCTCTGAGCGGCAATTTTTTGCACACCATGGGCTAAATGGCCAGGCCACAAGGACCCCAAAGGCTCAGAGAAGGTTGGGGAGGGGACCCACTGGAACAGCTGTTGGGAGACAGATGGTAGCCCCCCGTCAAGGCCATCCAGCGTGTTCTTTAACGTGCACAGGGTATGGCTCTCCCGCACACGGGGCCACGGCTTAACGTCCCATCCGACGGACGGCGGCCTTTTCAAGCCCATCGGTGTCCCCTACTGACCGTGGGCACGGCGGGGAATTTTTGCGGAGATAAATCTCAACGCTGACCCAGCTGGGACTCGAATCTGGGAATTACAGATTACGAGCCTGGCGCGCTACCGACTGAGCCATCCCCGCCCCAGCTTGCTCTGGACTTTATCATTAATAACATGAAGTGGAGCAAGTAACGTAATTTTTTTTATTGAGTAGTTTTAAAATTTTCTTTTGCTGATCAAGCAATTGTCAGCTATGCATAGTTTTCCCAGAATCAGAGCTCTCTGGGTGATTTATGCAGACTATTAGCTAGAAAATTCTTATATATTTATTTCTATTATTACTGCTGGTGAGTTTTGATACCTTTTCTTTTTAGTAATGTTTGATTATAAATATATTTTATTTTGAAGGAAAATTTTTCGCGTTCATTAGTAATTACTATAATGCTAATAAATACAAATAATTTTTCCGTCTAAATAATCATATTCATAAATAAACATTCATATAAAGAAGCATAAAAGTACATCAGTAAGAGTAATAGAAATAGATGGATAAAATTATCTAAATTGTAACGTTACTTATGTTAACGTCATAACTTGGTCCACAGGCCTTATATTATAAGGAGATCTTGACCAAGGCTACTTAGATCAAGGCTACTTTGATTAATGAAGGTCATGACAGCAGTTTTAATGACGTCATGTATGGAGAGAAAAATTGTTATGAATTTCAGTGTAATATTATTGCAGGTGCTTTAAAATATACCTAACAAATGAAAAAAAAAAAGATTAATAACACTAATTAACGTAGAAATAATTATATACGTATTCAATTGAGATTTCTACTATATTCTGATTTTATACTATTTCTGTAGAAGCAATATATTTCATATTAAATTCCTTTGAGAAGTATATCTGAAACTACCAGCAGTAATATTATTGTAAAATTTAAAAAAAAAATCTCTCCTTATATGACATCACCAAAATGGCCATCATGGCATTAACCTTCGAATCAACCTTGCCTAGATATACCTGACCAGTACAGTGCACTAACAGAAATAATATTATTTAAATGTAAAAGTGATTTAATTGAAGAATCCTCTTTTAAAATTCTTCTGGTAGCTATTAGTTCCTCCGTTTTTTTGACGTCTTTCAAACCCCTTGTCCTGATGGTGTCACATGGTCCAGAAACTCAAGGAACGATAGATAGCGAAAGAAAATCGTCAGCATGGCTTTTTTTTTCTGCTCTGGGCATTGACCGTGACTTCTTGGGTGGTAGGGACAGTTTCAGTGCTAATAATCTTTAATGCCGCTACCTGTCACACGGTTACACGTCTGTCATTCATCACACTGTCATTCACTGTAGGAGCGCTTTCATCTGTAATAACGTGGTGTTCCTGACCCTGGTCGGGAATCATTCCAGAGCCACATCGAAACACCGAGCCTGGACAGCAATCGAACAAAGGAGGGAAGGAAGGAAAGAAATAAAATAAGCATAAAAATTTAAGTGATTTTATTTGTCCAAATTTTAACTAAAAATTTTATTTACTGATTTGTAAACTGTGCAAAATAAAATAATATATTCATTAAGACTATATTAAAATATTTATGAATATTTTATAATTGGTTACCAGAATTTTTGAAAAATTAACAGCTACCAGTAGAATTTTAATTAAGAACATATGTTTAAAAATTAACTCTTCCGTTACTATACTATTCAGGTTTGATATATGTGGTATGGCCTGCAGAATCATCGAGAAAAAGAAGGAAAATTAAATATGCGTAACGTTTTAAATGTTTTAATATGTCTAAAATCTAACTACAAACTATTTAATCTGTATTGGCGAAAATAACCTAATTTACTTATTACGAATTTATTAAAATGTTATTAAATATTTCAGAATTCATTATAAAATTTTAAAAATAATAAGTCACCAGAAGAATTTTAAGAAATAAGTCTTTAATAGTAGTCGTGGGGTCAGATCTTTTCTGGCAACTGAATAAAGACGTTACGTTACATACGTTACATGCTTAAAGACTTGGGCATGGATCAAATATGGATTCTATTGCATTTCAAAAAGGTTTTTAGTCTGTTAAGAATAATCCTGATGAAATTATTTCTTCTTTGCTAAATTATGATTACAATGTTCTTAATAAGTACAAGAGGCCTAAAATGATGGCTTTCTGTGAGGAAAGCGCGTCGTTTTAGGTCTCTTGTGCATGATATATGCTATTTTTTTAACTTATATTTTATGTTAGTCTCCAGGGGCCCACCCACGGGTGCTTCACTTGTTTTAGAGTCTCCAGGGGCCCACCCACGGGTGGTTTACTTGTTTTAGAGTCTCCAGGGGCCCACCCGTGGGTGGGCCCCTGAAGACTCTAAAAAGACTAAAAATCGAAACGATTTTTTTTTTTTTTTGGAAATTAATGATCTGGCAACCTTCGTATACAGTCGCTCAAAAAAAGTATCCGAACACTACGGTTGATTACAGAATTCAGAAGAAATATCTGGCAACGGTTTTTACTTATGCCAACTGGACTTATACTCAGATGGAGATGTTTTACCTCTGAGCGGCACTTTTATGCACGCAATGGGCTAAATGACCAGGTCACATGGACCCCGAATAGTAAAGACCCGATTAGCAAAGAGTTGGGTTGGGTTGTAAACAACCCAACCTAACTCTTTACTAATTTCAAGGTGCTGAACACGAAAATAACAATAAAATTTGTCGATTGGCTTTTGTTTAGGGGAGACAGAGATGGCCATGTATAAACGACTCAGTCCGCATTGAGTACATAGGTAACCATTTCGCAACGCTGTATTTTAAACTCCAGATTGCAACATATTGCGTTGTATTGCATCAGCCCACCATACACACAACCACCGGAGGTATTGCATCATTGTCTGATGCAATGTAGTTGAGTCATGATATCGCGGACAAAAGATGATGCAATTGTTGGTTGTAAGTGACGTCTCTTAGGGTGAGCTCTCATTTACCACTGAGTCATAAGTACAACACAAGTGATCCTTGCAGTTTTAATCCAGCAGTAGTGATGCCTCGTACCTGTGTTAATAGTGCAGATACGTTTTGTTGCATTTCCGGGGAAGCGATGTTTGCAAGCCAGAAAAGGGCCATCCCTCCAATTGTGAAAGCGGCGTATGAGTTTTATTTTGGATGCAAGATCGGGGATCGGGACAAGGCCTGAGCCCCACACATATGCTGCAGTACGCGTGCAAGAAATCTTCTGAAGTGGCTGAAAGACAAAACAGTGGCGATGCCGTTTGCTGTTCCTATAGTTTGGAGAGAGCCAAGCAATCACGCAAATCATGGCTGCTTCTGCATGTTCCACCTCTTTCTGGAAGCATCACAAGCAAAAAGAAGTGGACAGTAGCATACCTAAATATGCAATCTGCTCTCCGACCAGTGGGGCGGGGGTGGCTCAGTCGGTAGCACGTCAGGCTCGTAATCTGTAGTTCCCAGGTTCGAGTTCCAGCTGGGTCAGCGTTGAGATTTATCTCCGCAAAATTCCCCGCCCTGCCCACGGTCAGTAGGGGACACCGATGGGCTTGGAAAGGCCACCGTCTGTCGGATGGGACGTTAAGCCGTGGCCCCGTGTGTGGGAGAGCCATAACCTGTGCTCGTTAAAGAACACGCTGGATGCCCTTGACGGGAGGCTACCATCTGTCTCCCAACAGCTGTTCCAGTGGGTCCCCTCCCCCAACCTTCTCTGAGCCTTCGGGGTCCATGTGACCTGGCCATTTAGCCCATGGTGTGCAAAAAAGTGCCGCTCAGAGGTAAAACAACCCAACCCAACTCTGAAAATTTCCGCACGGCGAAGGTCTGCCCGTTCCCAAACCTCCAAAAGAATTTTTCATCGATTCAGATCATGAGGAGGGAGGCGAACCGGCGTCGGGTTCTCTGCAGCCTTCAGTATCTAATGATGATCCATATGTCTGCCATGGTGCGTCACTGCGTCACACATTCTCACCGAACAAGAAAAGAACGATCTTGTTCGCGATCTGGAGCTGTCCAAGGCCAAAGAAAGGAAAATGTCTGAGTGACTTCTTTTCGAAATCATCATGATCAGTTTGCGCCTTACTTCAGAAAGGAAGATGACCTTGTGTTCTTCTCTGATGTAGATGGCCTGATGAATGGGGCAGTGGTGGCTCAGTCGGTAGTGTGCCAGGCTCGTAATCTGTAGTTCCCAGGTTCGAGTCCCAGCTGGGTCAGCGTTGAGATTTATCTCCGCAAAATTCCCCGCCCTGCCCACGGTCAGTAGGGGACACTGATGGGCTTGGAAAGGCCGCCGTCAATCGGATGGGACGTTAAGCCGTGGCCCCGTGTGCGGGAGAGCCATACCCTGTGCACGTTAAAGAACACACTGGATGGCCTTGACGGGAGACTACCATCTGTCTCCCAACAGCTGTTCCAGTGGGTCCCCTCCCCCAACCTTCTCTAAGCCTTCGGGGTCCTTGTGACCTGGCCATTGAGCCCATAGTGTGCAAAAAAGTGCCGCTCAGAGGTAGAACAACCCAAAACAAACAGCCTGATGAATCCCTTGGAATCAAACATGACCCTCAAGAATGGCAACTATTCATAGACTCCTCGAAATTGAGTCTCAAGGCGGTGTTTCTGCATAATGGAAATCGACTTCTATCCATTCCGGTCGGATACGTTGTCTACGTGAAAGAAACCTACGACAACCTAAAACAGCTGTTGAACTGTCTTCAATACAGCAAGTATGGCTGGCATCTCTGTTGTGACTTGAAGGTAATGGCTCTGTTGATGGGTCTGCAGCTGGGATATACGAAATACTGTTGTTTCTTGTGTGAATGGGACAGCCGAGCAAAGACTTTGCACTATGTGAAGAGAAATGGTCTCAGAGGAAATCTCTGAAGGTCAGAGAGAAGAATATGGAACACCCAGCACTGGCAGAAACTCACAAAATCATGCTATCGTCCCTTACACCTCAAACTCGGTGTGATGAAAAACTTCGTAAAAGCCATGGACCGGACTGCATCAGCTTTCAAGTACTTGGCTGTCAAATTCCCTCGACTCAACGAAGTGAAAATTAAAGAGGGAATTTTTGTGGGTCCTCACTTTGCGAGCTGTTCAGAGAGCAGATGTTCGACAACCTGCTTCAGGGTGCCGAGAAAAAGGCTTGGGACGCATTTCATCTGGTGTCAACTAAATTCCTCGGGAATGTCAGGGCAGAAAACTACAAGAAACTTACTAAGGACATGTTGTCTCTGTATCAAAATCTTGGCTGCAATATGTCTTTAAAGATCCACTTTCTCCAATCCCACTTAGATGGGGCGGGGGTGGCTCAGTCGGTAGCGCGCCAGGCTCTTAATTTGTAGTTCCCAGGTTCGAGTCCCAGCTGGGTCAGCGTTGAGACTTATCTCCGCAAAAATTCCCCGCCCTGCCCACGGTCAGTAGGGGACACCGATGGGCTTGGAAAGGCGCCGTCCGTCGGATGGGACGCTAAGCCATGGCCCCGTGTGCGGGAGAGCCATACCTTGTGCACGTTAAAGAACATGCTGGATGGCCTTGACTGGAGGCTACCATCTGTCTCCCAACAGCTGTTCCAGTGGGTCCCCTCCCCCAACCTTCTCTGAGCCTTCGGGGTTTATGTGACCTGGCCATTTAGCCCATGGTGTGCAAAAAAGTGCCGCTCAGAGGTAAAACAACCCAACAACCCACTTAGATTTCTTCCCCGACAACTGCTGCATGGTTAGTGATGAGCACGGTGAACATTTTCACCAGGACATTACAACGATGGAGAAACGATACCAGGGAAACTGGTTCACTTCAATGTTGGCTGACTACTGTTGGACTCTTGCCAGAGATGATCCTGAGCAGCTGTACAAGCGACTGGCAAAACGACGTTGGAAGTAGAAGTTGAGTTTTACCGATACATGCCACATATACGTATTACTCTATTATATAAGAAACTTGGGGATTACTCAGAAATCGTAGCCAATTTCGTATTCTCATTGTCGTATTCGTGTTCATCTTTAAGAAATAGCTACTTTTTTTCTCAGAGGCATGACTTTTATGAAAATTTATTGCCCAATGCTATTATTAAATAATAATTGAAATTCATTATTGTTTTATTCATTTTAGGTATATTTTAAAGCAACCTACAATAATATCACACTTAAATTTATAAAAGAAGTGGAATATAAATTGTATGGAATTAAATTTCCATACAAATCGTCACTTCCTATAGCAGAAGGCTATGCACTAAGTTATTACGTCACAACGGTAGTCTTAACATCTACTTATCTTTTATGTATTTATTTATATTATTATTATGGTATGGCGGAGTGGTTAGCACGCTTGACTACTGATTTAAGGGACCTGGGATCGAGCCCCGGGTAAGGCATGGATGTATGTGTTGTTTTTCTGCTGAGGTCCTGCCATCCTCTCAGACCTTCTACTCTGGCATATAAACTGACAGGCTCCTGTCAGACCTCTGTGGCAAGCAGCTGCTTGAGGAGGTATTTATTATTATTTATATATTATATTTTAATATTAACGTTTATGATGTTTATTTATAAATATACATTGTTTAGAAAAAAATATTCGTATGTATTAGGGTTATGATAATGACAATAATGATAAAACAGGTGTATTTGTAAATAGCGGAAGTATAAAGTTAGCATTAAAATTCAACAGAAATAATAATAGGAATAAATATCTAGATTTTTTAGGATTACCAATGTTAAAGTCATAACATACATAATTGTACCGCCTTCTGTTATAGGGAGGTGCTGGTTTAGACAGGAAAAAATCTCGATTCTGGCAAAATTGGGAACCGAACCTGGGAACTGCAGATTGACAGTCAACAGCAGCTCCCACGAAATTATGAATCCTATCTGCTTGAAAATTAATTTGGATCTACCTTTGTTAGTTGCCCTTTTTTTTTGATAAAGACCAAAAATCCAATTTTTTGCCTCAGTGTAGCAAAAGTATCGCGTTGACGATGTACTTTCCGAGGTCTGGGTTCGAGTCCCGGAATGGCATAGCTCTATGCTTTGTATGTCTTTGTTTATTGTATGAGAAACCGGGACAATCCTGATAGAGCTTCTAGGTCATCCCCATCCTTTCAAAAAAATACAATCATCCTTATGATGCATCATCATCATCATCATCATCACCAAGGCGACTTTGAATTTTTTTTTATTCTTTATTTTTTTTCTCCCTATCGGATCATTGAAGGCAATTATATATTTATATGTGAACCGAATTCAGGGAAGGCTTGCTTTCCTGATTTTTTTATTCTATTGTTTGTTTGGGAAGAGAACTTGGAATTTCACTGCTTGCTTTTTTTTCTTTTTGTTTTCACTTATTTTTTTTTACAGACTCATTACCAAAGAGGTTGGAAGAGACCAGTTCCACTCCCCCCCCCCACACACACATTCCGCCTTCAAGGCTTGACAACGCTATGAGCACAGCTCTGTACTTCGAAAAGCCAGTTTTTAGGCTTTAAGCCCTCTCCTCCCTTTCTGTCCTCCCCCCCCCCTCCCTTTCCACCAACTCTCTTTCCCTCCCCCTCCCCCCTCTCGAGGTATAATTTTCAGCGTGTGAAAAATTGCTACGTAGATAGCCGAGCTTTCACCCAAACACTTACGTGAGTACGATACACAACATAACACTGGAACTGTATGCAGACGTTAAGACGAAAATGGGAACTTGGGTTTAGGAAAAAAAAATTTTAAAAAGTGAATCGGAGAAAAAGAATTATTTCTGTTTTAGTACTTGTCTAGTCTGAGAGAAACAAGAAAGAAAACTGAACAACAGGCTTTTGGGTCTCTGTCCTCTGTAGATTTCGGCAACAGGTCAAGATGTTTTGTCCGCGATAGGGAATACGCAATGTCACACATTAAATAGCTAGTACAGAGATGACGTCGACGCATTTACTTTATAGCACAAAAGAGGTTCTCATCGCGAATACATTTTGTCCCAAAAATTAATATAAAAGTATTATTTCAAAATTATACAGGTAGTTTAAGAAAAATACAAAAAAAAAACTAGCAGTTAATTTTATATAATTCTGCAATAATCTTTTATAAAATCTTAAAAGAATTAATTTTTCTGGCTGCCTCGCTGGTTCAGTGGCATCGCGGTGACAATGCGACTATTGGGGGCCAGATTCGAGTCCCGGGTATGGCATGGTCGTTTGTTCTGTTATATATGTGGTGATTGTCCGTCAGTAAGAAAGTAAAAATTGTTCACTTAGACAAGTGAAAAAAAATAAATGTTCTCACACTTGGATATAAAGCGATCATTGGCTACAAGTCCCAGGAACCAAACTGAAAAAAAAAGAAATTTTTACCCTGTTTTCATATTTTTGTAAAGGACAACGAAAAAAAGTAGCGAGTAATAGGCAGAAAAAAAAAAAATCAGAACTGCATTTTTCAGACACTTTGAAAGTTATGGAAAAATCAGTATAATGGCCGGCTACTTAAGGTGACGCTCCAGACAGTGATATTGAGTCGTTCATCTGTATGGGGGCGGGGGTGGCTCAGTCGGTAGCGCGCCAGGCTCGTAATTTGTAGTTCCCAGGTTCGAGTCCCAGCTGGGTCAGCGTTGAGATTTATCTCCGCAAAATTCCCCGCCCTGCCCACGGTCAGTAGGGGACACCGATGGGCTTGGAAAGGCCGCCGTCCGTCGGATGGGACGTTAAGCCGTAGCCCAGTGTGCGGGAGAGCCATACCCTGTGCACCTTAAAGAACACGCTGGATGGCCTTGACTGGAGGCTACCATCTGTCTCCCAACAGCTGTTCCAGTGGGTCCCCTCCCCCAACCTTCTCTGAGCCTTCGGGGTCCATGTGACCTGGCCATTTAGCCCATGGTGTGCAAAAAAAGTGGCGCTCAGAGGTAAAACAACCCAACCCGTTCATCTGTACCAAATATTTACTTTTTAAAATTAGAGAAAAAATACTTCCTGTTGTTTTAGGATATATCTAACAAATGAATATAACACCAAATATAATTTTTCGCACGAAAAACAAGAAAAAAAAAAAACAACCCTCGAACTTGGAACGTTACAAATAACTAAGAAGTCCATCGTTATGTTAACATTTAAATATTTTTGATATTTTTATTATTACTAATATATTTTTATAATACTCTTTATACTAAAGTTTATTTATCAATATACATTATTAAGAAAAAAAATACTCGTGTTTATTAGCATTATCTTACGTTGATATGTATATACAGTCGCTCAAAAAAATATTCGAACATACAACATATACAACATAGTGATCTGGCAACCTACGTGTCACGTGACACGAAGGTTGCCAGATCACTAATTTCTAAAAACAATGTTGCCAGATATTTTTTCTCAATTCTGTAATCAACCATAGTGTTCGGATATTTTTTTGAACGACTGTACATTTTTTTCAAAATAATGTATATTTATTAATAAACATTAGTGTAAAATCAATATTAAAATACACAAGTAATAATAGTAGAAATAAATATATAAGAATTATCTAGATATTAGAACTTCCTACGTTGACGTCATGACTTAATTGTACGGCCTTATGACTGATGGTTACTCAGTTGGTAGCGCAATCAGGATCATAAATCTGTAGTTCCCAGGTTCGAGTCCCAGCTGGGTCAGAGTTGAGATTTATCTTCGTAAAACTCATCACTGTGTCCTCGTTCAATAGGAGACACCAATGGGCTTGGAAAGACCACCGTCCGTTGGATGGGACGTTAAGCCATGGATCTCTGTACGGGAGAGTCGTATTCTGTGAATGTTAAGAACACTCTGCATGGCCTTGATGGGAGGCTACCATCTGTTTCCTAACAACTGTCCAGTGGGTCCCATTCCCCCAAGGTTCGAGTCCCAGCTGTGTCAGCGCTGAGATTTCTCTCCGCAAAATCCCCCCCCCCCCTGCCCATGATCAGGAGGGGACACCGATGGGCTTGGAAAGGCCGCCGTCTGTCGGATGGGACGTTAAACCGTGGCTCCGTGTACGGGAGAGCCATACTCTGTGCACGTTAAAGAACAATCTGGATGCCTTGATGGGACGCTACCATCTGTCTTCCAACAGCTGTTCCAGTGGGTCCCCTCCCCCAACCTTCTCTGAGCCTTCGGGGTCCATGTGACCTGGCCATTTAGCCCATGGTGTGCAGAAAAGTGCCGCTCAGAGGTAAAACAACCGAATCCATTCCCCCAACTTTCTTGGGGCCTCGATGACCCTTGTGACCTGGCGATTTAGTCCACTGTGTATAAAAAAGTACCGCTGAGAGGTAAAATAACAACCCTTCCAACTGACACCTACTAACTGAGACAACTGCTGTATAATAAGACGAAATTATCCCAATACTTTTGAAAGCACAGTGTATTTCCCATTGACATACACAGATAAAAGCAAAAATGGAAAAAATCTCGTTATGTGATGTTAACCTCGTATTTTTAATTACCAAAAACAAGAAGAAATATTCATGCAAGTGCTGGGATGAGAATCCTTCATTTCGAATGCCGGTAATGGGACGTGAGGCCCACCTAATGACCTTCTTCATGACCATAATGAGAGGCTCTCGAAATCGTAAATGAGGTTTGACGACCCGAAATATTCAAATCACCGTTGATTAATGCCATGTGGGAAATGTGCGCCATGCTTCAAGACCCATTAATGATATACGGCCAGCGGTTTAAGAGGTCAAAGATGGAAAGAGGCTTTCGTGGCTTGCCAAAGCTATCCTAAAGGCGTCACATACTAATGTTATTGCATACACTCACGCTGTTAAAAATCATGTCCGTGTAAGTTTGTTCTTTTTAAATGGATTTGTGGGAAAATACAGCAACATTGTACTACAGTTTAGTTTGACACAGTGTAGTACCAACACCTCGTACAATAGAAGGCCCTACAACATAGTTGTGACGTCACAAAGGTTGTCCGCTGTTAAAAATCATGTCCGTGTAAGTTTGTTCTTTTTAAATGGATTTTTGTGGGAAAATACAGCAACATTGTACTACAGTTTAGTTTGACACAGTGTAGTACCAACACCTCGTACAATAGAAGGCCCTACAACATAGTTGTGACGTCACAAAGGTTGTCCGCTGTTAAAAATCATGTCCGTGTAAGTTTGTTCTTTTTAAATGGATTTTTGTGGGAAAATACAGCAACATTGTACTACAGTTTAGTTTGACACAGTGTAGTACCAACACCTCGTACAATAGAAGGCCCTACAACATAGTTGTGACGTCACAAAAGTTGTCCTGACTGAATAACAGGATAACAAGTAAATAAATAAAGTAAATACCCCCTCAAGCAGCTGCTTACCACAGAGGTCTGACAGGAGCCTGTCAGTTTATATGCCATAGTAGAAGGTCTGAGAGGATGACAGGCTCTCAGCAGAAAAACGACACGAACATCCATGCCTTATCCGGGGCTCGAACCCAGGTCCCTCATATCAGAAGCCAAGCGCGCTAACCACTCGACCATGAGTAAGGGAAAATTTGAAACCTACGTCTAGAGATCTTTTGTATATTTTTATTTTTACTATTATTACTAGTGGATTTTAATACTAATATTTATACTAATATTTATTTACGAATACACTATTTTAGAAGGAAGATTATTTGTATTTATTAGCATTATGATAATACTAATATATGCGAATATATTTTTCTAAATAATGTATATTTCTAATTAAATATTAATATAAATATTAGTATTTAAATTCTAGAAATAATAATAGAGATAAATATATAAGAAATATTTAGTTTTTTGGACTACTTATACTGACGTCAAATAATAGTTGTATGGCCTTCTATTAGAGGAGGTATTAGCAGTACAAACACCTTGTGTAACAGGCCATACAACTTAGGTTTAAAGTCAGCAAACATTTAGCCATTTGTTATACAGCTATTTTCTCATTTACTGGTGTGTTTCAATACTAATCATTATAGTAATGTCTATTTAAAAACCAACATCCATCCTTCGATTTACGTGTTACTCGGCTAACACGGTTAAGAAAATGCAACTAATTTCGTTTTACACGTTTACAGACTTGGTACAACCTGTAGACCAAGTTATGACATCAACCTAAGTAATCCAGCAATGTAGATAATTCTTATATATTTCTTTCTACTATTACTAGTGGTGTACTTTTATACTAATGCTAATTTATAAATAAGCCTTATTTAGAAGAAAAGTTATTTGCATTTATTAGCATTACAATAACAAATACAAATAATTTTCTTTCAAATAAGGTATTTTCATAGATAAACGTTAATGAATAGATTAGTATAAAAGTACACCAGTAATAATAATAGAAACAAATTTATATAAAAATATTTATATTACAGGAATAACTATGATTATGTCATAACTTGGTCAACCGGCCCTCTGTTACAGGAGGTGTTGGTTAAACATGATATGGATTGAGTTTGTTTTAATGTACAGTCGATCAAAGAAGTATTCGAACACTATGGTTGATTACAGAATTCAGAAAAAATATCTGGCAACGAGTTTTTTGGAAATTAGTGATATGGCAACCTTCGTGTACGTTTGGGTTACTTAACACAGTTTGGTTTAGAGTTTTGGTTAATTAAGGTTGGGTTGTTTTACCTCTGAGCAGCACTATTTTTGCACACAATGGGCTAAATGACCAAGTCACAAGGACTTCGAAGGCTTAGAGAAAGTTGGGGACCCACTGGAACAGCTGTTTGGAGCCAGATGGTAGCCTCCCGTCAAGGCCATCCAGCGTGTTCTTTAACGTGCACAGGGTATGGGTCTCCCGCACACGGACCACGGCTTAACGTCCCATCCGAATGACTGCGGCCTTTCCAAGCCCATCGATGTCCCCTACTGACAGAGGGCAGGGAGTTTTGCGGAGATAAATCTCAACGCTGAACCCAGGTGAGACTCGAACCTGGGAACTGCAGATTAAAAGCCTGGCACGCTACCGACTGATCTACCCTCGCCCCGAGTTTCTTAAGACTAGCATTGTTATTGTTAAAAATCGAGGTATCGATATCTTTGATTAAGATTTTTACCTGCTATCACATTTAGGAAAATAAAAATGAACTTGTTTTAGCAGTTTAGAGAGCTTCGAACTTTACCTTCCGTTTAACGTAACATAGGATTTTGCGTTAATTTATGGAAACCAGAGTATTTAAAAAATTCGGGAATGAAAAACCGAACTTTGCTTTAATCCTCTTTCTGAATTTCGAACGAGTCTACCATATGAATCTGGGGCGGGGGCGGAGACGGGGGTGGCTCAGTCGGTAGCGAACCAGGCTCGTAATCTGCAATTCCCAGGTTCGAGTCCCCAGCTGGGTCAGCTTTCAGGTTTATCTCCGCAAAACTCCCCACCCTGCCCACGGTGAGTGGGGGACACCGATGGGCTGGAAAGGCCACCGTCCGTCGTATGGGACGTTAAGCCGTGGCCCCGTGTGCGGCAGAGACATACCCTGTGCACGTTAAAGAACCTGCTGAATGGCCTTCGCGAGAGGCTACCATCTGTCTCCCAACAGCTGTTCCAGTGGGTCCCCTCCCCCAACCTTCTCTGAGCCTTCGGGGTCTATGTGACCTGGCCATTTAGCCCATGGTGTGCAGAAAAGTGCCGCTCAGAGGTAAAACAACCCAACGTTAAAGAACACGCTGGATGGCCTTGACGGGAGGCTACCATCTGTCTCCCTACAGCTGTTCTAGTGGGTCCCCTCCCCTAACCTTCTCTGAGCCTTCGGGGTCCATGTGACCTGGCCATTTAGCCCATGGTGTGGAAAAAAGTGCCGCTCAGAGGTAAAACAACCCAACGTTAAAGAACACACTGGATGGCCTTGACGGGAGACTACCATCTGTCTCCCAACAGCTGTTCTAGTGGGTCCCCTCCCAAACCTTCTCTGAGCCTTCGGTGTCCATGTGACCTGGCCATTTAGCCCATGGTGTGGAAAAAAGTGGCGCTCAGAGGTAAAACAACCTAACGTTAAAGAACACGCTGGATGGCCTTGACGGGAGGCTACCATCTGTCTCCCAACAGCTGTTCTAGTGGGTCCCCTCCCAAACCTTCTCTGAGCCTTCGGTGTCCATGTGACCTGGCCATTTAGCCCATGGTGTGGAAAAAAGTGGCGCTCAGAGGTAAAACAACCTAACGTTAAAGAACACGCTGGATGGCCTTGACGGGAGGCTACCATCTGTCTCCCTACAGCTGTTCTAGTGGGTCCCCTCCCCTAACCTTCTCTGAGCCTTCGGGGTCCATGTGACCTGGCCATTTAGCCCATGGTGTGGAAAAAAGTGCCGCTCAGAGGTAAAACAACCCAACGTTAAAGAACACACTGGATGGCCTTGACGGGAGACTACCATCTGTCTCCCAACAGCTGTTCTAGTGGGTCCCCTCCCAAACCTTCTCTGAGCCTTCGGTGTCCATGTGACCTGGCCATTTAGCCCATGGTGTGGAAAAAAGTGCCGCTCAGAGGTAAAACAACCCAACGTTAAAGAACACACTGGATGGCCTTGACGGGAGACTACCATCTGTCTCCCAACAGCTGTTCTAGTGGGTCCCCTCCCAAACCTTCTCTGAGCCTTCGGTGTCCATGTGACCTGGCCATTTAGCCCATGGTGTGGAAAAAAGTGGCGCTCAGAGGTAAAACAACCTAACGTTAAAGAACACGCTGGATGGCCTTGACGGGAGGCTACCATCTGTCTCCCAACAGCTGTTCTAGTGGGTCCCCTCCCCTAACCTTCTCTGAGCCTTCGGGGTCCATGTGACCTGGCCATTTAGCCCATGGTGTGGAAAAAAGTGCCGCTCAGAGGTAAAACAACCCAACGTTAAAGAACACACTGGATGGCCTTGACGGGAGAATACCATCTGTCTCCCAACAGCTGTTCCATTGGGTCCCCTCCCCCAACCTTCTCTGAGCCTTCGGGGTCCATTTGGCCCATGGTGTGGCAGAAAAGTGCCGCTCAGAGGTAAAACAACCCAACCAACCTGAATCTAATTTCTGTGAAAAAAAAACCCATCTCATCATTGTGAAGAATAATATCCAAATATTCATTTCCTGACTGGTTTGAGGAAAAATTTAAAGCACACTAAATTTCTGGGTAAGTGATTTTTTTTTGAGAGATTATAAAAAAAAAACGCTAATATTAGTAAGAAAGAAAAGTAAGAAAGATTAGTGGAACGTCCTGGATGGCTAAACGTTGATGGAAATCGGAAGCTGATCTCCAAATTCTTTAAATATGATTGATGTTAATGGCGCATTTTGGCGATTGTATCTTGATGCATAGATTCGCATGAGAGATTTCTTCTCTTCGCAACTACCAAGGTGAAAGTCATTCGGCATTAGTCAATGGAATGGTTCAACGAACATAAGGAACAGATGCTTTTGGTCCTGAAAGACTATTCAGATAGATGGCAATTCGTATAACCCATTTCATTTAAAAAAAAAATGGATTGTTTCCTTTCTTTCGATATTAAGATGGTAGGGGTTTAGAGGGGGGTGGGGGTGGGGGTTGGAGATTATGGGGGCCATGGCCTCTGGAGAATTTTAATAACAGAAACATACACTGCTTTACCAAAATATTAGAATTTCCATGTCAGTGGGTTGGGTTGTTTTACCTCTGAGCGGCACTTTTTTTGCACACCATGGGCTAAATGGCCAGGTCACATGCACCCCGAAGACTCAGAGAACGTTGGGGGAGGGGACCCACTGGAACAGCTGTTGGGAGACAGATGGTAGCCTCCCGTCAAGGCCATCCAGTGTGTACTTTAACGTTGGGTTGTTTTACCTCTGAGCGGCACTTTTTTTGCACACCATGGGCTAAATGGCTAGGTCACATGGACCCCGAAGGCGCAGAGAAGGTTGGGGGAGGGGACCCACTGGAACAGCTGTTGGGAGACAGATGGTAGCCTCTCGTCAAGGCCATCCAGCGTGTTCTTTAACGTTGGGTTGTTTTACCTCTGAGCAGCACTTTTCTGCACACCATGGGCTAAATGGCCAGGTCACATGGACCCCGAAGGCTCAGAGAAGGTTTGGGGAGGGGACCCACTGGAACAGCTGTTGGGAGACAGATGGTAGCCTCTCGTCAAGGCCATCAAGGTGTTCTTTAACGTGCACAGGGTATGGCTCTCCCTCACACGGACTACTCCTTAATGTCCCATCCGACGGACGGCGGCCTTTCCAAGCCCAGCGGTGTCCCCTACTGACCGTGGGCAGGGCGGGGAATTTTGGGGAGATAAATCTCAACGCTGACCCAGCTGGGACTCGAACCTGGGTACTACAGATTACGAGCCTGGCGCGCTACCGACTGAGTCACCCCCGCCCCTTAAAGAGTTATGGAAGATGAAACATTTCGCAAAAGCGAATTTGCCTCAGAAATTAATTAGAACTTAATAAGTAATGTTTCAAATCATTTAATAAAATAAATATGCATTTTAAAAGTGTGTGTAATGATTATTTCAATATTAGACAATGATGAACTGTTTCAATGAAACAAAATAATTTACTTTGAAATGTTCCAAATTACATAATTTTTTAAACATTGAAAGAATGTTGTTGATAAAATCGAGGTTTAAATAGATTTGATTATGATCTTTAATTTATCTTCAGTCATGTGTTTCCCTTAATTGAAAATTCCCCGCCCTGCCCACGGTCAGTAGGGGACACCGATGGGCTTGGAAAGGCCGCCGTCCGTCGGATGGGACGTTAAGCCGTGGCCCCGTGTGCGCGAGAGCCATACCCTGTGAACGTTAAAGAACGCACTGGATGGCCTTGACGGGAGGCTACCATCTGTCTCCCAACAGCTGTTCCAGTGGGTCCCCTCCCCCAACCTTCTCTGAGCCTTCGGGGTCCTTGTGACCTGGCCATTTAGCCATGGTGTGCAAAAAAGTGCCGCTCAGAGGTAAAACAACCCAACCCAACCCTTCTCTTAATTGAATATTTTAGAAATTGTACAGCTTTGAAGTTAGATTTTCGCTGACATAACAAGGAAATTAATATTTTTTTAGTGCAATATATTTCTGAGCATATATCACATATTATATATTCTGAGCTGGGTTGGGTTGTTTTACCTCTAAGTGGCACTTTTTTGCACACAATGGGCTAAATGACCAGGTCACAAGGACCCCCGAAGGCTAAGAGAATGTTAGGGAGGAGATCCACTGGAACAGCTGTTCGGAGACAGATGATAGCCTCCCGTCAAGGCCATCCAGCGTGTTCATTAAAGTGAACAGGGTATGGCTCTCCCACACATGGGGCCACGGCTTAACATCCCATCCGACGGAGGTCAGCCTTTCCAAGCCCATCGGTGTCCCCTACTGACCGTGGGCAGGGCGGGGAATTTGCGGAGGCCTTTCTAAGTATTTCATGCCAAAGATTTTCGGGTAAAAAGTTTAAAAATAAATGTTCTGAAAAAGTAAGCTACGACTGTAAATATTTACTAAACCTTCTAAGTAGCTTGGTGTCTACCTCAATATCAAGCTGAAAAAATTTTGTGATAGAGTTATATCATGATTTTTCGAGATTTTTTTTTTTATGTGAATTTCTGCGAACTACCGGTTTTAATCAATCTTTGCCTTATTACATAAATGAGCAGCCTATGGTTAAACAATACAGTAAAACATTTTACAAAGACAAAAGTTAAAAAAAAAATGGTACAATTTATGTTTAAAGATTAGACAAAATATTAAAAATTGAATGCAATTTGCGTTTAATGATTAGACAAAACATAGAAAATTGAATTTATATATACATACATGCATACATACATACATACAAAATCCTCATGCAGTCATGGGCTACGGAGGTCCTACCAGACTGTAATTTTCCTCTCCAAACATGTCTGTTCTGAGTTACAGCTGCTGCATTTGGCCATTGTCAGCAAAATTTTGGCAAAGTCCTATTTGATATTGTCTTTTCACCGCAACCTAGGTCTCCCCCTTTTTCTGAAACCTTTAGGCACACTGTTCATAATCCTGTTCGCCAATGTACAGCTATGCATCCGGGCAACATGACCAAACCAACGCAGTCTCTCTCTGCACAATATGCTGCTGAAAGGAGGTTGATGACTCCTTCTTCTAACCTCATCATTACTTACAAATTCGAGCCACCTAATGCTCAAGATACTTCGCAAGCATCTAGAATCAAAGGCATGATGCTACATGGTTGATTACAGAATTCAGAAAAAATATCTGGAGCGTGTACAGCAACTGTACACGCTCCAGGTACCGTTCACAGCAAACTGGATCGTGTGCAGTTACTGCACACACTCCAGTTTGCTGTGAACGGTAACTGCACACGCTCAATATTTCCGTGAGTGAGCCCACACGATCTAGTATCAAAATAATATGACCACCTACAGTCGCTCAAAAAAGTATCCGAACACTATGATTGATTACAGAATTCATAAAAATATCTGGCAACGATTTTTTTAGAAATTAGTGATCTGGCAACCTTCGTGTCACGTGACACGAAGGTTGCCAGATCACTAATTTCTAAAAAAATCGTTGCCAGATATTTTTTCTCAAGTTTTTAATCAACCATAGCGTTCGGATACTTTTTTGAGTGACTGTACATCGAAAGTGAATGTACGATCTATTATCTACTTGTAAAGTTAACAACTCCTCAGCAGGGCTAAAAAAGGAAAAAGTGACCATAGATGACCAGATCAATAGGTCACACTAATGTGGCAGTCCTCCCCTTCCAAGAGAGAGAGAGAAGTTCGTTTGAAAGATACTAACGGCCTGCACCACAAGAAAGCGAGGTCGGACATTAGTACTAGGCCTGGCAGATTCTGTGTATCATAACTGGGGACTGCTACACAGCTCTGCTTCCAGTATATGCCTCACTACCATTTAAAGACTATGTAATTAATTACCAAATATGCAATTAACTACCATTTAGATGCAAATATACAATATAAATTTTGCTTAAAACACTTATTACATATAATCCAATTATAAAACAAGTGGTAGTAATTTTTGTTGCAGTTATTTTAAGGGGGCGGGGGTGGCTCAGTCGGTAGCGCGCCAGGCTCGTGATCTGTAGTTCCCAGGTTCGAGTCCCAGCTGGGTCAGCGTTGAGATTTATCTCCGTAAAATTCCCCGCCCTGCCCATGGTCAGTAGGGGATACCGATGGGCTAGGAAAGGCCGCCGTCCGTTGGATGGGGCGTTAAGCCGTGGCCCCGTCTGTGGGAGAGCCATACCCTGTGCACCTTAAAGAACACGCTGGATGGCCTTGACGGGAGGCTACCATCTGTCTCCCAACAGCTGTTCCAGTGGGTCCCCTCCCACAACCTTCTCTGAGCCTTCGGGATCCATGTGAGCTGGCCATTTAGCCCATGGTGTGCAGAAAAGTGCAGCTCAGAGGTAAAACAACCCAACCCAGTTATTTTAAAAATAATTGAGTTATAAATAATAAATAACTTGCAAATAATAAAAAATATTTGAAAACTAAATTAGAAGCATCAAAATTTTCTAGATATTGTCTCTTTTTAATCAAATAAAAATCTGTTTTTTTGCAAATCAAAATGGGAAAAAAATACGAAATAAATGGGCCTGTGGTAGCATTGAAATTTAACTTTATGTACATTCCCTGGGAAAGCGGTAAATGAGGTGAAGTGTGATGGAGCAAATGCTGTTTGTGGTCACCCGCTGCTGGAGCTTGCTCTTGATGCTTCAGTGGTAACAAAAAAGTGTTAATGGATGTGCTGACCTGTCAAATGTTGGTTGTCATAGAGGAGACGAAGGTGAAAGTCGTCGTTATGGTAACGGCGGAGGTCAGGACGTCTCGCGTCCTCAATGTGGCAAATTGTTCGTCCGTTAGTGGAAAGTTTTTATTGCAGTTTTGAAAAGCCGCCAGGGGCGAAAAGAGGATGTAAAGAATAAAGAAAAAAAAAGCGAAATACAACAGCAGATACTTATGATCGAGCTATATCCTGACACTATATAATTAGTTAGCAATTTTCCTTTGTTAGGAACAACTGTACTGACCCGATTTTCCAGTGCGATTTTTTTTTACACACTTGGTGGCGCTGTGGTTTGAAGTGCCCGCGTGCTTTGTATTGTTGCCAACACGCGTGCTCTAATGTTGGAGGATTCAAAAGATGGCCTTTATTGCCATTACGAAAAATTAAATTAGATATTAGAGGCAATTAGACAAAAAAATACTTCGCGTTTAAAAGGATAAATAAATGCAAAGATAGCGATAATTTTAAAAAGTAAAAAAACTATTAATATAACGAATATTATTAATAATAATTACTTTAAATCTAAACTTGAAACTATTATTTCTTTAAAAACTTCCTCAACAGCACTGTACTATTTAGGAAAAAGGTGCTGTTAGGTGCCGCTCAGAGATTATTTTACCTCTGAGCGGCATTTTTTGCATACAATGAACTAAAGTAGCAGGTTACAAGGACCCCAAGGGCTCAGAGAAGGTTGGGGAAAGGTCACCAACTGGACAACTGTTAGGAGGTATGGTAGTCTCTAGTCAAGGCCATCCAGCGTGTTCTTTAACGTGCACAGGGTATGGCTTTCCATCACACGGGACCACGGCTTAAAGCTCATCCGACAAACGATGGCCTTTCCAAACCCATAGGTCGAGACTTGGGTAGTTTTACGATGATATATCTCAACGCTGGCCCAGATGGGACTCGAACCTGGTAACTACAGATTACGAGCCTGGTGAGCATCTGATTGAAATAAATCTCTACCCTTTTGGAGCACATTTAAATATTATAAAAAATAGGGTTAGAAGAAAAATTCTATTGAGTCTTGTGGAATCAAATCCACGACCTTCTGATGATCTATGTAAGGTACTCATGACTACTGATCAAGGCCTCCTCTATTGTTGACATTTCACTTGAATGCCATGGAGTCATTTGTCAGACGTTTACTTCAGTTTTAGACCCTATTCATCATAACTCTTCCACTTTAATGCCATGGAGTCATTCTTCAGAGGTTTACTTCAATCTAATCTAAACCTTCGTGTCACGTGACAGGAAGGTTGCCAGATCACTAATTTCTAAAAAAATCGTTGCCAGATATTTTTTCTCAAGTCTTTAAAGAAAAAGTGACCATAGATGACCAGATCAATAGGTCACACTAATGTGGCAGTCCTCCAAGAAAGGTTTTGGTAATGTAAGAATCAGGATAAGGTTACTAGCACGTAACAAATAAATTACATTACCCCAATTCGAAAAAAAAAAAAACCGAGAAAACTACCGGCAGAAATTAAAAGTTATTTTTATATTAATCATATTGTTACGAAGGATGAACGCGTTGAAGTGATTTCATGACAACGTGACTTCATGACAACGTGACTGGAGCCCTCGTGTGTGCTTTTGCGTGAGATTCCAACGATTTGGAACTTGGAACGATTCGAAGGAATTAGAAGAAGAAATATAGCAGTGCAGTGTGTTAAAGTTAAGTGATCTGAAAGGATGTTCAGATGGTCTGAGTCTGTGCGCCATAAGTAAAAGACAAGAAGTATCTTTTATGTGATGTGTGCACGGATGGTCCTTTTGTTTTGTTACTGTGAAAAGTTTAGTGAAGTAGCACAGGACGAAGGATTATTTACGTCTGAAGACGTTCAAGTGACATGGTAAACAAGTGAAAGGGTAGTATTTAGTAGTTGTTTTGGGTTGGGTTGTTTTACCTCTGAGCGGCACTTTTTTGCACACCATGGGCTAAATGGCCAGGTCACATGGACCCCGAAGGCTCAGAGAAGGTTGGGGGAGGGGCCCACTAGAACAGCTGTTGGGAGACAGATGGTAGCCTCCCGTCAATGCCATCCAGCGTGTTCTTTAACGTGCACAGGGTATGTCTCTCCCGCACACGGGGTCACGGCTTAACGTCCCATCCGACGGACAGCGGCCTTTCCAAGCCCATCGGTGTCCCCTACTGACCGTGGGCAGGGCGGAGAATTTTACGGAGATAAATCTCAACGCTGACCCAGCTGGGACTCGAACCTGGGAACTACAGATTACGAGCCTGGCGCGCTACCGACTGAGCCACCCCCGCCCCGTATTTAGTAGTATAGACAGAGTTATGTACTCTGTGTAGGAAGGTTGATGACTTCTGCATGACAGTAATTGATTTGTTTATAAGGAACTTCATCCATATTTTCTTTGTAACAATTTGCATTGTATTGTAATTGGCTTTAAAATATAGTTTTTAATACTCACGCCCAGTGCCTATCCATTTTGTAATCTGCAACAATATTGATTAGTAACATTTAATATTCACATTGTTCAATACATCCATATTCATTACTGTCATTCTGCTGGAGGGGAATGCGACTTATAATAAATGCTTTGTTTGTGTGGGGTGTTTCAATCCCTTTGCATTAACAAGAAAAAAAATGTTTCGTCGTAATAATATATGCATTTTATGTGTGTGTGAGGGTGGGGGGGGAAGGTTAGGAGTAGCAGGATGTAAGAAACAAATTTATGATTTTCATAGTGTTTATTCTTATTTTTTAATATTACACATATTTTTTGATATATTGCTGTGTTTAACGAAAATGAAATGGAGTGTCACAGAAATAGTTTTACAGGTTGGGTTGGGTTGTTTTACCTCTGAGCGGCACTTTTTTGCACACCATGGGCTAAATGGCCAGGTCACATGGACCCCGGTGGGGCGGGGGTGGCTCAGTCGGTAGCGCGCCAGGCTCGTAATCTGTAGTTCCCAGGTTCGAGTCCCAGCTGGGTCAGCGTTGAGATTTATCTCCGCAAAATTCCCCGCCCTGCCCACGGTCAGTAGGGGACACCGATGGGCTTGGAAAGACCGCCGTCCGTCGGATGGGACGTTAAGCCGTGGCCCTGTGTGCGGGAGAGCCATACCCTGTGCACGTTAAAGAACACGCTGGATGGCCTTGACGGGAGGCTACCATCTGTCTCCCAACAGCTGTTCCAGTGGGTCCCCTCCCCCAACCTTCTCTGAGCATTCGGGGTCCATGTGACCTGGCCATTTAGCCCATGGTGTGCAAAAAAGTGCCGCTCAGAGGTAAAACAACCCCACCCGTAGAGTGGGTATCTCCAACATCTCTTACAACAGAAGGCCTGGCCCAAGTTATGACGTTTGCATTAGTATTCCTGTAATCTAGAAAATTCTTATATCTATTTATATTAATAATGCTGGTGTACTTTTTTTTACTATATTAATATTAAGATTTATTTTTAAATATACCATATTTAGAAAGTAAATTATTCGTATATATTAGCATTATGATAATTTCTAGTAAATGCGAATATTTTTTTCTGAATAGAGTAAATTTATAAATAAACGTTGTTATAAATTGTAATACACCAATAGTAAAATTAGAAATAAATATCTAAGAACGTTTTTTAGACATAGAACTATTTACGATGACGTCATAACTTGGTCCATCGGCCTTGTAATTTTAGGAGGTGTTGGTATCGCTCTCTTGTTCAGAGGCCATTTTTTAATGTCTCATTCGACCGAAGCGGACTTTCCAAACCCAACTGGAGACTACCATCTTTCTCCAACAGCTGTCGAGTGGGTCTTCTCTCCTCCTTTTTTGGGTCCTTGTGACCTGGATATTTAACCCATTGTAGCCTTTCACGCCGAAGACAGAAAGGGGAATAAATTCAACGCAAATTACGAGTCTTTGGGTTGGGTTGTTTTACCTCTGAGCGGCACTTTTTTGCACTTTTTTTGCTTTTTGGCATAGGCTAAATGGCCAGGTCACATGGACCCCGAAGGCTCAGAGAAGGTTGGGGGAGGGGACCCACTGGAACAGCTGTTGGGAGACAGATGGTAGCCTCCCGTCAAGGCCATCCAACGTGTTCTTTAACGTTGTTAAGTAGTTTTTCTTCTGAGCGGCACTTTTTTGCACACCATGGGCTAAATGGCCAGGTCACATGGACCCCGAAGGCTCAGAGAAGGTTGGGGGAGGAGACCCACTTTAGCTGTTGGGAGACAGATGGTAGCCTCTCGTCAAGGCCATCCATTGTGTTCTTTAACGTGCACAGGGTATGGCTCTCCCGCACACGGGGCCACGGCTTAACGTCCCATCCGGCGGACAACGGCCTTTCCAAGCCCATCGGTGTCCCCTACTGACCGTGGGCAGGGCGGGGAATTAGTTTTACAGGTTTGAATAGGAGAGATGTGAGTGGGGGGGGGGGAGGAAGCGAAGGATGTACAGTGAACTCTTGTTAGCCCGAATTCTTATTAGATTCAATGAAAAAAATTGCAGCAGTTTTTTGATATTTTTACACTATTTAAGACATTAGCAAAATTCAAGAAGATATATTTTTTCAAATATTTATGTTGTGTCTCAAATATTTGGAATCAAATGCATTCGAGTGAAAAATTAAAGTTGTTACTTGTTTCGAATCAATGGATGTTTTAGTCTTCCTCCTGGTTGAATAATATTTGAAGTTTTCTTTTTGAATTGAGTGGCGTTCAATATGATAGGTCAAGCGAAAAATTAGACGCAGCAGATAATTTTTCTGCCAATAGTTTAGGGTGGGAAGTAGAATGGATTTCATTTAGGACTCTGTAAATGCATTTAATTCCAGTGTTTTTCTGCCTCAATACCTTTGATTTCATTGATTTTTGGGGCGGGGGTGGCTCAGTCGGTAGCGCGCCAGGCTCGTAATCTGCAGTTCTCAGGTTCGAGTCCCAGCTGGCTCAGCGTTGAGATTTATCTCCGCAAAATTCCCCGCGCTGCCCACGGTCAGTAGAGGACACCGATGGGCTTGGAAAGGCCGCCGTCCGTCGGATGGGACGTTAAGCCGTGGCTCCGTGTGCGGGAGAGTCATACCCTGTGCACGTTAAAGAACACGCTGGATGGCTTTGACGGGAGGCTACCATCTGTCTCCCAACAGCTGTTCCAGTGGGTCCCCTCCCCCAACCTTCTCCGAGCCTTCGGGGTCCATGTGACCTGGCCATTTAGTCCATGGTGTGCAAAACAGTGCCGCTCAGAGGTAGAACAACCCAACCCAACTCATTGATTTTTCTATGTAAACAACTTTTAATTTCATTGTTTTTCTGCCTAAATAAATTTAAATTTCATTATTTTTTTGCGTAAGTAGCTCTTAATATCCGTGTTTTTCTGCTCAAATACATTTTAAATAATTCGTAATCTGCAGTTCCTAGGTTCGAGTCCCATCTTCGCCAGCGTGGAGATTTATCTCCGCCAACACCCCCACCCTGTCATAAAGAGGACAGCGAAAGGTTTGGGAAGTTGCCGTTCGTCTGATGGAATGTTAAGCCGTGACTCCGTGCACAAGAGAGATAAATTTTGTGCACGTTAAAGAGCACTCTAGATAGCATTGATAGAATGTTTCCATCTGTCTCCCAACATCTGTTCAGTATGTCCCCTTCTCTCAAAAGTCTTAAATTCTTATGTATTTGGGTTATGGTAATACTTAAAATTTAAGAATTACTCTCTTTCAAAGCCAACTTTTGTAAATAATCATTAGTATTAAAATCCACCAGTAATAAAATAGAATAGTCTAACGTTCCCTAAAACCTTTGGGGTCTTTGTGACATGGCATTTGGCCAACACCTCCTATAGCAGTAAACCAAGAAACCAAATTTATTACGTTGTCTTAAGTAGTCCTACAATATACCAATTCTTATATTTTTTATTCTAATATTATTGCTGGTAGACTCTGTGCTAATCTTTATACAATGTTTACCCAGAAATATATTTTATTCAGGAGAAAAATTATTTGTATTATTTAGCATTATTATATTTCATAATAAATACCAATAATATTCTTTCGAAATAAAATATTTTTATAGATGAACATCAGTATAAAGATTAACACCAGAGTCCACCAGTAGTAATATTATAATTAAAGTAATAAGAAGTGTCTATATATGTATTACAGCTGTTTAAGTGATGTCATAAATTTGGTCTATTGACCTATTGTTAGAGGCGTTGATTTGGTTCACTGTGTGTCAAAAAAGTACTGCACCTAAGGTAAGTTGGGTTGGGTTGTTTTACCTCTGAGCGGCACTTTTTTGCACACCATGGGTCAAATGGCCAGGTCACATGGACTCCGAAGGCTCAGAGAAGGTTGGGGGAAGGGACCCACTGGAACAGCTGTTGGGAGACAGATGGTAGCCTCCCGTCAAGGCCATCCAGCGTGTTCTTTAACGTGCACAGGGTATGGCTCTCCCGCACACGGGGCCACGGCTTAACGTCCCATCCGACGGACGGCGGCCTTTTCAAGCCCATCGGTGTCCCCTACTGACCGTGGGCAGGGCGGGGAATTTTACGGAGATAAATCTCAACGCTGACCCAGCTGGGACTCGAACCTGGGAACTACAGATTACGAGCCTGGCGCGCTACCGACTGAGCCACCCCCGCCCCACCTAAGGTAAGACAACCCAACTTAATTTCTATAAAGTGAATTTCCTACCCCCATCTTCTGCGAGCTCTTAGGAACCTTGTGACTTGTCCATTGTCACAATTTTGCCTATTGTGTGCAAAAATGTACCTCTCAGAAATAAAACAACCCAACTTAATAACTATGAAGTGGATTGATTCCCTTTCCCCAGCCTTTTCTGAGCCCTTGGGGATCCTTGTGACCTGCGCATTTAGACCATTGTGTGCAAAAATATACCACGCAGAGGTACAACAATCCACCCTAAAAACTATCAAGGGGGACCTCTTCCTCAACCTTTTCTTAACCCATGGGGTTTTGTAAGGTGGCCATTTAGTCCATTGTCTGCAAAAATGTACCTCTTAGAGGTAAAGCGAGGTTTCTCTTGCGCAACCTTCTCTAATCCTTGGGGTCCACGTGACCTGTCCATTTAGCCCACTGTGTACAAAATGTACTGTTCAGAAGTAAAACAACCGAACCCAATAGATATCAAATGGATTCCTTTCCCCCAAACTTCTCTAAATCCTTGGGGTCCACGTGACCTGTCCATTTAGCCCACTGTGTGCAAAATGTACTGTTCAGAAGTAAAACAACCGAACCCAATAGATATCAAATGGATTCCTTTCCCCAAACTTCTCTGAATCCTTGGGGTCCACTTGACCTGTCCATTTAGCCCACTGTGTACAAAATGTACTGTTCAGAAGTAAAACAACCGAACCCAATAGATATCAAATGGATTCCTTTCCCCCAAACTTCTCTAAATCCTTGGGGTCCACGTGACCTATCCATTTAGCCCACTGTGTACAAAATGTACTGTTCAGAAGTAAAACAGCCGAACCCAATAGATATCAAATGGATTCCTTTCCCCAAACTTCTCTGAATCCTTGGGGTCCACGTGACCTGTCCATTTAGCCCACTGTGTACAAAATGTTCTTTAACGTTGGGTTGTTTTACCTCTGACTGGCACTTTTTTGCACACCATGGGCTAAATGGCCAGGTCACATGGACCCCGAAGGCTCAGAGAAGGTTGGGGGAGGGGACCCACTGGAACAGCTGTTGGGAGACAGATGGTAGCCTGCCGTCAAGGCCATCCAGCGTGTTCTTTAACGTTGGGTTGTTTTACCTCTGACCGGCACTTTTTTGCACACCATGGGCTAAATGATCAGGTCACATGGATCATCATCATTTAGCCCATTGTCTGCAAAAATGTACCACTTAGAGGTAAAGCAACACAATCGAATAGCCATCTAGTGGGTTATCTTGCGCAACCTTCTCTGAATCCTTGGGGTCCACGAGACCTATCCATTTAGCCCACTGTGTACAAAATGTACTGTTCAGAAGTAAAACAACCGAACCCAATATATATCAAATGGATTCCTTTCCCCAAACTTCTGTGAACACTTGGGGTCCGTGTGACATGTCCATTTAGCCCATTGTGCGGAAAAACGTACTGCTCAGAAGTGAGGTTTCGATGTTTTAATTCTGAGCGGTACTTCTTTTGCACACAATGGGCTAAACGGACAGGGAACAAGGGCCCTGAAGGCTCAGAGAAGGTTGGGGGAGGGGATCCACTGGAACATCTGTTGGGAGACAGATCAAGTCTGCCAAGGCTCCCGTCAAGGCCATCCAGCATGTTCTTTAACATGCACAGGGTATTGCTCTCCCGCACACGGAACCACGGCTTAACGTCTCATCCGACGGGCGGAGGCCTCTCCAAGCCCATCAATGTCCCCTACTGACCATGAGCAGAGAGTTTTGGGAGATAAATCTTAACGCTGACACAGCTGGGACTCGAAATTGGAAACTGCAGATTACGAGCCTGGTGTGCTACCAACTGAGATACCCCCTCCCCCTCCTGAGAAGTAAAACAATAATAATAAATACCCCCTCAGGCAGCTGCTTGCCACAAAGGTCTGACAGGAGCCTGTTAGTTTATACGCCATAGTAGAAGGCCTGAGAGGATGGCAGGACCTCAGCAGAAAAACGACATATACATCCATGCCTTACCCATGTCTCGAACCCAGGTCCCTTAGATCAGTAACCAAACGCGCTAACAATCCAACCCAATAGCTACGAAATGGATTCCTTTTCACAAACTTCTATGAATTCTTGGGTCCTTGTGACCTGTCCATTTAGGGGCGGGGGTGGCTCAGTCGGTAGCGCGCCAGGCTGGTAATCTGTAGTTCCCAGGTTCGAGTCCCAGCTGGGTCAGCGTTGAGATTTATCTCCGCAAAATTTCCCTCACCATGCCCACGGTCAGTAGGGGACACCGATGGGCTTGAAAAGGCCGCCGTCCGTCGAATGGGACGTTAAGCCGTGGCCCCGTGTGCGGGAGAGCCATACCCTGTGCACGTTAAAGAACACGCTGGCTGGCCTTGACGGGAGGCTACCATCTTGTCTCCCAACAGCTGTTCCAGTGGGTCCCCTTTCCCAACCTTCTCTGAGCCTTCGGGGTCCATGTGACCTGGCCATTTAGCCCATGGTGTGTAAAACACTGCCGCTCAGAGGTAAAACAACCCAACACTGTCCATTTAGCACATGGTGTGCAAAAAAGTGCCGCTCAGAGGTAAAACAACCCAACCCAACACTGTCCATTTAGCCCATGGTGTGCAAAAAAGTGCTGCTCAGAGGTAAAACAACCCAACCTAAGCCGCTCAGAGGTAAAACAACCCAACCCAACACTGTCCATTTAGCCCATTGTGTGCAAAAATGTACTGCCCAGACGTAAAACAACCCATCCGCAAGAAATGATTTAGCGTCCGAAAAGGATCTGTTCAAAGTGAAGAAAAACTTTCTTCAATTCAGTCTCTCTAAAAAGAAAAACAAAGAAAATACAACAAATTTCTTAGAGATCTGATTTCCCACTTTTCACCAGACTGCGACACGACATCAATCGAAGGTCGCCGGGCAGCGGAAGGACAGATAACGGCACGAGGTCAGGGGTGCCTTCGAGAAAAGGTCGCCATCTCCATCCAACCTCCTGCTACCAGACAAGCCGTAAATATAAGGAGGTCTCTCTCGTCGGCAATATCCGAAAGGAAGCCATTTGTGTGCTGATGGAGAGGCGATGCGTACGTGTCCTCTGAGAGCTTCGCTTGAGGGATGGGCAAGGGAGAGTTCCGGTTGCTGATCCCATCAGATATATGGCCTCTCCTCTCAGCGGGTCTCCTGCAGGGAGCACTAAATAACGATTCAGACAGTTAGTTCTGAACTGACGTCGAGGTGTGACCTCGGGACTTTCTCTCTTGGCTTGCTGAGTTGGGTTGGGTTGTTTTACCTCTGAGCGGCACTTTTTTGCACACCATGGGCTAAATGGCCAGGTCACATGGACCCCGAAGGCTCAGAGAAGGTTGGGGGAGGGGACCCACTGGAACAGCTGTTGGGAGACAGATGGTAGCCTCCCGTCAAGGCCATCCAGCGTGTTCTTTAACGTTGGGTTGTTTTACCTCTAAGCGGCACTTTTTTGCACACCATGGGCTAAATGGACAGGTCACATGGACCCCGAAGGCTCAGAGAAGGTTGGGGGTGGGAACCCACTGGAACAGTTGTTGGGAGACAGATGGTAGCCTCCCGTTAAGGCCATCCAGCGTGTTCTTTAACGTGCACAGGGTATGGCTCTCCCGCACACGGGGCCGCGGCTTATGGTCCCATCCGACGGACGGCGGCCTTTCCAAGCCCATCGGTGTCCCCTATTGACCGTGGGCAGGGAATTTGGCGGAGATAAATCTCAACGCGGACCCAGCTGGGACTTGAACCTGGGAACTACAGATTACGAGCCTGGACTTACAGACTGAGTCACCCCTGCTCCGGGCGGGGTTGGTTAAATCGGTAAAATTCTAGTGTTGTAATCTGCAGTTCCCAGGTTCGAGTTCCACTTAAGCCAGCGTTGAGATTTATCTCCGCAAAACCCTCTGTTCTGGGTTAGTAAGGGACACCGATGGGCTTGGAAAGGCCGCCGTCCGTCGGATGGGACGTTAAGCCGTGGCTCCGTCTTTTGGAGATCCGTACCCTCTGCACATTAAAGAACATGCTGTATGGTCTTGACGGAAGGCTCCTATTTGTCTTTCGACAGCTGTTCTAGTGAGTCCCCTCTTCCAATCTTCTCTGAACCTTCGGGGTCCTTGTGACCCTGGGGCGGGGGTGGATAAGTCGGTAGCGCGCCAGGTTCATAATCTGTAGTTCCCAGGTTCGAGTCCCAGCTGGGTCAGCGTTGAGATTTAAAAAAAAAAATACCCCCTCAAGCAGCTGCTTGCCACAGAGGTCTGACAGGAGCCTGTCAGTTTATTATGCCAGAGTAGAAGGTCTGAGAGGATGGCAGAACCTCAGCAGAAAAACGACACACATCCATGCCTAATCTGGGGCTCGAACCCAGGTCCCTTAAATCAGTAGCCAAGCGTGCTAACCACTCCGTAAAATTCCCCGCCCTGCCCACGGTCAGAAGGGGACACCGATGGGCTTGGAAAGGCCGCCGTCCGTCGGATGGGACGTTAAGCCCTGGCCCCGTGTGCGGGAGAGCCATACCCTGTGCACGCTGGATGGCCTTGACGGGAGGCTAACATCTGTCTCCCAACAGCTGTTCCAGTGGTTCCCCTCCCCCAACCTTCTCTGAGCCTTCGGGGTCCATGTGACCTGGCCATTTAGCCCATGGTGTGCAAAAAAGTGCCGCTCAGAGGTAAAACAACCCAACCCTTGTGACCTGACCATTTAGTCCATTTTGTTCAAAAAAGTACCGTTCAGAGTTAAAACAACCCAGACCTTAAGGAACTTCAAAAATATATTATTTAGAAAAAAGAAAAAAATATTAAATTACGATCCTTGAAAATTCTATCAGTTATAAAATTTTAATTTTCTCTTAGATATAGAAATATAATCTACCAAAATAAAATCCCAGAATTCTGCTGTATGTGTTCCAGAAATTCCTGCCGAAGAACGTTGCTTTGCAGTGTAATAACATTTCTTTCACTGTAGGTCAACGTACTTGGCAATGAGTTGCCATGGTAACAACAGCTCCGTCTTTCAAAATAGGTAATCATTTACTTCATTGGCTGGCTCGTAGCAATCTCACCAACCTCTAATTACTACACTTCAATAGATTAACCCTTTTTTTTTGTTAATACTTCTTCCCGGAAAAGTTTTTTTTTTATATCTTCCTTTCATTTTTCTCCATTCATGGAAGAGAAAATTAGAGAGTTTTAAAGACAATTTTTTCCTGTCTTTAGGTTTTATGTTCGTCAAGTCTATGGCCTTTTCTCATTCGTGAATAATAAATACACTGTCACCTGAGGAATTCACGAAACGGGGTTCCGGTTCCGGTCAAACAAAGCATCATGCTACGAGAAAGGAGCTTTTTGTGTTCGAGGCTATGAGCACGTGACACAACAACGCTTTCGAACGAGCGCATGCGCAGTGGGGAAAATGGGTGCAACCCAGCTCAGATTGAAAGACAATGCTAGAAGAAAGTACTGTGGGGGCAAAATCACGAGCAAATATAATCATAAATGCCCTTTTCGTAACAAGGAAAAGAATAGGGCTCTGGCATTTTGCATACTCTCGACATCAGGAAGTGGTGGGGAATAATTTTGTTATGGCGTGGTGCATAATATCCATAATATTCACTGATGTGAGGACGTTGAGGTGAGCGATGATGGCCACTTCTTGTGACTGAGATGTTATTTAAGATAATAATACGAATTCATAATAGAAATAATAGTAATAATGAAAGTCGGAAGAAGCGGTTTATTTCCTGAAAGCTTAGCAATTGGCTTTTGTAGCTATAAGAATAGAAACTCATAAAGCCTTAAAGTGTCAGAACTATGTGCCCCGATAATTCATTGAATAAAACTATGGAAAAAATCTGTGATGAGATATTATGGAAGTAGAATTTACCGTAGTCTGATAGGTGGTTTGAGTTGGGTTGGGTTGTTTTACCTCTGAGCGGCACTTTTTTGCACACCATGGGCTAAATGGCCAGGTCACATGGACCCCAAAGGCTCAGAGAAGGTTGGGGAGGGGACCCACTGGAACAGCTGTTCGGAGACAGATGGTAGCCTCCCGTCAAGGCCATCCAGCGTATTCTTTAACATTGGGTTGTTTTACCTCTGAGCGGCACTTTTTTGCACACCATGGGCTAAATGGCCAGGTCACATGGACCCAAAGGCTCAGAGAAGGTTGGGGAGGGGACCCACTGGAACAGCTGTTGGGAGACAGATGGTAGCCTCCCGTCAAGGCCATCCAGCGTGTTCTTTAACGTGCACAGGGTATGGCTCTCCCGCACACGGGGCCACGGCTTAACGTCCCATCCGACGGACGGCGGCCTTTTCAAGCCCATCGGTGTCCCCTACTGACCGTGGGCAGGGCGGGGAATTTTGCGGAGATAAATCTCAAAGCTGACCCAGCTGGGACTCGAACCTGGGAACTACAGATTACGAGCCTGGCGCGCTACCGACTGAGCCACCCCCGCCCCGAACTGCTTTAGTCTATATCTAACTAATGTATAAAATAGTAAATTAATAACAACAATTAACACAATGAAAATTTGAGATAGATCTTAGAGTTTTAATATTTTTTATTATGTGTAATTGCTGTCAAAATAATGTATTGAGTGTCATATTCATTTAATATATATGATGGGTCTCCTTCATCAATCTTTTTTGGGCCTTCGGGGTCCTTGTTACTTGGCCATTTAACCCATTGTGTGCAAAAAAGTGCCGCTCAGATGTAAAAGAACCCAACTCAACCCTTAAAATATTGTATAGCTTTGAACATCGCCGTTTAGATAGATTGGAATGCAATCCTCTGTAATTTATCTTCAATCGCATTTTTTCATTATAAAAAAAAGTATTTTAGAAGTTACAAAGCTTCTAATCTGACTCTTCATTGCAAAAAATCGGCGGACACTTCCATTTCCCGTGAAGTATTAGTGTTCTTCACCATTGGTTTAGGGGCGGGGGTTGCTCAGTCGGTAGCGCGCCAGGCTCGTAATCTGTAGTTCCCAGGTTCGAGTCCCAGCTGGGTCAGAGTTGAGATTTATCTCCGCAAAAATTCCCTGCCCACGGTCAGTAGGGGACACCGATGGGCTTGGAAAGGCCGCCGTCCGTCGGACGGGACGTTAAGCCGTGTGCGGGAGAGCCATACCCTGTGCACGTTAAAGAACACGCTGGATGGCCTTGACGGGAGGCTACCATCTGTCTCCCAACAGCTGTTCCAGTGGGTCCCCTCCCCCAACCTTCTCCGAGCCTTCGGGGTCCATGTGACCTGGCCATTTAGTCCATGGTGTGCAAAACAGTGCCGCTCAGAGGTAAAACAACCCAACCCTTCAAATATTGTACAGCTTTGAACATCGCCGTTTAGATAGATTGGAATGCAATCTCCTGTAATTTATCTTCAATCGCATTTTTCCATTATAAAAAAAAGTATTTTAGAAGTTACAAACATTCTAATCTGACTCTTCATTGCAAAAAATCGGCGGATACTTCCCGGGAAGTATTAGTGTTCTTCACCATTAGTTTAATAACAGTCAGCACCGAATGAAATGTGGAGCGGGCGACGTCCTTCACGTGGCACGCGGTGGTGGGAATGAGAAACCCACAGTCAGTGATTTGGTTGTCATGAGTCATGACGTCGTAATTGGAGAGTGCCTTGTCTGATTTGTCTCGAGCCTCGAGCGTCATCAGTCGATCCTTCGAGTAGCTGCTCAGACGGTCACGTGACTTTCAGGTCCCCCCTTTTCTTCACTGCAGTAGTCCTTCGAGATGTCTGCTGGCAGAGACATCTACATAACACATGGCTGAACAAATTTCCAACGAAAACAAGTAAATTTAGCAATTGGTAAAATTTTAATTAAATTCATGTTGTTTTAATTGAACTGCAAATCTCTATTTCAAGACATGTAGAGTAAAAGAGACTAATTTATTTAGTACTATATAAACTGATAATTAAATAATTTTAAAAGAATTTTCGAATTTTTAAGAATAAGTAATTACCGGTGAAACTTTTAAAATAAAAATATTAAAGGAAATAAAATTCCACCTAATAAATATTTTTACTATATATAACTATTAGCATTGAAAGAAGAGCGGTAATATATGTTTTAAAATAATTTGAACAATTCATAGTAAATACGCAGATTATCAGTAGAAATAGACTTCAACAATTGTTAAAAACATCTGAAAAAAATTATCGCTGACACGGTCGGAATCGAACCCGCAACCCTCTAGATACATCCCAGAACATTCTCATCATTCTGGAAGATTTTAACGTCTGATGCATCGTTTAACGGTAGAGCGCTCTGGCATGTATCTAGAATTGGGTTGGGTTGTTTTACCTCTGAGCGGCACTTTTTTGCATACCATGGGCTAAATGGCCAGGTCACATGGACCCCGAAGGCTCAGAGAAGGTTAGGGAAGGGGACCCACTGGAACAGCTGTTGGGAGACAGATGGTAGTCTACCGTCAAGGCCATCCAGCGTGTTCTTTAACGTATACAGGGTATGACTCTCTCACACACGGGGCCACGGCTTAACGTCCCATCCGACGGACGGCGGCCTTTCCAAGCCCATCGGTGTCCTCTAGTGACCATGGGCAGGGCGGATGTACCTAGAGAGTTGCAGGTTTGATGTCCGCCGCCTCAGCGATAACTTTTTTCAGATGATGTCAATAATTTGAACAAATTTCAAACTTTTCGATAATTAATTAGTACAATAATAAAAACAAACAAACAAACAAACATATTTTTCATCTTAAAATTTTAAACTCAAAACTTACATTAAAATCTTGACAAAATTAAATCATTTAAAATTTTATCCATTATTCAATTTATCTAGTTTCGTGGAAGGCGGTCCAGGTTCGGTAGTATCTAGTTCGCTCTGACAGTAACGAATGAGGGCGGGGGTGGCTCAGTCGGTAGCGCGCCAGGCTCGTAATCTGTAGTTCCCAGGTTCGAGTCCCAGCTGGGTCAGCGTTGAGATTTATCTCCGCAAAATTCCCCGCCCTGTCCACGGTCAGTAGGGGACACCGATGGGCTTGGACAGGCCGCCGTCCGTCGGATGGGACGTTAAGCCGTGGCCCCGTGTGCGGGAGAGCCATACCCTGTGCACGTTAAAGAACACACTGGACGGCCTTGACGGGAGGCTACCATCTGTCTCCCACAGCTGTTCCAGTGGGTCCCCTCCCCCAACTTTCTCTGAGCCTTCGGGGTCCATGTGACCTGGCCATTTAGCCCATGGTGTGCAAAAAAGTGCCGCTCAGAGGTAAAACAACCCAAACAACCCTTGTTATTAGGGAGGCGGCGATGGCTCAGTCGGTAGCGTGTCAGGCTCGAGTCCTCTTTGAAATTTATCTGCGCTAAACTTCTTCCCTGTCCTTCGTCAGAAAGAGGACACCAATGGGTTAAGAACTGACCGTCGTCCGTCGGATTAGACGTTAAGCAATACCTCCTTAACAGAAGACCAGTGTACCAAATTCATGACGTCAGTTTAGGTGGTTTTACCATATAGACCAGGGGCTCTCTTGGGGCGGGGGTTACTCAGTCGGTAGTGCGCCAGGCTCGTATTCTGTAGTTCCCAGGTTCGAGTCGCAGCTAGGTCAGCGTTGAGATTTATCTCCGCTGACCTAGCTGCAACACCGATGACACCGATGATGATGGACACCGATGGACTTGGAAAGGCCGCCGTCAGTCTGATGGGACGTTAGCCGTGGCCCCGTGTGCGGGAGACACATACCCTGTGCACGTTAAAGAACACGCTGAATGGCCTTGACGGGAGGCTACCATCTGTCTCCCAACAGCTGTTCTAGTGGGTCCCCTCCCCCAACCTTCTCTGAGACTTCGGGGTCCATGTGACCTGGCCATTTAGCCCATGGTGTGCAAAAAAGTGCCGCTCAGAGGTAAAACAACCCAACGTTAAAGAACACGCTGGATGGCCTTGACGGGAGGCTGCCATCTGTCTCCCAACAGCTGTTCCAGTGGGTCCCCTCCCCCAACCTTCTCTGAGACTTCAGGGTTCATGTGACCTGGCCATTTAGCCCATGGTGTGCAAAAAAGTGCCGCTCAGAGGTAAAACAACCCAACCCAACCTGTGACTCCTGGTCAAATGTAACTAATTATTTTGAACACCGCATTCTGTGTGAAATTTCACTAAATTTTTATTTACAATGTAATCTGTAACATAAAGTGTAACGTTTTTGAAAATGTTTCAAAAACGATTGGGTTACCTCTGAGCAGCACTTTTTGCACACCATAAGCTAAATGGCCCGGTCACATGGACCCCGAAGGCTCAGAGAAGGTTAGGGGAGGGGACCCACTGGAACATCTGTTGGGAGACAGATGGTAGCCTCCCATCAAGGCCATCCAGTGTGTTCCTTAAGGTTGGGCTGTTTTACCTCTGAGCGGCACTTTTTTGCACACCATGGGGTAAATGGCCAGGTCACATGGATCCCGAAGTGTCAGAGAAGGTTGGGAGAGGGGACCCACTGGAACAGCTGTTGGGAGACAGATGGTAGCCTCCCGTCAAGGCCATCCAGTGTGTTCCTTAAGATTGGGAAGTTTTACCTCTGAGCGGCACTTTTCTGCACACCATGGGCTAAATGGCCAGGTCACATGGACCCCGAAGGGTCACAGAAGGTTAGGGGAGGGAACCCAGTGGAACAGCTGTTGGGAGACATGGTAGCCTCCCATTAAGGCCATCCAGTTTGTTCTTTAACGTACACAAGGTATGGCTCTCCCGCACATGGGGACACGGCTTAACGTCTCATCCCACGGACGGCGGCATTTCCAAGCCCATCGGTGTCCCCCACTGACCGTGGGCAGGGCGGTAAATTTTGCGGATTTGAAAAATGTTTTCACTACTTTGTTTCATAACCCTGTAATGATATTTGACCGAATAAATTATTATTAATAATAATTTGGTTTTTTTAACCCAACACGTGGTCATATAAGGGGAGATCTCGTACAAAATTTGGGATCATTTGGTCAAGTATCTTAAGAACCATAGGGTACCGTAATAATCCAGCTGTACCATAGGAAGGAAATCATAGGGTACCGGTTAATACTTTGCATTGAAACGAAGCCATGAGCTGTGAGATGCGCGCTGACGTCGGAAACGACCTTAGAAGCGCAGGACAATTCTTGACGTTGAATTTGGGCGGGGGTGGCTCAGTCGGTAGCGCGCCAGGCTCGTAATCTGTAGTTCCCAGGTTCGAGTCCCAACTGGGTCAGCGTTGAGATTTATCTCCGCAAAATTTCCCCGCCCTGCCCACTGTCAGTAGGGGACACCGATGGGCTTGGAAAGGCCGCCGTCCGTTGGATGGGACGTTAAGCCGTGGCCCCGTGTGCGGGAGAGCCATACCCTGTGCACGTTAAAGAACACGCTGGATGGCCTTGACGGGAGGCTAGCATCTGTCTCCCAACAGCTGTTCCAGTGGGTCCCCTCCCCCAACCTTCTCTGAGCCTTCGGGGTCTTTGTGGCCTGTCCATTTAGCCATGGTGTGCAAAAAAAGTGCCGCTCAGAGGTAAAACAATTCAATCCAATCTTGACGTTGAATATGTGCTAAAGGGCATCTTTAATGCAGTAAAAATAAGAATGTGTAGATTAAAAGTGAAACCCGGAAATTGCCAGGTGTAGTTCAGCTACTAAAGAATATATTTATATCTTAACACTTCCGCTATTTTTTTACAGACAATTCCATTAAAATATTTCTCAAAGTGAGGTAACTGTGGTTGTTTGTTTTGTCATATGTGCTGGACTTGTAGATATTTCTAGATGTGTTGAAAAAATCGCTATCACAGTGGGACATAAAATGAACAATGGCCAAAGAAAGTAAAAGAAAAAGAAGCTCAGCTTTGACAAAGTGTAAGTGGCGACCTCAAGCGTTGTTTCGATTCATGTCGTGCATTTGATATAGCTGGGAAACAAACATTAAGGGGCAAATGAATTATGCATCAAAAATTAAATTAAAAAAAAAAGAAAAATTGTGATTTGTATCTAAAAAGAAACAACAACAACAACAATATCATGATTTTAATAAAGGTTCATTTTTCTTTTTTGTTGAACCAACAGTTATAAATAGAACGGATAAAAACGCTTTCAAAATAGTCTGAAGTCAATTTATAAAACAAATCATTACAATTGAAAGCTTTCAAGAGTTTATTAAATAAGGTTTGGTATTAATGAACTCTATAAGATGTAAATGGGTAATTATTACATAGCGAAAGAGAAGGCAGTGATATTTGACAAAATTTTAACAAAAACATGTAATAACAGAAGAGTCTGTTCCCTAAAAGCCAGTGGGGCGGGGTGGCTCAGTCGGTAGCGCGCCAGGCTCGTAATCTGTAGTTCCCAGGTTCGAGTCCCAGCTGGGTCAGCATTGAGATTTATCTTCTCAAAAATTCCCCGCCCTGCCCACGGTCAGTAGGGGTCACCGATGGGCTTGGAAAGGCCACCGTCCGTCGGATGGGACGTTAAGCCGTGGCCCCGTGTGCGGGAGAGCCATACCCTGTGCACGTTAAAGAACACGCTGGATGGCCTTGACGGGAGGCTACCATCTGTCTCCCAACAGCTGTTACAGTGGGTCCCCTCCCCCACCCTTCTCTGAGCCTTCGGGGTCAATGTGACCTGGCCATTTAGCCCATGGTGTGCAAAAGAGTGCCGCTCAGAGGTAAAACAACCCAACCTAAAAGCCAGTTTTACCTCTACGCCAAATGGACCATACTCGATTTTACATTAATCTCTATGGAAGCTGATCGTCTTTTCCCTAGACACTATTTGCATTGGCTATAAGAGTCCATCAACAAAAATCCCCGCCCTGCCCACGGTCAGTAGGGGACACCGATGGGCTTGAAAAGGCCACCGTCCGTCGGATGGGACGTTAAGCCGTGGCCCGTGTGCGGGAGAGCCATACCCTATGCACATTAAAGAACACGCTGGATGGTCTCGACGGGAGGCTACCATCTGTCTCCCAACAGCTGTTCCAGTGGGTTCCCTCTCCCAACCTTCTCTGAGCCTTCGGGGTCCTTGTGGCCTGGCCATTTAGCCCATGATGTGCAAAAAAGTGCCGCTCAGAGGTAAAACAATCCAATCCATCAACAAAATTAAAAGAAAAACAAACAATTAAAATGATTATTGCAATTGTTTTGTGAATTGAATTATTGCAATTCTTTCATTAAAATGACTTTCTTCAACTATTTTCCTGAGCTCACCTATTTGGCGCCCTATGAGAAAAATCACTTTCTAAGAAAAGCAAAAGCACCCACCTCCAAGATCCTGCTCGATAGATTGTTGGTATAGAGGGGCTTACAGGGATCAGGAGTGGCTCGTGCTCTAGGTCCACTTTTATGTCTAGTCTGTGTTTGCCTACCTTGGCCCTTTGACACCACTTTGGGAGACCAGCTGGGGAGTTTCCTTTGAAGATACGTTAGCCTTTGGAAAAAAAAACAGTGGTTCACTTCTCCTACAGAGTTTCTATTTTTTTTACAACTTGTAGAAGATTCTCGCAGGGGGTGATAATTTTCTTTTTTTTATTATTGTTAGTTTAGGTGTTGGGTGAAGAACTAGGAGGACACGGGTTATAATTCTAGTTCGGTTTTCTTTTTATTTGAACGTGGTAGTTTTGTGCTTAATTTTTCTGCCTTAACGCTCTTTTTTTTATGAGGGGATATAATGATTAAAACATGGGTTGGGTTGTTTTACCTCTGAGCGGCACTTTTTTGCACACCATGGGCTAAATGGCCAGGTCACATGGATCCCGAAGGCTCAGAGAAGGTTGGGGGAGGGGACCCACTGGAACAGCTGTTGGGAGACAGATGGTTGCCTCCCGTCAAGGCCATCCAGCGTGTTCTTTAACGTTGTGTTGTTTTACCTCTGAGCGGCACTTTTTTGCACACCATGGGCTAAATGGCCAGGTCACATGGACCCCGAAGGCTCAGAGAAGGTTGGGGGAGGGGACCCACTGGAACAGCTGTTGGGAGACAGATGGTAGCGTCCCGTCAAGGCCATCAAACGTGTTCTTTAACGTGCACAGGGTATGTCTCTCCCGCACACAGGGACACGGTTTAACGTCCCATCCGACGGACGGCGGCCTTTCCAAGCCCATCGGTGTCTCCTACTGACCGTGGGCAGGGCGGGGAATTTTGCGGAGATAAATCTCAACGCTGACCCAGCTGGGACTCGAACCTGTGAACTACAGATTACGAGCTTGGCGCGCTACCGACTGAGCCACCCCCGCCCCAATGATTAAAACAATATTGCAAATCTCTATTAAGATTTGGTCTTATTATTACTGTTTGAGGTTGCCATGCTTCCCCTCCTTTGAGGGCGGGGGTGGTTCAGTCGGTAGAGCGCCAGGCTCCTTATCTGTAGTTCCCGGGTTCGAGTCCCGCCTGGCCAGCGTTGAGATTTATCTCCGCAAAACTTCCCGCCCTTCCCACGGTCAGTAGGATACACCAATGGACTTGTAAAGGCTGCCGTCCGTCGGATATGACGTTAAGCCGTGGCTCCGTGTGTGGGAGGGCCATATCCTGTGCACGTTAAAAACACGCTGGATGATCTTGACGGGAGGTTACCATCTATCCCCCAATAGCTGTTCCATCCCCGAACCTTCTGAACCCTCGGGGTTCTTGTGACCTTGTCATTTTAAACAACACCCTTTGAGAATGCTGCTAAGAGTAATGGAGGCAAAGACTGATTAAGCTAATACACATTTCATGCATTTTCACGCAATTTATTAAAAAACTTATAAAATGAAGGGTTGAGCTGATTAATCTCTGACCGACACTTTCTTGCATACAATGGGCTATATGGTCAGGTCACAAAATCCCCGAGGTTGGGGGAAGGGGACCCATTGGACAACTCTTAGGAGACAGATGGTAGCCTCCTGTCAAAGCCATCCAGCGTGTTTTTAACGTGCACAAGGTATGACTCTCATTTACACGGTATCACGAATCAACGTGCCACCGAGGGATGGCGGCTTTTTTAAACCCATCTGTGTTCTCTTCTGATCCATAGGGCGGGGGTGGCTCAGTCGGTAGCGCGCCAGGCTCGTAATCTGTAGTTCCCAGGTTGGAGTCCCAGCTGGGTCAGCATTGAGATTTATCTCCGCAAAAAATTCCCCGCCTGCCCACAGTCAGTAGGGGACACCGATGGGCTTGAAAAGGCCGCCGCCCGTCGGATGGGAAGTTAAGCCGTGGCCCGTGTGCGGGAGACCCATACCCTGTGCACGTTAAAGAACACACTGGATAGCCTTGACGGGAGGCTACCATCTGTCTCCCAACAGCTCTTCCAGTGGGTACCCTGCCCCAACCTTCTCTGAACCTTCGGGGTTCATGTGACCTGGCCATTTAGCCCATGGTGTGCAAAAAAATGCCGCTCAGAGGTAAAACAACCTAACCTAACTGATGCATTTTAAACTAATCTTTATACTAATGTTTATCTAGAGATACACCATAAGTTATGATTGGATTGTTTTACCTCAGAACAGCACTTTTTTGCACACCATGGGCTAAATGGCCAGGTCACAAGGACCCCGAAGGCTGGGGACCCACTGGAACAGCTGTTGGGAGACAGATGGTAGCCTCCCATCAAAGCCATCTGGCGCGTTCTTTTAATGTGCACAGAGTATGGCTCTTCCGCAGACGGGCCACGGCTTAACGTCCCATCCGACGGACGGTGGCCTTTCCAAGCCCATCGGTTTCCCCTACTGAACGTGGGAAGGGCGGGGAGTTTTACGGAGATAAGTCTCAACGCTGACCCAGCTGGGACTCGAATCTGCGAACTGCAGATTGCGAGCCTGTCGCGCTGCCGACTGAGCCACCCCCGCCCCTCCCTTAAGTTATGATGTTACATAGGTAGTTAGATAGATAAATGTGATTGGAAGGTTAGACACCCTTCAGCTATCCTATCCTTTTCCTGCTGTCCCAAACAAAGAATAGGACGTTGGGTTGGGTTGTTTTACCTCTGAGCGGCACTTTTTTGCACACCAGGGCGGGGAATTTTGCGGAGATAAATCTCAAAGCTGACCAAGCTGGGACTCGAACCTGGGAACTACAGATTACGAGCCTGGAGCTCCATCGACTGAGCCACCCCCGCCCCAAGAATAGGACGTAAAAATCACAATATAGGAAAATAAAAATAAATTTTTTTTAAATTTTAAAACATTTCGATTTCAGCAGAGTAAATTTTTCTGTGATCGAATACTCTTGAATCCTAATTTCCTTTCCATTTGCACGAAAATAGACTTCAAAAACAAAAATCAACAGATATAGCAAGATATAAAAAGTAACAGAGCCACAGTTTTTTCTTCAGTTCCACCATCACAAATAATCGTAAGGTCATTACTTGAGATGCTTGTCGCTAGAGAAAGTTTGTATAAAACACATTTTTTTCTTGAACAGCCAATATTGCACATTGTAGATTAAGTTCCTCTTTTTATTTTCTTTTTTTCAAGAGCGAAACCTTCAGTAAAGGGCGAATTCAGATTCTGTTTATTAAAGAACTTTACCCCAAAAAATTGGGGCGGTGGTGGCTCAGTCGGTAGTGCGCCAGGCTCGTAATCTGTTGTTCCCAGGTTCGAGTCCCAACTGGGTCAGCGTTGAGATTTATCTCCGCAAAATTCCCCGCCCTGCCCACGGTCAGTAGGGGACACCGATGGGCTTGGAAAGGCCGCCGTCCGTCGGATGGGACGTTAAGCCGTGGCCCCGTGTGCGGGAGAGACATACCCTGTGCACGTTAAAGAACACGCTGGATGGCCTTGACGGGAGGCTACCATCTGTCTCCCAACAGCTGTTCCAGTGGGTCCCCTCCCCCAACCTTCTCTGAGCCTTCGGGGTCCACGTGACCTGGCCATTTAGCCCATGGTGTGCAAAAAAGTGCCGCTCAGAGGTAAAATAACCCAACTAACCCAAAAAATTGGGGCGGTGGTGGCTCAGTCGGTAGTGCGCCAGGCTCGTAATCTGTAGTTCCCAGGTTCGAGTCCCAACTGGGTCAGCGTTGAGATTTATCACCGCAAAATTTCCCCGCCCTGCCCACGGTCAGTAGGGGACACCGATGGGCTTGGAAAGGCCGCCGTCCGTCGGATGGGACGTTAAGCCGTGGCTCCGTGTGCGGGAGAGCCATACCCAGTGCACGTTAAAGAACACCCTGGATGGCCTTGACGGGAGGCTACCATCTGTCTCCCAACAGCTGTTCCAGTGGGTCCCCTCCCCCAACCTTCTCTGAGCCTTCGGGGTCCTTGTGGCCTGGCCATTTAGCCCATGGTGTGCAAAAAAGTGCCGTTCAGAAGTAAAACAACCCAACTGCTCAGTTGAGATATGTGAAGTAGGGGTGAGGCTATCAAAGATGCTGCGGTAGAATATGCCAACATTTTTGCGATTATCTTCAAATCTAGAATTTTATGTTTCTCTCTCTATTATTACTGGTGTACTTTAATGCTAATCTTAATAGTAATATTTATCTAGAAATACACCAGAACTTATGATCCAGTCTTCTTCTTCTTCAGCATAAACTATTATTCCGGAAATCACTCGGGGCCTTTCGCCCCTCTCGTCCGGAAATTCTTTTAAGAAAGGTCCGTGCACTATGTCGGAGAGTTCTCCCAACTGAGTCTGGAAAACCAAAATTTCAAAAGCAAAACCATAAAATTGCTAGTAATCTTAGATTCAAGGTCAAATAAACATTCCATAAACATTCTAGAGTTCTCTGAAGGAAGGAGGTAATTCAGTAGAAACTGAAATTTCTTGATTAACATTATTAAAATTTTAAGAGCTTCAGTCTCCTAATGCAGAAACATCGTGGCACTATTTGGGCACTAAATGAAATTCTGTCAATCACATTAGTATCCTTTTAAAATTGTAAAACAAATTTAAAAGTATATTTTCTTTTTATCAAATTCTGATGTCCGAGTAGATCTTGGAGTGTAAATTCCTTAATTCGAATTTCTTCCAGTGAGTGAAACATTTGATCTCTATTAGTATCAAATTTGCTGCAATTAAGTAACACGTGAGAGACTGTTTCTTTTGTTCTCCATGTGTCACAGGAAGATGACTCAGCTCTGTTGATCTTATGCATCTGATCATTCAGTCTTGTGGTCTGTGTTCTGAGCCTGGTAATGGTCAGTATGTCGTTTCTAGTGAGTCGGAAATCTTGAAATGGATGAATGGTGTGATTAATTAAATTGCTATGATTCAGATGTGAGGAAGAATAAACTTTAAAATAATGGAGAAAATTTCGTTTTAAAATTTGTTTATTTTTGTTTTTATAGTAATTGAAAGCTCTTGGGATATTGAGCCAGTTTTCACGTCATAACGCTTCCTTAGCAATTTTGTCACCAATTTCATTTCGTGTGACGCCGACGTGGCTGGGAATGAATGCAGTGCACGTTTAACTCAATGCCACTTTTCATCATTTTATTCGCCAGCTTCAAAATGTTGCAAAAAAACTTATTTTTGCTTGCAGTTCTCAAAGCTAGGTTATTTATATATTTATTTCAAATATTATTACTGGTGGATTTTAATTTTAATCTTTATACTAACGTTTATCTACAAATACACCTTAAATTATGATGTTGCATAAACAGTCCTCAAAGTTAGATTTTATAATATTTTTATTTCTATTGTTACTATTGGTGCATATTAATGCTAACCTTTATACTAATGTTTATCTAAAAACACACCTTTTCAGATACAAATTATTATTTTTATTATTATAAATATTTATCCATGTTTATATATAATAATATTAATAATTATAATAAATATTTGTTCATATTTATAATACATGCCATTTTTTTTCTAAATATTGTATATTTATAAATAAACATTAGTATAAAGGATCAATTTTAAAACCTACCAGTAATAATAGTAGAAGTATATATATATAATAAATATCTAAATTTTCGAATAAAAAACGCTAATGTCTTGAGACGACTGTTTCGGCAAAGATATATCTCAACACAACTGCCACGAACAACGAAAAAAAACTGCAGCAGCATTTGAATAAATATTCGCAGAGAAGAAAAAAAAACGGTTGCTTTTGCTGTGGCCACCAGCGAAGTGCTGATATTATACGTTAGCGTGCATTTCTTTGTACTATAATCACATATGTCATGATCTTGAATCAACAATGTGAACAGGCTCATGTATTGGCTATATGTGAGTGAGGCAGAACTATTTGCTCGAGGCATCATGGAAACCCTGCAAATTAGCATAATCACCATTTCTCTTGAACTTAATGCCCGACAGCTCTCATTCTCGATTGCTTTCGCTGATTTCGACTGTCGGAATTAGAGGTCACTGGCAGAAACCTGGAGGACTATGATCTTGTCTGATTGAAGCGGAGGCAGCAAAAACTGGACCGCTTAACACACACACGCAGTTCAGTAGGCAAATGAAGCACGCGCATGCGCGTTGGCGCTTGTATTAGTGTTAAGTTTCCATCGCGAAGTCCCGGATGTTTGAACCAGTAGCTTCCAATCCTATTTCTGGCCATGGCTTGTTTCTGATGGATGTTCATTTTCCTAAAGGAACATGGAGATATTGCCGCTGAGAAAATATTTTTGTTTTCTGTAAAATACTTCAGAATAGGGGTGTGGTTCTTTTTTTGTAGAAGATGGTAGGGCTTGATACTGTCTGTTTGTTGGGGGAGGGGGAGGAAAAAGGATTTTGTCCAGAGCCACAGAATAATTAGCTGGCACAGATTGACGACTGAATAGCACTGCTTACAGCGCCACCTATAGCATTCGACCGTAGTTCTCATTTTCTCACTAGCTTTCGAAATGTGGCCTATCCTGTTTTAAGTTTTGTATCTATCTGACTATTATTTGCTTTTTTCTCAACGCTTATTTAAAAAAACAAACAAACAGAAGAATTAATTTATTAAATTCATATAAGAATATTACAAAATGGTCTAAATTTAGCTGAAGGCTTTTTAAATAAAGAATTACCTGTACAATTTTAAAATAAAGTAATATATTATTATTTGGAACAACCACTGAATACTGTTAAGAGCGGCTAAATGAGAGATTCCTGAAAAATAAAGATGCTTTTTCATGCTAATGCCAGATGAAAACGAAAGATTTTGTACACTTAGTTGCTTTTATTCTTATAATGAAATTCAATACTTTTAAATATGGTATTCTCTTATAATGATTATAATGACCATGTATAGAGTAAAACACGACCCTTTTTAAATCCCATATGTTTGAGTATTAATTTCTAAAAAAATCGTTGCCAGATATTTTTTCTGAATTCTGTAATTAACCGCAGTGTTCGGATATTTATTTGAGGCATGGAGGTAGGAAGGCAGGAAGGCGCCCTATCGCTTGAAAACCGTAACCGAGCGTCGCCATATTGTCGCTCTTGTAATCTTTCTATCACTGTGTTAAAGAACGACAGATTGCATTGAAAAAATGGATTTGGGTAACGCTTTTGATTACAGTAATGAACTTGCGAAAAAGATCAAAATTAAAACATTTCATAGGTGAGATGTAATGCTAAAGTTTTGCTTTGTACATTGAAAAGGGGTGGAGGTTGCTCAGTCGGTAGCGCGCCAGGCTCGTAATGTGTAGTTCCCAGGTTCGAGTCCCAGATGGGTCAGCGTTGAGATTTATCTCCGCAAAATTCCCCGCCCTGCCCACGGTCAGTAGGGGACACCGATGGGCTTGGAAAGGCCGCCGTCCGTCGGATGGGACGTTAAGCCGTGGCCCCGTGTGCGGGAGAGCCATACCCTGTGCACGTTAAAGAACACGCTGGATGGCCTTGACGGGAGGCTACCATCTGTCTCCCAACAGCTGTTCCAGTGGGTCCCCTCCCCCAACCTTCTCGTAGCCTCGGGGTCCATGTGACCTGGCCATTTAACCTCTGGTGTCCAAGAAAGTGCCACTCAGAGGTAAAACAACAACCCTAAAAAAACTGAACATTAGAAACTTGATTAAACAATGAGAGAGAACTTTGAAATATTATGCAGGGGAGAGGAATTCAGTCCCTATTTTATGAAAAAGATGGTGTGGCTTTCATTTGATATGTAATTTGTTATTATTAACTTTAAATGTGAATAAACAACTGTGTTTAAAAACGTAAACGAACGAAAGACTAAAGCGGAAAAAAGTATTTTTTTTATATATATGTTAAATATCTCTTGACCTTCCAAGAAAAAAAAAATCGATTCCTTTTCTGTACATGAAACAAAACAAAATTGAGCAGTATTCGTATTTGGACACATTACAATTGACGTATCACATTTGGATATATTACAATTGACGTGCAGCGTCCGGATTTCTGAGTAGCAAGAACATGGCTACCGCGGTTCTGCGCGGCTACACTAGCGACCTATGTTAAGATACAGTAAATGCGCCTCCTCCTCTTCCTACCTCCATGATTTGAGGTACACGAAGGTTGCCAGATCACCAATTTCTAAAAAAAATCGTTGCCAGATCACCAATTTCGAAAAAAATCGCTGCCAGATCACAAATTTCTTAAAAAAAAAAATCGTTGCCAGATATTTTTCTGAATTCTCTAATCAACCAGTGTTCGGATATTAATTTGAGGTACACGAAGGTTGACAGATCACCAATTTCTAAAAAAAAAATCGCTGCCAGATCACTAATTTAAAAAAAAAAAATCATTGTCAGATATTTTTTCTTAATTCTCTAATCAACCACAGTGTTCACATAATAATTTGAGGTACACGAAGGTTGCCAGATCACCAGTTTCTAAAAAAAATCGTTGCCAGATCACCAATTTAAAAAAAAATCGTTGCCACATATTTTTTCTGAATTCTGTAATCAACCACAGTATTCGGATATTTACATACCGACATTACACATTATTACATACACATTATTACATATTTACATACAACCACAGTGTTCGGATATTTATTTGAGGTACACGAAGGTTGCCAGATCACCAATTTCTAAAAAAAATCGCTGCCAGATATGTTTTCTAAATTCTGTAATCAACCACAGTGTTCTGATATTTATTTGAGGTACACGAAAGTTGCCATATCACCAATTTCAACAACAACTACTCAACTGAAATACATCTGACACAAGTTTTCAAATAGAACTTTTCACTTATTGTATTGTGGGGCGGGGGAACTCAGTCGGTAGCGCGCCAAGTTGTAATCTACAGTATCTCAGGTTCGAGTCCCAGCTTGGCCAGCATTGGGATTTATCTCCGCAAAACTCCCTGCTCTGCCCTCGGTCATTAGGAGACACCGATGGACTTGGAAAGGCTGCCGTCTGTCGGATGGGACATTAAGCCGTCGCCCCATGTGCGGGAGAGTCATTCCTCCATACAGCCGCCCAAAAAAATATCCGAACACTATGGTTGATTACAGAATTCAGAAAAAAATATCTGGCAAAGATTTTTTTTAGAAATTAGCCAGATCACTAATTTCTAAAAAAAATCGTTGCCACATATTTTTTCTGAATTCTGTAATCAGCCATAGTGTTCGGATATTTTTTTTGAACGACTGAACGTTAAAAAACACATTTTAAAAAACCTTGATGGGAGGCAACCATCAGTCTCGCAACAGCTGTTCGAGTGGTTCCCCTCCATCCAACCTTCTCTGAGATTTCGAGGTCTTTGTGACCTGGTCTTTTTTTTTAATTCAATGAGTTAAAAGACCAGGTCACAAAGGCCTGTAAATCTAACCTTTGTAAGCAAAATATACCCGTAAGTTCACAAGGAACCAAATACATCCATTGTATTTGGAAATGAACTAAAAATATACTTGTTGGGTCACAAATGAAATATTATTACAAATAGTGTCATATTTGATGTACACCATTTTTGTGGCTGAATGACCTATGTTTAATATAATTTATTCATTTTCCTGCAGAAAAGCTATTTAGCTTTGCGGGTCAAAGTGTAAATGTATTTGTATTCTTTACTGTTATGAATAAAAATTATATTCTAAAAAAAAATGAATCGAAATTCACCAGTTTTGTCGCAATATACCAAAATACACCTTTTGGTCACAATGAATCAAATTGCAACCGTTGTGTCTCAAACAAACTAAAATATTTCCATTATGTCACAATATACCAAAATACACCCTTGTGTCACAATGAACCGAAATGCACCTTTTTGATACAAGGAATCGAAATGGAATCGTTGGGTCACAATGAACCATAAATAAACATTTTTGTCACAATGAATCGAAACTCAATCGTTGTCTCAAATGAACTAAAATATATATTCATTGTGTCACAGTGTACCAAAATACACCTTTCGTGTCGAATCAAAATTCACCTCTTTGTCACATTGAATCAAAATATAACTGTTGTGTCTTAAATAACAGAAATTCATCCATGGGACAAAAATACACATTTTTGTGCCACACTGAAACAAATATGCTATCACAATAAACCAAAAAGATACAGTTTATGTCCCATTGAATCAAATTACAATCGTTGTGTCTCTAATAAAATATATCCATTGTGTCACAATGAACCAAAATACATCTTTTGGGTCACAATGAACTAAAACACACTTTTTTTGTCGCAATAAATCAAAACACAATCATAATGTCTCAAATAAACTGAAATATATCCATTGTGTCACAAAATACCAAAATAGACCTCTTGTCTCACACTGAACCAAAATACAATGTCACAATGAACAAAATAACCTCTTGTGTCACAAATTAGCTGAAATACACCTCTTGTGTCGCAATGAACTAAAATGCACCTTTTTGTCACAATGAATCAAAACACAATCGTTGTCGCTCAAATGAACTAAAATATATCCATTGTGTCACAAAATACCAAAATACGCGTCTTGTCTCACACTGAACCAAAATACAGTGTCACAATGAACCAAAATAACCTCTTGTGTTAAAAATAAGCTGAAATACACCTCTTGTGTCACAATGAACCAAATTTACCCATTGTGTCACACTAAACCAAAATTCATTTGTGTGTCACAATGAACAAAATAAATCTTTTTGTCACAATGAATGGTCACAATCGTTGTGGCTCAAATGAACTAAAATATATTCATTGTGTCACAAAATACTAAAATATATGTCTTGTCTCACACTGAACCAAAATATAGTGTCACAATGAACCAAAATAACCTCTTGTGCCACAATGAACCAAAATAGTCTCTTGTGTCACGATGAACCAAAATAACCTCTTGTGTCACAAATAAGCTGAAATGAACAAATGTCACAATGAACCAAATTCTCCTGTTGTGTCACAATGAACCAAAATGCACTCTTTGTGTCACAACAAACCAACATACATCCGTTGTGTCACAAAAAATCCAAAATACACCCTTTGTGTCCTAATGAACCAAACTACACCCGTTTGTCCCAAACCAAAAATTTTGTCCCAAACCAAAAATACACACATTTTATCCCAATGAACTAAATCGCATCTTTTCCTTTTCAGGTGACAACCTCTTTTTCCCATCTGGAGCACATCGTGGTCCGTTTTCCAATCGAAGTCCAGAAGGACGCCCGCAAAGTGGTGGTGAGGCTACATCTGCCTTCTGAGCACCACCACTACCACCAGCCTTGATGGCCAACAGGACTTTATCCAACATCTTTTACAACAGAACAGCATCCTTCCCAAGATGGACTCCAAATACCACAGATTCTTCCATTCGCATTACTGCAGATGGAAGTGGAAACTGCTCCTTGACAGACGCTGTGCTTCCTCGACAAGACTCTTGGGTCATTCCCTTAGTGGTCCTTTCCACACTGAACATTATGGCCATCGTGTTCTTTGAGGTTTACGTCTTGTACAAATCATGTGGCAGTCGCCGTCATCTGTTCCTCGGTCAGATGCTCCTCCTGGGCCTCTTCCTGTGCTCCGCCTTGGGATTCGCTTTCGTTCCTACACCCCACTGGTTCACCTGCGCACTGACCCGTGCAGGAGTCGGATTAGCCTACGTGCTGGTCTTTGCCACTTTACTAGTGAAGTGCGTTTTCTTGTTAAGCCTTCACGTCGGCGTCTACCTGAGTGCAGCTTACCAAGGTCTCCTCCTCTTCTTCGCCATGTCAGTCCAAGTGGTCATCGCCATCCAATGGCTCGTCTATCGACCGCCGGAAGTCGTCATCGTCGTCGTCGACACACCGGAAGTGACGTCGTCCGGGTGTTATTCGACCTGTGCCACCCCGCCAGCCGACATGATCGTGTCTCTTGCCTACAGTATGTTTCTGATTGTCGGCGTTTCTGTGTTGGCCATCAGAGCGCGGACAGTTCAGGAGAACCACGGGGAAGCTCTGTACATTGGTACGGCGATTGGGATCACCATACCCATCTGGGTGGCGTGGATCCTGGTATCCATGGTAACGGACCCTCGTCATCATGACGCCTGTGTGGCGTTCGGTGTTGTGGTGACGTCGAGCGTGGTGTTCCTGGTGATGTTCCTCCCCAAAGGTCGACAGCTGGCGTCCATGGGTCGTGATGGGATCTACACGGAAGACGGATTCTCTTCCGTGAATCAATCCATGTACACGCCGTCTTTCCTCCATCTGAAGCCACCGATGCTGCCTCTGATGAAGCAGGGGACGCTTGTCAAGCCACTCACTTCGACTTTCCCACCGCATCCCGGTGAGTGAGGTCATTTTCCTCATTAGTAATTATTTATTTTTGCTTGACTGATTTTCCTTTGCAGTGAATTTCTACGATTGGATTGGATTGTTTTACCTCTGAGCGGCACTTTTTTGCACACCATGGGCTAAATGGCCAGGTCACATGGACCCCGAAGACTCAGAGAAGGTTGGGGGAGGGGACCCACTGGAACAGCTGTTGGGAGACAGATGGTAGCCTCCCGTCAAGGCCATCCAGCGTGTTCTTTAACGTGCGCAGGGTATGGCTCTCCCGCACACGGGGCCACGGCTTAACGTCCCATCCGACGGACGGCAGCCTTTCCAAGCCCATCGGTGTCCCCTACTGACCGTGGGCAGGGCGGGGAATTTTGCGGAGATAAATCTCAACGCTGACCCAGCTGGGACTCGAACCTGGGAACTACAGATTACGAACCTGGCGCGCTACCGACTGAGCCATCCCCGTCCCATAAATTTTAGTATATTATTGCAGGGTTGCTTTAAGATATACTAAAAATATATATAATTAAACACAATAATAAAGGTAGAAATAACTTTATAGTGTTCAATTAAGATTTCTACTATTTTCCAATTATGTACTATTTCTACAGAAAAGGGAAAATAAGGAACTATTGAGTTTGCAAACATTCAATCTCTTTCTGAGAATGTATGTTTTCTTCTTCTTCAACATAAACTGTTATTCCGGAAATCACTCGGGACCTTTCGCCCCTCTCGTCCGGAAATTCTTTTAAGAACGGTCCGTGCACTATGTCAGAGAGTTCTCCCAACTGAGTCTGGAAAACCAAAATTTCAAAAGCAAAACCATAAAATTGCCAGTAATCTTAGATTGGAGGTCAAATAAACATTCCGTAAACATTCCAGAGTTCTCTGAAGGAAGGAGGTAGTTCAGTAGAAACGGAAAGTTCTTGATTAACATTATTAAAATTTTAAGAGTGTTCAGTCTCCTAATGCAGGAACATCGTGACACTATTTGGGCACTAAATGAAATTCTGTCAATCACATTAGTATCCTTTAAAAATTGTAAAATTAATTTAAAAGTATATTTTCTTTTTATCAAATTCTGATGTCCGAGTAGATCTTGGAGTGTAAATTCCTTAATTCGAATTTCTTCCAGTGAGTGAAACATTTGATCTCTATGAGTATCAAATTTGCTGCAATTAAGTAACACGTGAGAGACTGTTTCTTTTGTTCTCCATGTGTCACAGGAAGATGACTCAGCTCTGTTGATCTTATGCATCTGATCATTCAGTCTTGTGGTTCGTGTTCTGAGCCTGGTAATGGTCACTATGTCGTTTTTAGTGAGTCGGAAATCTTGAAATGGATGAATGGTTTGACTAATCCAACTCCTATGATTCAGATGTGAGGATTTGGGTTGGGTTGTTTTACCTCTGAGCGGCACTTTTTTGCACACCATGGGCTAAATGGCCAGGTCACATGGACCCCGAAGGCTCAGAGAAGGTTGGGAGAGGGGACCCACTGGAATAACTGTTGGGAGACAGATGGTATCCTCCCGTCAAGGCCACCCAGCGTGTTCTTTAACGTGCACAGGGTATGGATCTCCCGCACACGGGGCCACGGCTTAACGTCCCATCCGACGGACGGCGGCTTTTCCAAGCCCATCGGTGTTCCCTACTGACCATGGGCAGGGTGGGGAATTTTTGTGGAGATAAATCTGAACGCTGACACAGCTGGGACTTGAACCTGGGAACTGCAGATTACGAGCCTGGCGCGCTACCGACTGAGCCACCCCCGCCCCCTCTCAGATGTGAGGAAGAATTAACTTTCAAATAATGGAGAAAATTTCGTTTTAAAATTTGTTTATTTTTGTTTTTATAGTAATTGAAAGCTCTTGGAATATTGAGCCAGTTTTCACGTCATAACGCTTCGTTAGCAATTTTGTCACCAATTTCATTTCGTGTGACGCCGACGTGGCTGGGAATGAATGCAGTGCACGTTTAACTCAATGCCCCTTTTCATCATTTTATTCGCCAACTTCAAAATGTTGCAAAAAAGCTCATTGTTGCTAGATCTTCCCGGATCTCCTTGAAAAAATTGAATAACTGATCGGCAATCAGACAGAATAACAACTTCGTCACAGGACAAAGCAGTAGCCCACTTAAGAGCCATTTCTATGGCTACTAATTCGGTTGTGAAGACTTCTGTTTGGTCCGGTAGTCTAACTGCTAAATGAATATTCTGATCTGGGATCGAAACTGCAGCAGCCGCTCTTCTCTCATCCATGTTCACAGAGCCATCCGTAAATAGTTTTGTAAAGGAAGCATACTTTGCTTCAATTAAAGTTTCAGCTAAATTCTTGAGTACAGTTGCTCAAAAAAGTATCCGAACACTACTGTTGATTACAAAATTCAGAAAAAATATCTGGCAACGTTTTTTTAGAAATTAGTTTAGAAATTAGTGATCTGGCAACCTTCGTGTCACGTGACACGAAGGTTGCCAGATCACTAATTTCTAAAAAAACGTTGCCAGATATTTTTTCTGAATTTTTGTAATCAACCGTAGTGTTCGGATACTTTTTTGGGCGACTGTACATAGACATTTTTCTTAGCAGTAATACCCTGTATCTATTATTTTTAAAACCCTTGTTTTCAATTTTAAAATATTCATAGATATTTTAATATAGTCGTGGGTAGCAAAATGCTCGTCATCTGCAGTTCCTAGGTTCGAGTCCCGCCTAGGAGGAATTAAGATTTATCTCCGCAAATCCCCGGTCCATTGTATATGCGGTATCTCCTCAAAACCTTGGTTCGCTATCTCTTACTGCCGTCGGTCAGTAAGGACAGCGATGGGCTTGGAAAACCCGACATCTGTTGGATGGGACGTTTAGTTATATTAAAAAAGATATTATATAAAAAAATAGTTATATTAAAAATAAAAAAATACCTCTCAGAGGTAAAACTACCTACTTCTTACTTGTATAGTTCTGATTCTTCGATTATTTCTAAACAAGCAAATAGTGATCTAGAATTAATTAGAAACTACACCACAAATAATTTTTTTAACAATAAATCTGAAAAAGTTAAATGTAGTATATATCTACTTAAAAAAATAGTTCTGTTATAGATATTTTGCACCGCAATAAATTGAGATATTATGATACAAATTGTTCATCGAAAAGTCACTGTAATTGTCCACAAATTCCTTTTGTGCCGTCAGTGAAATATTTAGGTATTTGGATTAATGCTGGCCTAACTTGGAAAGTGCATGTAACATGAGTTAAAAGAAAGGTCATCCGTAACCTGGCCCGCTTATATCTCGTAAGACATTTAGTTTCATTTAAATTTATGTGTACATTATATTATGCTTAATTCGTTCACAATTAACATATAGCATAAAATCTGTGGGGGGGCATATATTTCAAAAATTTTAAACAACTTTTAGTGCTGCAAAAGAGATTTATTCGCTTATTAACTAAAGGCCCAAAAACGCAATCTTCATTACCTTTGTTTCGAGAAGCAGGAATTTTGCCTTTACGTTACGATTATTTTTTCGAAATTGCTAAATACTTTTTCTTTAGAAATGAAAGCATTAAAACTGATACGAATCATTACCAACTAAGACGGGATAAAAACATGAATTATGAAATTCCTGCATTATATAAGGATGTTTTTAGGCACTGTTATTTGTACTACGCACCGAAATTCCTTTTCTCTCTCTAGGTCAGCATGAAAAATATAAAGAATTTTCATTTGTTTTCTAAAGTTCTCAAGAATCACATTTTGAAACTGGATGACGTGGAAACTTTTTTACATTAAACTATTATAACTGTTTATATGTTACATAGATATTGAACGTGTCTTCCTTTCTGACTATTAAATGTAAGCGAAACTTTATTGGGAGAGAATTGAAAGGTGTTCTGACTTCTGAAAAAGCTGTTTTACCGCGTAAAAGAATTCGAACACGATTTCGTCTTGTTATTACCTCAGCGCCATCTAGTGCATGTTTTGAACAAAAACTGGTTTACACCTTCAGACGTGTAACTTGTTTACACTCTTAATTAGCTTGGCTTTCAGAAAAAATAATTTTAAAAATATGCATATATTTTCACAGCAAGGTCAGAAAAATAACATTAAATTAACGCGTACAACACTAAAAAAAAGGATTTTGTTTTTATATTGTAATATTCGAAATATGAAATTTCTTATCCATTGATCATTTTTAACATTGCAGTTTACCTAATAATATTTGTCTGTTTGGCAATTAATATCCGAAAACCACTATTTATATAGAAATAGTGAGAATTCTCAGTGTGGCCATGAAAAGTTTACCTGCTTCGTGATTCTAAAGAGTTGAGCTCCTTGAATCACTCCGCCTGACCTAACTTTGCATTCTCAGAACTTCAACCGCCAAAAAAAAAACGAAAAACGTAAGTTCCTCAGCGGTTATTTCACACACCAATCAACTCATTTCAGGAAGAAAGACAGATTGAAAACGAAATGAGGACTAGAAAAGAGATAGAAGAGCTTCCCTAATCCCATTCTCACATTACAAGGAACAATTTACTTTAAGATTACTTATTGCTTTTCATTTCTTTAAAAGTTACCTGACACCGACGCAATTGGAAACATTTATTATTAAAAAAGAAACGGTAGGTAGAGTTAAATTTTCAAAAAACTTAATCAGAATTCAAATATGGTAAGAGGATTTCTTATGGAAGAACAGGCACGGATGTCGAAAAAATTAAAACTCTACCGAGGAGAGGGATTGGTTGGTTCTTTTACTTCTGAGCGGTACTTTTTGCACACCATGGGCTAAATGGCCAGGCCACAAGGACCCTGAAGGCTCAGAGAAGGTTGGGGGAGGAGACCTTTCTGGAACAGCTGTTGGGAGACAGATGGTAGCCTTCCATCAAGGCCATTCGGCGTGTTCTTTAACGTGCACAGGGTATGGCTCTCCCGAACACGGGGCCGCGGTTTAACGTCCCATCCGACGGACGGCTTCCTTTCCAAGCCCATTGGTGTCCCATACTGACCGTGGGGAAGGCGGGAAGTTTTGCAGAGATAAATCTCAACGCTGACCAAACTGGGAACTGCAGATTAGGAGCTATCCCCGCCCCTATGGAGGAGAGAGGGGGAGGAATTCGACTAGTGAGATTTATGTGTCGGGGGGGGGGGAGTTATTTCAATGTAAAATTGTTCCCTGCTTTAGTAGTCTTCGAAATTTTTTTGAAAAATACTTACGATATATACATTGTCTTAACCAAATATTACAGAATTTCCGTGTTATGTCAATGGCAACTTAACGTCGAAAGTATGGTCTCCCGCCTTGCCAATGGTCAGTAGGGGACATCAATGGGCTTGGAAAGGCCGCCATCCGTCGGATGGGACGTTAAATCGTGACCCCGTGTGTTGGAGAGTCATACCCTGTGCACGTTAAAGAACACGCTGAATGGCCTTGACGGGAGGCTACCATCTGTCTCCCAACAGCTGTTCCAGTGGGTCCCCTCACCCAACCTTCTCTGAGCTTGGGGTCCATGTGACCTGGCCATTTAGCCCATGGTGTGCAAAAAAGTGCCGCTCAGAGGTAAAACAACCCAACCCGCTTCACGTACCCCTGGAAATGTATATGTAACTGGCGTACCCCTTGTATAGATAGATAAAACTATATTTATAGTATAACAATGGGAATAAAAGAAAACACTGACTTTGTTACTAGATCTAGCGACTTTTGAGCACTCACGGGGTACACCAAAAATTTTACCGCATACCCCCAAGAGGTACTCGTACCTCACGTTGAGAACCCCTAATCTAGACGTACATCACATCATGGTTCATTGTAGCACGTTTATCTGTCGTATGTATTTAATGGAAAAATATGACTGAAGATAAAGATTATGATCGAAAGGTCCTGGGTTCGAGTCCCCGGTAAGGCATGGATGTTTGGTATTTGTCTTTCTGCTGAGGTCCCGCCATCCTCACAGACCTTCTACTATGGCTTATTAAACTGACAGGCTCCTATCAGACCTCTGTGGCAAGCAGCTGCTTGAGGAAACATTTATTTGGTTTTTATTTCTAATCATATCTATTTAATCTCGATTTTCAACAGTATTCTTTCAGTATTTAAAAAAGCGCTAGAAACTGGAATATTTCCCAACGTATAGCTCCATAAGAATTGGCTACAGAAATCTCACAAACCTTCTACTATGGCTTATTAAACTGACAGGCTCCTATCAGACCTCTGTGGCAAGCAGCTGCTTGAGGGAACATTTATTTGGTTTTTATTTCTAATCAAATCTATTTACTCTCGATTTTCAACGGTATTCTTTCAGTATTTAAAGCGCTAGAAACTGGAATATTTCCCAACGTATAGCTCCATAAGAATTAGCTACAGAAATCTCACAAACCTTCTACTATGGCTTATTAAACTGACAGGCTCCTATCAGACCTCTGTGGCAAGCAGCTGCTTGAGGGAACATTTATTTGGTTTTTATTTCTAATCAAATCTATTTACTCTCGATTTTCAACGGTATTCTTTCAGTATTTAAAGCGCTAGAAACTGGAATATTTCCCAACTTATAGCTCCATAAGAATTGGCTACAGAAATCTCACAAACCTTCTACTATGGCTTATTAAACTGACCATCTCCTATCAGACCTCTGTGGCAAGCAGCTGCTTGAGGGAACATTTATTTGGTTTTTATTTCTAATCAAATCTATTTATTCTCGATTTTCAACGGTATTCTTTCAGTATTTAAAGCGTTAGAAACTGGAATATTTCCCAACGTATAGCTCCATAAGAATTGGCTACAGAAATCTCACAAACCTTCTACTATGGCTTATTAAACTGACAGGCTCCTATCAGACCTCTGTGGAAGTTTGGGTAATAAATTAATTCAACACTAGATTATTATGAATGATTTTCACTAAACAAGATAATTTACTGTTGAATGTTCTAGATTCCATAATTTTTTTATATATTAACGAATATTGTTCAAAGTCGAAACCAAGGACTTCGACAGCTCAGAGAAGGTCGGAAATGGTGGACCCACTGGAACAGCTGTTAGGAGACAGATCGTACCCTCTCGTCAATTCCAAATAGCATGTTCTTTAACGTGCACAGGGTTGGGTTGGGTTGTTTTACCTCTGAGCGGCACTTTTTTGCACACAATGGGCTAAATGGCCAGGTCACATGGACCCCGAAGGCTCAGAGAAGGTTGGGGGAGGGGACCCACTGGAACAGCTGTTGGGAAACAGATGGTAGCCTCCAGTCAAGGCCATCCAGCGTGTTCTTTAACGTTGGGTTGTTTTACCTCTGAGCGGTACTTTTTTGCACACCATGGGCTAAATGGCCAGGTCACATGGACCCCGAAGGCTCAGAGAAGGTTGGGGGAGGGGACCCACTGGAACAGCTATTGGGAGACAGATGGTAGCCTCCAGTCAAGGCCATCCAGCGTGTTCTTTAACGTGCACAAGGTATGGCTCTCCCGCACACGGGGCCACGGCTTAACGTCCCATCCGACGACGACGGCCTTTCCAAGCCCATCGGTGTCCCCTACTGACCGTGGGCAGGGCGGGGAATTTTGCGGAGATAACGTGCACAGGGTATGGCTCTCCCGTACACAGTGCCACGGCTTAACAGCCCATTCGACGGACGGTGTACCTTCCAAGCCCATCGATGTCCCCTATTGACCAAGGGGGTGGCGGTTTGGAGATAAATCTCAACGCTGAACCTGGTGGAACTCCAACCTGGGAACTACAGATTACGAGCCTGGCGCGCTACCGACTGAGCCATCCCTTCTCCGAAATATCTTTGATTTTTCCTTTTTAATGTATTAAAAATTTGTTTTAAACCTTCAACAGATTGGTTAAATCACCTAGATAAGACCAAGCTCGGACAGATGTTGAACAAAAAATAAGGTTTTCTCTTAAAAAGGAAATTAAATGTGTGTAAATTTTAATTTATTTAGTTTCATAAGATTCAAATAAAAGCAATTTAATTTATAATAACCACAAAATGAAGAATTATAGAATACAATAATTTTTGCTACAACTTTTTCAAAATATTGTTCAACGTTTTAAAATCAATTACTAATGTTTTAAAAATAAATACCTACCGGTAATATTTTAAGAAAGATGAAATGCTGCACTAGTTTCATTTCTATCACAGAGGAAAAAAATACAAAATTATCCTGTTGTTTAGAGGGGAAAAAATCCACAATTTAAAGTTACATTAAAGAAACGTAAATTACTCTTCAAACAAGGAAGGACTGAAACGATTTCGCAACTATCCAAGCGACGTTGAGCAAAGAAGATTTTCTTGTTGAGAAGATTGGCATTCCGATTGGCCAAGGGTGCCACATTTATTACGAAACAAATGACCTTCTTTTGATTTTTAATTTTGGTCTCTTACATCATCTTGTTTCCTCTGTAATCAGGGGAAAGGAATCACCGCACCCTAACTTTCCCCACTGTAAGTGCCACCGGTTTCCTCCATGATCTATATCGCCATAAATCTACTCTGGCGTTCAATGGCTTGACTCACTAACTACCATATTTTTTTTAAACCTGGAGACACCTATTAATTGCCTCTAAAGCTGGTTGAAATGATCTCTAGATCTGTGTTCAATGCTCCAAACAGATATCCAGCCACCTACTTGTTTGAATTTCTGTACTAACAGTTCGAAGATTGGTTGTTAGGTTGTTAGCAAGTGCTAACATGTGTCTGTTGAGCTGTAGAAGGTGCCTTCAATTACTTTTTAAAGAATATTTTTGCTTATGGCAACTCTTTTCGTTGTTGCAAGTCACGTATTATTATTTCGAAGGTTCTGAATAGTTTTTTTTTCCCTTATTGTTTTCTCCATACGTTGTTCAATAAACTTTTTCAGACGCTTTTATGGTATATGAGTGTTTTTATAACTGAATCTATTCTAAAATGAAAAAGTACGATTTTGAAAAACAAGTATATTCTTGTTGACGTTTTAAACACGTTCTTTTTGGCAACGGAAAAACTAAATATAATGACATGGTATTCTAAAACAAAGACACAAGTACGATAATAGTTTCGTTTGCAAATGATTTCGCTACTGTCATTATAATTTTTTTGAGACAGGTTTGTATTTTCAGTTATATTTCATAATTTTCTATGAGAGGCCAGATCATTTGGGTTACTTATCACTTCTAGAAACCAGGAGAAAAAGCCATTTATATTTTGACCTGTTGATAAAGTGGAACATAAAAATTCGGAGGAGTGTGATTACTTTTTTTTCGTATCTTTTGACAAAAAAATAAGACGAAGTGAACATTAATTTATTTTGCGTTGGGTTGTTTTACCCCTGAGCGGCACTTTTTTTTGTATACAATGGGCAAATGGCTAGGCCGCAAGACTCTGAGAAAACTGGGCTGAGGGGACCCACTGGATAGCTATTAGTAGATGGTAGCCTCCCGTGAAGACCATTCAGGGTTTTCTTTAACCCTTTCACGACTAAGGGAAACATTTTTCCCATTTTAAAATTGGTGATTGTCGTATTTAATTATAACCTTATCTGCATTTTTTACACAGAATGTCAAAATAGAACGTATGCCGAACGCAATTACGTAAACGGGAACGTTTAGAAAACAAAAACAGAACTGTCAGGACGCATAATATATGTACGATGTGCAATGTCCATGTTTGCCTCACTACCAAAAGAAATTGCTTCGCAGAATATCATAATTAGCACATCATTTTGTATAGTAATTTTATTTCATAATTTTGTATTATTTTAGTTAACATTTTGTTTTAATAAACCAATAAATAAAAGACATTGCATAATAAGCCTAACTATAATTTGTGTTACCTTTATAGTCCATTGGGAAAAATATTTCCCATAAAATTCCAAAAAAACTACACATTGTTATGTTTTTTCTTATGATTTTTATTTATTTTACGTCTAAATAAACTAAAATAAACAGTTACATACTAATATTTACTCTTAGAAACCTTATGGTCCTGAAAGGGTTAACATGCACAGGGTATGGTTTTCCTGCACATGAGTCCACGGCTCAATGTCCCACCCGACGGCCGGCCGAATTTACAAGCCCATTGATGTCCCTTACAAACCGAGGGCAAGGTGGGAGTTATGCGGAGAAAAATCTTAACGCTGACTCAGCTGGGACTGGAAATAGGGACTGCAGATTACGATCCTTGAGTGCTACCGATTAGATTGGGTTGGTTCATCTCTGAGAGATACTTGTTTGCACACAATGGACTAAATATCTAGGTTATAAGGATTGGGTTGTTTTACCTCTGAGCGGCACTTTTTTGCACACCATGGGCTAAATGGCCAGGTCACAAGGACCCCGAAGGCTCAGAGAAGGTTGGGGGAGGGGACCCACTGGAACAGCTGTTGGGAAACAGATGGTAGCCTCATGTCATGGCCATCCAGCGTGTTCTTTAACGTGCACAGGGTATGGCTCTCCCGCACACGGGGCCACGGCTTAGCGTCCCATCCGACGGACGGCGGCCTTTCCAAGCCCATCGGTGTCCCCTACTGACCGTGGGCAGGGCGGGAAATTTTGCGGAGATAAATCTCAACGCTGACCCAGCTGGGACTCGAACCTGGGAACTACAGATTACGAGCGTGGGGCGCTACCGACTGAGCCACCCCCGCCCCTAAGTTACAAGGACCCTAAGGTGTCGTAGAATGTTGGAGAAGGGGATCTACTGTACAGCTGTTAGAAGATAGATGGCAGCCTCCCGTCAAGGCAATCCAACATCTTTTTTTTAACTTTCACAGGAATGGCTGTCCCAGAGAAGTTAGCCACGGCTTAACGTGCCATCCGACACACGGCGGCCTTTCCAAGCCCATCGATGTACCCTATTGAGTGAGGGTAGGGAAGGGAGTTTTGAGGAGATAAATCTCAGTAGTGATACAGGTGGGACTCGAACCTAGGACTAATTGAGTGCCTAATTAGCAGCAAATTTGATGCTTTTGATTCTAGATGCTTGTGCCGTATCTTGGGCATTATGTGGTTTGACTTTGTAAGTAATGATGAGGTTAGAAGGAGGAGATCGGTTGGGTTGTTTTACCTCTGAGCGGCAGTTTTTTGCACACCACAGGCAGGTCACAAGGACCCCGAAGACTCAGAGAAGATTGAGGAAGGGGACACACTGGAACAGCTGTTGGGAGACAGATGGTAGCCTCCCGTCAAGGCCATCCAGCGTGTTCTTTAACGTGCACAGGGTATGGCTCTCCGGCACACAGGGCCAAGGCTAAACGTCCCATCCGAAGGACGGTGGTCTTTCCAAGCCCATCGGTGTCCCCTACTGACCGTGGGCAGGGCGGGGAATTTTACGGAGATAAATCTCAACTCTGACTTAGCTGGGACTCGAACCTGGGAACTGCAGATTACGAGCCTGGTGCGCTACCGACTGAGCCACCCCGGCCCCTAGAAGGAGGAGACATCAACCTCCTTTGAGAAGTTTATTGTGAAAAGAAAGACTACATTTTGATTATTATTACTTTTCATTTTAATGTTAATATGACACTATTTTTATTTAAAAATACACCTTAGTTTTAGAGGGATAATTATTTATATTTATTCATCATCATCATCCTCAAGCAGCCATGGACTACGGAGGTCCAACCAGACCGTGCAATTTAGTTTTCCAAGCAAGTCTATCCTGAGCTACATCTATTGCATCTGGCCACTGCACACCAATTCTAACAAGGCCTTGTTTGACATTGTCTGCCCACCGCCTCCTAGGTCTCCCCTTCTTTCTGAGGTCCTTAGGCACACTGTTCATAACCTTATTCGCCAATCTATAGTTATTCATACGGGCAACATGCCAAACCAACGGAGTCTCTCTCTGCACAATACGCTGCTTAAAGGAGGTTGCAAACTCCTTTGCCTAATCTCATCATTAGTTACAAAGTTGAACCACCTAATGCCCATGATACTGGGTAAGCATCTGGAATCAAAAGCATCTAGTTTCCTGTTATCTTGTTTACAAGTGTCCAAGTTTCACTACCATAACTAACCCTAGAAAGAACCAAACTATTATACAGTCTAATTTTAGTCTTTAGGTGTATACGCCTATTTCTCCACAATCTCCATAGATTCTTAAAAGTCCCGGCAGCAATACCTATTCGTCTGTTAATCTCATGCCGCACATCACCAGTAACTGTTACATAGCTCCCAAGGTAATTAAACTGTGACACCTGCTCAAGATTGCAACCATTCAGATGAACTGAATCACAACCTGCCTGACCAATTTTCATCACTTTAGTTTTCTCTCTGTTTATAACCAAACCTACTCTACTACTAGTCTCATCAACAGCTCGAATGAAAGAGTTCATCTCATCAACATCATTTGCCAAAAGGGCTAAATCATCAGCATAATCTAAATCAGAAATTTTCGTATCTCCAGCCCATTTAAGGCCAAAATCTTTGCCTTGCAGTGAATTTCGCATAATTGCAGTGAAAATCGCAATAACCAAACTAAAGAGAAAAGGAGACAAAATGCACCCTTGTCGAACACCAGAAGAAATGCTAAACCAATTGCTACAAGCCCTACCAACTATCACACACAACTCAGTGTTATTATAGAGAGCTTTCATTATGTTAACTAACTTGTCTGGTATACCATATATTCTCACAATCAACCACAAATTATGACGATCAACAGAGTCGATAGCCTTTTTGAAATCAACAAAGATAGCAATCAAATGTTTCTGAAACTGTAAACATTCCTCAAGAATCTGCCTAAGTGAAAATATCTGATCCACACATCCCCTACCACTTCTGAATCCACATTGCTCATCACGCAATTGACTGTCAACCAGATTCTTAATTCTATTAAGCACAATCATGGAAAGAATTTTACCTGGAACAGAGAGTAGGCTGATACCCCTATAGTTGTAACAAGAACTATCACCTTTTTTGAAAATAGGGATAACAATAGCTCTGGTAAAATCCTTAGGAACCATGCCTTTATCATAAAAGATATTCAGAATTTCAGTGATCCAAGTGGCAACCGAAATATTCCCAACTCTAAGCATTTCTGTAGTAATTTCATCTACCCCTGGGGATTTATGAAGTTTAAGTTTAGAAACAGCCAAAATAACTTCAGATTGTGTTATAGGACCAACATTAAAGCCACCAATGCATCTATCATCATTGCAAACAATGGGAATAGAACTAACCGCATTGTTTAGAACATCACTGAAATGCTCAGCCCACCTAGCCATGACAGAATCCTCACCTTATATAACCTTACCTTGTTTATCCTTCAATCCCTGTATACCTGTCCGTTTTCTACCACACAAAACATTAACTATCTTGTACAGCTCTCTGCTGTTGTGCTGTCTCTAACTGCTTCCTAGTCTTTGTCAGCCAAACCATCAGACCAAAGATTCTTATCAGCAGCTAACTGATCTTTTACACGTTTATTAAGTTCTCTGTAATGCTTTCTATTAGGACTAGTAGGGTATTGATTAAAGGTATTCTGCAGTTCTTTCTTTCGGAAATAAGCTCAAGTGCCTTATCACTCAGATAATTCTGTCTCCTCTGCTCCTTTTTTCCTAAAAGAGTACTGTTAGTGTCCAAAAAAGCCTGTTTAAAATGATCCCATTCTTCCTCAACTTCAGAAATAACCATACCATGACTGTCATAATGACTAAGTAACCTATCATGATAAGCTTTAGCTATAACTGGGTCTTTCAGAGCTTCAGTATTTAAAGTAAATTTTTTAAACCTAGCACAACACTTTTTAAGTTTCAGTTGCAAGACACTTTTAACAAGGTAATGGTCAGATCCAATTTCAGCTCCCCTATATGTCCTGGTATTTCTAACAGAACTAGCCCATTTGCTGTTAAGTAATATATAATCAATCATATTCTTATGCAGCCCATCGGGTGAAACCCATGTGTACTTATGTATGTCGCGGTGTTTGTAATAAGTGTTAGTTATTCTGAGATCATTGAGTTTACTTACCTGTAGGAGACGTTGCCCATTGCCATTGCAGCTACCAATACCAAAAGGGCCTATTACTCCTCCCCAAAGGTCAGAGTCAGTACCAACTTTGGCATTGAAGTCACCAAGAACAAGGGTAATATCTCCTTTCTTGACAGAATTCAAAATATCCTGAAGTTGTTCATAAAACCTATCCTTCTCATCCTCATCGGCATCCTCAGTGGGGGCATAACAGCAGATAACATTCAAGTCTTTAACGCTTGTCTGAAATTTTGCTGTAAGAAACCTTTCATTAATGCACTCATATCCTAGAAGAGCATCACTAGCGTGTCTGCTGAGAAGCAGACCCACGCCTTGGTGAGGCTTATTGTCGTCCCTCCCTGAAAAGAAAAAATTAAGATTATTTTTAAGAATCTGACCTTTATCTGTCCATCTGGTTTCTTGCAAGCCGAGAATATCTAAATTATAATGGTGGAATTCTTGTGTGAGGACATCAAGAGAAAAAGCTCTGTGCAGAGTCCTCACATTCCAACTACCTATGGAGAGAAAATGGTTAGTGGGATGTTTAAAGGAACTATGTTTATTGAGAAAGGGAATGCCGACAATATCAAACAGCCCCCTAATCGCAGACATGGGGCAAAGACCCGTTCTCCTACCACTAAAGGCTGAAGCCATCTACACTGGAAGACTTTCTCCAATGTAGAATTTGACGATGCCAATAGAAGCAAAGAGTTCAGGTGCCTGCGATGACTTCTGCTCAGGATTATCCACCAGCTGATAAACATATCCTGTGAATCTATTCACTTGGGGCTGTCAACCCACAAACAGAAAACACAGCGGATGATTTTCCCTCCACAGAAGCCCAACAGTGCAGCAAAATCAGGATCCAAAATCAAGCTCAGAGCCATATAAACTGCTCACAAAAATTAGGGGATATTTCATCGCTTCATATTCATTTTGAAAATATCCCCTAATTTTTGTGAGCAGTATATTTATTAGCATTATCATAACGCTAATATATGCGAAAACGTTTTTGCTAAAATTATATGTTATAAATAAAGAGTAATATAAAATGTAGTATTAAAATTCACCAGTAGTAAAAACGAAATAAATGTGCAAAAAATGTCTAGATGTTTGGACTATTAATTGAGATCATTACTTTGTTATACGGCTTTCTATTGTAGAATGCCAATGGACCACGTTGTGACGTCACCATGAGGAGTCTTTTGATCTAGACAAAATCTTATTTATTTATTTCTCTTATCATTACTGGGACAATATTATTCTAATTTATTTGGGGTGGGGGTGGCTCAGTCGGTAGCGCGCCAAGCTCGTAATCTGTAGTTCCCAGGTTCGAGTCCCAGCTGAGTCAGCGTTGAGATTTATCTCCGCAAAATTCCCCGCCCTGCCCACGGTCAGTAGGGGACACCGATGGGCTTGGAAAGGCCGTCGTCCGTCGGATGTGACTTTAAGCCGTGGTCCCGTGTGCGGGAGAGCCATACCCTGTGCACCTTAAAGAACACGCTGGATGGCCTTGACGGGAGGCTACCATCTGTCTCCCAACAGCAGTTCCAGTGGGTCCCCTCCCCCAACCTTCTCTGAGCCTTCGGGGTCCATGTGACCTGGCCATTTAGCCCATGGTGTGCAAAAAAGTGCCGCTCAGAGGTAAAACAACCCAACAACCCAACCTATAACAAAAGGCATTTTAACACATAATGTATATATATAATAGGTGTTGTACGACCTCCTTGATAAATGTTAGTGTTAAGCTTGTGTTCGATGTTCAGGAGTTTTCATCGCATTTCAATTAATGTTGTTTAAATTTCATTCTAATTTAGTTTGCTGCCTGGAACTCAAACACTGCAAATATGAAAAACGAAACGAAATTGCGCGTCATGCATTGTTGAACTAATTTCATCCAGTCATTCAACTACTGCCTTACTGTCAACCACATGAATAAATTATTCTTTGTGAATCAGTGAGTTGTTACTTGCTTGTTGTCAGCATGAAGGGAATTTTTTCCAAGCTAAATAACTAGATGGGTCAAAAAGAGATTGAAGTTTCCTGTGAGTTATCCCTAATTTTCAACTTGGCCAGAGATAATAATACAATTCAACAGTTCACGATGGCTACTTGCTGTCTCATAAATCTGCATTTATTTGTTATTGCAACATTATAAAATTTTACATTAAAATAGTACCGGTGGTTATTTTTAAAAAATATCGTTATAATTTTATATTCTTCAGCAATAGATTAATGTAGTCTTCATAATTTATTTTCCTTCGTTTTATTGGAAACCGAAACTTGTAGGTTAATATTACGAAAAATTGAATCACTCAAAATTTATCTTATACTTAAAAATCCACACTTGGGCTCGAAAACTGACACTTTGCTTTCCAGCCAGAGTTCTTTTTCGATTCGATAGTCAATATTAAAATATTGCCTTTCGATTTTTTTTTATCTTCCATTAATTTAAGTTTCCATCATTAGTAAGCGATAATTTAGAAAATGACCGAAGTTCCATAGTCACGAGTGGTGATTAGGCTCAACGATGACGATGACGATGCTTTCTTTCTACAGGGGCGGGGGTGGCTCAGTCGGTAGCGCGCCAGGCTCGTAATCTGTAGTTCCCAGGTTCGAGTCCCAGCTGGGTCAGCGTTGAGATTTATCTCCGCAAAATTCCCCCCCCCTGCCCACGGTCAGTAGGGGGACACCGATGGGCTTGAAAAGGCCGCCGTCCGTCGGATGGGACTTTAAGCCGTGTCCCCGTGTGCGGGAGAGCCATACCCTGTGCACGTTAAAGAACACGCTGGATGGCCTTGACGGGAGACTACCATCTGTCTCCTAAGAGCTGTTCCAGTGGGTCCCCTCCCCCAACCTTCTCTGAGCCTTCGGGGTCCATGTGACCTGGCCATTTAGCCCATGGTGTGCACAAAAGTGCCGCTCAGAGGTAAAACAACCCAACCTTCTCCCAACTTTCTCTGAGGCCTCTAGGGTCATTGAAACCTGTCCATTTAGCCCATTATGTGCAAAAGTGCCATTCAGAGGTAAAACAACCCAACTATTTTAATATTTTTTAAACTTTTTTTATTTTAATTTTATTTTTGAGACCAACCCCAACACAAAAGGAAAGAAATTTCTGAACTTCAGGAATTTTCATTTAAAATTAAAAAAGGACTAAATTTTCAGATAAAACGATCGATGCCAGTGGGCTAAATGTCCAGGTCAAAGGACCTCTAGGGCTCATAAAGGGTTGGGGCAGGGGGCCCACTGGAAAGCTGTTGGGAGACAGATGGTAGCGTCCCGTTAAAGCTGTCAAGCATGTTCTTTAATGTGCATAGGATATGTCTCTCTCTTGCACACGGGGGGGCGGGGGTGGCTCAGTCGGTAGCGCGCCAGGCTCGTAATCTGTAGTTCCCAGGTTCGAGTCCCAGCTGGGTCAGCGTTGAGATTTATCTCCGCAAAATTCCCCGCCCTGCCCACGGTCAGTAGGGGACACCGATGGGCTTGGAAAGGCCGCCGTCCGTCGGATGGGACGTTAAGCCGTGGCTCCGTGTGCGGGAGCCATACCCTGTGCACGTTAAAGAAAACGCTGGATGGCCTTGACGGGAGGCTCCCAACAGCTGTTCCAGTGGGTCCCCTCCCCCAACCTTCTCTGAACCTTCGGGGGTCCATGTGACCTGGCCATTTAACTCATGGTGTGCAAAAAAGTGCCGCTAAGAGGTAAAACAACCCAACCAACTCTCTTGCACACGGAAAAATGGCTTTACGTTCCATCTGATGGACAGCAGCTTTTCCAAGCTCATCGGAATACCCTACTAACCAAGGGCAGGGTGTTTTATGGAGATAAATCTCAACATTGGCCCAGACGGGACTCGAACCTGGGAAATGCAGATTACGAGCCTAGGGTGATACCAACTAAACCACCCCTGCTCTATAAGTAGGTGGTTTAATTAAAAATGTTACATTAAAAACTAAACATAGAACAAAAAATTGTTTTGTTTAATAATAATAATAATTTTGTTTTTTATTTTATATCTACATAAATAACATGTTCATGTTTATTGTAAAATATTTATTTCTTACATTGATTATAAAAAATATAAATGTTTTGGTTGGTTTATAACAAATATAATAAACATACAAATGTTTCAATAGTAAATATACAGAATTGAAGAAGTCACTGAATTAAAAAAATACTTTTCTGGAAAAACAATGGTTTTGTATCCCCAGAATATTTAAACCACTAAACGAGCACCTGATCCGTCATTTATAACTGCTACTCATAAAGTTACTTGGGGCGAGGGTGGCTCAGTCGGTAGAGCGCCAGGCTCGTAATCTGTAGTTTCCAGGTTCGAGTCCCAGCTGGGTCAGCGTTGATATTTATCTCCGCAAAAATCCCCGCCCTGCCCACGGTCAGTAGGGGACACCGATGGGCTTAGAAAGGCCGCCGTCCGTCGGATGGGACGTTAAGCTGTGGCTCCGTGTGCGAGAGAGACATATCCTGTGCACGTTAAAGAACACGCTGGATGGCCTTGACGGGAGGGTACCATCTGTCTCCCAACAGCTGTTCCAGTGGGTCCCCAACCTTCTCTGAGCCTTCGGGGTCCATATGACCATGGCCATTCAGCCCATGGTGTGCAAAAAAAGTGCCGCTCAGAGGTAAAACAACCCAACCCATAAAGTTGCTTGTCGCTCATAGCGCCGTCTATGATTGGGGAAGGCAACAATCTTCAGTATGAAACTGGAGAGATGTGGGTTCGAGTTCCGAGCACGGCATAATAAATTTATTCCAAAAACCTATACAAATATTTGTTTTACAAATTTGTTGTTTAGTAAGTAAGTTGTTTGGTTAGCAGCTACAGTTTCATTTATTTTAATAAATTATTTGAAAAAAGTTTAGAAAAAAACAATTATTTTATATTGAATTATATTTTTGGGGAATTCTCGATAATTCAGATATCTGATTCCTAATGCTCGAGAATTTAAAATAGCCGAGGAAAAAAAAGAAAACATATACAGTTGAAAGTTGGTAGGATTTTTAGTGACGGCACCTGAAGTTTGAATATTTGAGTGCCAATTCTTCCTAACTGAGATTTTTGTAACTAACCCTTACCCTCACAAAGGTGAGAAAAAATCGTCATTAAACCCTACCCTCACCACGACGGAAAAAAGAATCGTCATTAACCCCTACCTTCATCACGTCAAGGGAAAACTACACTAACACCTACCCTCACCACGGTAAAAAAAACTGACATAACCCCTACCCTCATCATGGTGAAAAAATTGACACAAACCCCTACCCTCACCACGACGAAAAAAGAATCTTCATTAACCCCTACCTTCATCACGTCGAGGGAAAACTACACTAACCCCTACCCTCATCATGGTGAAAAAATTGACACAAACCCCTACCCTCACCACGACGAAAAAAGAATCGTCATTAACCCCTACCTTCAGCACGTCGAGAAAAAAAAAAACTATCACTAACCCCTACCATCACCATGGTGAAAAAATTGACATTAACCCCTACCTCACCATGATGAAAAAATTGACATTATCCCCTACCTCACCATGATGAAAAAATTGACACTAATCCCCTACCCTCACCACGGCGAAAACACAAACGTTAGTCGTCGAAAAAGCAGCAACAGAACCTAGAGGACCCCAACTTATCATAACTAAAGAACCCATTCATGAAAAAACACCGGTGGGTATAAACTGTTTAGGTTCTTTACAAAATTCGAAACTGCAAATATGAAAACAAAATCCTTATGTTTATTTCGAAGAAACAAAATATTTTTCTCCATTATACCCAGACCTTAAGAAAGCGGGAGTTTTTTAGAAGCCATTTCTAAGCAGCATTTTAATGCCAGGAAACAAAATCAATAATTGCAATTATTAGCACCAGCACCCTGTATTTAGTCTCATAAGTTGGAAAGAACAGCAACAGAACCTTCAGGCTACCGCATCATCTTAACGAAAGATCCCAGTCATGAAAAACTACCGGTGTGGACAGAGAGAGTGATAAATTAATTAATAATTCCTTCCCACGATGCCTAAAACTGGTTTTAGAACTATTTTCAGGGCCTATTTTACGTACCACTTCTTGAAACAAATTATGTAAAAAAATCCTGATAAATTACGAAATTAAAAATGGTGTCAAGTGAGCAGGAAATGCCCACTAAGTAATGGTTTATAGCAGGTGGACGAATGGAAGTTGGTTTGCCCGTAGTACTCAGTGTTTTGGATTTGTAATGACTCCGTAATGGCTAATAACTTGGGGTTAGTGAACTACTCTTGGCCGCAAGGGCGCAGCCCCATCATGTGACCTGAAGGCTAGCGGGGTGGCTTTCCATAGCCAGAAGGCTTGCTTCGCTGTGTGGACAGTTCCTGAAACAGGTGAGCCAAGACGTGACGTCCAGATATGCTGATGGAGTCATTGGAGTAAATGGGGCTTGTTATATTTGAACAATAAGGCTGTCTAAATAAGTTGATCGCTGGTTTTTACTTCACTGATGGCTTTTGAAAGGATTGTTACTAAGAATTCCGGCTTTAGAATTTGATTATTGTTTTTTTTTTTCTGCTATCGGTGTAATCAGTTGATGTTATATCCGTGGGAAGATAGAACTTCTTGGAATTGTTCCTGTAGGTAATTATTTTTCGTCCGTGATTGTTGCGATTTTAAATTGGAACAGATGATGAGGTTATTGCTTTGTAATGATTGGTTATAGTGTTATTTAGGGGTGATGTAGAGTTGGTTGTTTTACTCTGGGGGGCATGTTTTTGGTTTGGGTTGTTTTACCTCTGAGCGGCACTTTTTTGCACACCATGGGCTAAATGGCCAGGTCACAAGGACCCCGAAGGCTCAGAGAAGGTTAGGGGAGGAGACCCACTGGAACAGCTGTTGGGAGACAGATGGTAGCCTCCCGTCAAGGCCATCCAGCGTGTTCCTTAAGGTTGGGCTGTTTTACCTCTGAGCGGCACTTTTCTGCACACCATGGGCTAAATGGCCAGGTCACATGGACCCCGAAGGCTCAGAGAAGGTTGGGGGAGGGGACCAACAGATGTTCCAGTGGATCTCAATCCACACAGATCTCAACAGATGTTCCAGTGGAACATCTGTTGAGAGACAGGTAGACAGGAGATGGTAGCCTCCCATCAAAGCCATCCAGTGTGTTCCTTAAGGTTGAGGAGACCCACTGGAACAGGTGTTGGGAGACAGATGGTAGCCTCTCGTCAAGGCCATCCAGCGTGTTCTTTAACGTGCACAGGGTATGAGTCTCCCGCAAATGGCGCCACGGTTTAACGTCCCATCCGACGAATGGCAGCCTTTCCAAGCCCATCGGTGTCCCTTACTGACCATGGGCAGGGAGGGGAATTATTGCGGATATAAATCTCAACGCTGACCCAACTGGGACTCGAACCTGGGAACCACAGATTACGAGCCTGGCGCGCTACCAACTGACCCATCCCCGCCCCCATATTTTTGGACACAATGGGCTAAATGGCCAGGTCTCACAGACTACGAGGGCTCAGAAAAGGGGATAGGGCTGCTCAGTCGGTATCGTACTAGGCTCGTAATCTGCGGTTCTCAGGTTTAAGTGCTATCTGCGCCAATGTTGAGATTCATATCAGCAAAAATCCCCTCCGGGACCTCGGTCAGTAGCGGACACTAATGACCTTTGACCGGCGGCTGGGATATTAAGCTGTGGTTCCGTGTGTGGAAGAGCTATACCCTGTGCACGTTAAAGAACACGCTTGATGACCTTGATGGGAGACATCAGTCGCTCAAAAAAATATCCGAACGCTATGGTTGATTACAGAATTCAGAAAAAATATCTGGCAACGATTTTTTTAGAAATTAGTGATCTGGCAACCTTCGTGTCACGTGACATCTGGCAACGAGTTTTTTTTTTAATTAGTGATCTGGCAATCTTCGTGTCACGTGACACGAAGGTTGCCAGATATTTTGTCTGAATTCTGTAATCAACCATAGTGTTCGGATATTTTTTTTGAGCGACTGTACAATCTGTCTCCCAATAGCTGTCCAGTTGGTCCCCTACCCTAACTTTCTATGAGCCCTCGGAGTCCTTCTAACTTTGCCATTTAGCCCATTGTGTGCAAAAAATTGACGCTCAGAGGTAAAACAACCCACCCCAACTAAAGATATTATATCGTTAATAAAAGATAGAATAGACATATGGATATATAAGATTTTATATATATATATGTAACATATATAAGATTTTTCTAAAATGAGATATTAGAGATTGTAAAAAAAAAGATTTGAAAAATTTCAGGATATGAAAAACGTTTGTTAAGTTCTTTAATTTCTTATCAAGTTCAATTAATTCCTAGAGGTATAGCAAAAAAAAGGTCAATAGGAAGTCACTTCAATAAGATTTTATTGGTAAATATGAGAGAAAAAATATATTAAAGATTTCAATCAATTATCTAAAAATCTTGATTTTCGATAATATTCGTTCAAGTATTTAACGGATTTTGAATTCTTAACTGGAATATTATATTATTATGATTGCCTGGTTTCCATTATTAAGGCATCCTGAAATCCTGTTGGATCTGCTGCATGTGAATCGGAAAATAGGGTTTATATAAAGATGATGAGAGTTGGAAAATGGAATACCACATTTTATTGACAAAATTATTTTCGGATACCGATTTGGGTGTTTTACCTCTGAGCGGCACTTTTTTGCACACAATGGACTAAATGGCCACGTCAAAAGGGCCCCTGAGGGCTCAGAAAAGGTTGAGGGTACCCACTGGAACAGCTGTTGGGAGACAGATGGTAGCCTCCCGTCAAGGCCATCCAGCATCCCGCAAACGGCTCTCCCGCACACGGGGTTACGGCTTAATGTCCCATCCGATGAACGACGACCTTTCCAAGCCCATCAGTGTTTCCTATAGATCGAAGGCAGAGAGTTTTTCTAATGTGCACATGGTATGGCTCTCCCGCACACGATGCCACGGCTTAACATCCCATCCGATGGACGATGGCCTTTCCAAGCCCATCGGTGTTTCCTATAGATCGAAGGCAGAGAGTTTTGCTAACGTGCACATGGTATGGCTCTCCCGCACATTGGCCACGGCTTAACGTCCTATCCGATGGACGACGGCCTTTCCAAACCCATCGGTATTTCCTATAGATCGAAGGCAGAGAGTTTTGCTAACGTGCACATGGTATGGCTCTCCCGCACATGGGACCACGGCTTAACGTCCTATCCGATGGACGATGGCCTTTCCAAGCCCATCGGTATTTCCTATAGATCGAAGGCAGAGAGTTTTGCTAATGTGCACATGGTATGGCTCTACCGCATATTGGGCCACGGCTTAACGTCCCATCGGATGGACGATGGCCTTTCCAAGCCCATCGGTGTTTCCTATAGATCGAAGGCAGAGAGTTTTGCTAATGTGCACATGGTATGGCTCTCCCGCCACGTGCCATTGGGCCACGGCTTAACGTCCCATCGGATGGACGATGGCCTTTCCAAGCCCATCGCTGTTTCCTATAGATCGAAGGCAGAGAGTTTTGCTAATGTGCACGTGGTATGGCTCTCCCGCACATTGGGCCACGGCTTAACGCCCCACCGATGGAGGACGGCCTTTCCAAGCCCATCGGTGTTTCCTATAGGACCGATGGCAAGGAGTTTTGCGGGAGATAAATCTCAACGCTGGTGCAGCTGCGACTCGAACCTGGGAACCAATGGACGTCAAGCCGTGGCTCCCGCACACGATGCCACGGCTTAACGTCCCATCCGATGGACGATGGCCTTTCCAAGCCCATCGCTGTTTCCTATAGATCGAAGGCAGAGAGTTTTGCTAATGTGCACGTGGTATGGCTCTCCCGCACATTGGGCCACGGCTTAACGCCCCACCGATGGAGGACGGCCTTTCCAAGCCCATCGGTGTTTCCTATAGGACAGATGGCAAGGAGTTTTGCGGGAGATAAATCTCAACGCTGGTGCAGCTGCGACTCGAACCTGGGAACTGCAGATTATGAGCCTGATGTGCTACCGACTGAGCCACCCCCGCCTCTACGAATACAGACACATAATAAAAATGTGAAGTGAACTGAAATTGTCCAAGAGATTCAATATGGAGTGTTGCTTCTATTCAGGCCTTGTAGTGGTGTCTAATGCTGTTGATAAAGACTGGCCAACAGCAGTGTGAGACATACATCTTTCTCGTCCTGGACCACTTTGTAGTAGATCTGGACGATCCGCTATCATCTGGTCCATAAGCAAAAATTATCTGTTGTTGTTGGGTTGTTTTACCTCTGAGCGGCACTTTTTTGCACTAAACGGCACTAAATGGCCAGGTCACATGGACCCCGAACGCTCAGAGAAGGTTGGGGGAGGGGACCCACTGGAACAGCTGTTGGGAGACAGATGGTAGCCTCCCGTCAAGGCCATCCAGCGTGTTCTTTAACGTGCACAGGGTATGGCTCTCCCGCACACGGGGCCACGGCTTAAAGTCCCATCCGACGGACGGCGGCCTTTTCAAGCCCATCAGTGTTCCCTACTGACCGAGGGCAGGGCGGTGAGTTTTGCGGTGATTAATCTCAACGCTAACCTAGTTGGGAGGCGAACCTAGGTATTGCAGATTACGAGCCTAGTGCGCTACCGACTGAGCCCCGTGTGTGTATCTCGCACACACCGTGTACGAGAGCCATACCCTGTGCAACTTATAGAACATGCTGGAGGCCTTGACGGGAGGCTATCATCTGCCTCCCAACAGCTGTCCAGTGGGTCCCCTCACCCCAAAGTTATCTGAACCCTTGGGGTCCTTGTGTTAAAAAAAAGTGCCCCCTCAAAAGTAAAACAACCCAACCAGGCTATTTAATTCATTTTATGCAAAAAATGCTTCTCCGACGTAAAACAACTCAATTCTGTATTATAGTGTTTTACAACTATTTTAATCCTAAAAGACCTAATCTATTTGCGTCTAAAATCCCCAGTTTAACATGCTAAGATGTTTCGATGTTCCTTTTTTTTTCGCATTTTATCTGATATGTTCCTGAGCCACAGTTTTTGGCCAACATCTCTCTAAAAGATTCTATTGATAGCGATAACGCCAGCTCACTCTTATTAGAGTTCTGTCCAGCATTCTCACTTAAATAGAGCTGTTTTTCCCACACGCTATCAACTTCGTCGACAAGGAACAGAAAAAGGATGTTTTCAAAGAACATTACCTTCAAGATCTATTCTCTCTATCGCCGGGAAAAGTAATTATTTCAGTTCCTACTAAATTGTGTTTGGGCCAGCCGAGAAAATAATGCAGTCAAATATCACTATTATACTAACCATTACGGTTCCTAATGATAAGCGTGAGGTAGGATCTTCTGCAGAAATGGCGAGCTTGACCACAAGCGTTGAAAATTCAAAAGATTGAAGAGGAAAAAATCCTTCGAAGGAGGCGAAATAAGGGACTTGCAGGAAAGTCACTGAACCTGAACGCCAGCTTGCCGTACGTAATCCCCTTGCATATCATTATATCGTTTACCCATTTGGCTCCCCTGGCCGCTGAAAGGTCAGCAGCCTCGAGAGGTTGGAGCCAGTCAGCCAGCCAGCAGTTCCTTACTTTCCCTCCCTGTTAATTCCACATGTGGGTGTGCTACCTGTGAGGGGGGGGAGGGGGCTTTGAGGGTTCGCTGCTGTCTGGAATGTTAAAGGTCACATGTTTGCGGATCTTCGTTGAGTAGATGGGGGGTGGTAGAAGAGGTTGGGTCTGCTCTGTCAGATCACATATCACACACACACAAACACGCGCTCTACCGCCAGCGAACCAGGTTGGTGCTCCTTTTTGGAGGAGTTTCGCTTTTCTTGTTTTGTTTTAGGTTTTGGCTAGACGGCAGGCAACCTTCGAAAGGACGGCTGCTGCGGTTGCCATGGCAACGAGGGAGAGAGCGAGAGCGATGTGGACGGAGGAAGAGCGGGATCAGTGTTTAGAGTATAATGGTCGGCTTAGGGATTTTCGGGAAATTGAAATTTGTTAGAGGGAAAAAGTGCGAATCGTGGATTCCTCTTTTCACAGGAGTTTTAGCTCCCTTTTTTGAAGATTACTATGAGTTTTAGCTCGGTTCGCAGAGCTTTTTGCCATAAGCATTTTAGCTCGTGTTTCGTCGATTCGACTATGCCATGAGTTTTTAGCTCTTTTATTCACTGATTCCAATGCCATGAGTTTTTAGCTCTTTTAATCGCTGATTCCAATCCATGAGTTTTTAGCTCTTTCATTCGCTGATTCCAATCCTATGAGCTTTTAGCTCTTTCATTCGCTGATTCCAATGCCATGAGTTTTTAGCTCTTTTATTCGCTGATTCCAATGCTATGAGTTTTTAGCTCTTTTATTCGCTGATTCCAATCCATGAGTTTTTAGCTCTTTCATTCGCTGATTCCAATCCTATGAGCTTTTAGCTCTTTCATTCGCTGATTCCAATGCCATGAGTTTTTAGCTCTTTTATTCGCTGATTCCAATGCCATGAGTTTTTAGCTCACTGTTCGGAGATTCCTATGCTACGAGTAATTAGCTCACGACATTTTAGCTCGTTTTAAATCGTTTCCTTTTCTCGAGTTCTTAGCTCATTTTTACTTGATTCCCATACTCGAATTTTTTGCTCGTTTGTCGCCGATTCCGATGCCATGAGATATTAGCTCCTTATTCGCCGATTCCCATGTTACGAGCAATTAGCTTGTTTTCTTCGATTCCTGTGCCACGAATATTTTCTCGTTATTCGCCAGTTCCTATGTCACGAGATTATAGCTCGTTTTCCGCCGTTTCATATTCTTTTCTTCCATTTTAGTCCATTCCTAATCACGATTTTTTTAACTCGTTTTAAGTCGATTCCCACCCACGAGTTTTTTTAGTTCGTTTTTAGTCGGTCACATTTACGAGATTTTAGCTCGTTTTTAATGGATTCCGTTGTCACAAGATTTTAACACGTTTTTCGTCGATTATTGTCACGAGATTTTAACACGTTTTTCGTCGATTATTGTCACGAGTTTTTACTTCATTTCGGGTCTCGTCTATTATTATACAACGAGCTTCTAGCTCATTTTGGGTCGATTACAATATGCCATAAGATTTAAGTTCGTTTTTCGAGGCGCCACTGTTCTAAAGCGAAGAGAAATTTTACCTCCTTTTTGGAACTAGATGTGATTTTTACTTTGTCCTTCATATAATGAACTTTAACAGTGGTTATTTTAAACGACTGAATAAAAAGAAAATTATGATTCAATTGGATTCGAACATCATTTTAAAAACGCTACTCAGTTCTATCCTATCACGATATCCGGACAAAATAAATTACGACTCTAAAATGTCAACAGTCTCTCGAAAATTAAAAACGTTATTCCGTTCTATCATATCACGATATCCGGACAAAGTAATCACGAGTCTAAAATGTCAACAGACTCTCGAAACTTAAAAACATTATCCCGTTCTATCATATCATATCAGGACAAAGTAATCACGAGTCTAAAATGTCAATAGACTCTCGAAATTTAAAACGTTATTCCGTTCTATCATATCACGATATCCGGACAAAGTAATCACGAGTCTGAAAGGACAATAAACTCTCGGAAGTTCCTAATTATGACACTGCGTTCAACATGTAACGTTTTAAATGCCAAATTTCTAAATCTTCGGATTAATAGAAGTAGACTAATCTTGTGGTACCCGAGGATTCACGTTTTGACTTCACTGAACTTCTTTTTTATGTGAAACAGTACAAACATTATTTATTCGGAAAGAATTCAGAATGCTACATTTCAAGGAAAGGGTTGGATTGTTTTACCTCTGAGCGGCACTTTTCTGCACACCATGGGCTAAATGGCCAGGTCACATGGACCCCGAAGGCTCAGAGAAGGTTGGGGGAAGGGAACCACTGGAACAGCTGTTGGGAGACAGATGGTAGCCTCCCGTCAAGGCCATCCAGCGTGTTCTTTAACGTGCACAGGGTATGACTCTCCCGCACATCCGTCCGTCGGATGGGACGTTAAGCCGTGGCCCCGTGTGCGGGAGAGCCATACCCTGTGCACGTTAAAGAACACGCTGGATGGCCTTGACGGGAGGCTACCATCTGTCTCCCAACAGCTGTTCCAGTGGGTCCCCTCCCCCAACCTTCTCTGAGCCTTCGGGGTCCATGTGACCTGGCCATTTAGCCCATGGTGTGCAAAAAAGTGCCGCTCAGAGGTAAAACAACCCAACCCAACCCAACTCCCGCACACGAGCCACGGCTTAACGTCCCATCCGACGGACGGCGGCCTTTCCAAGCCCATCGGTGCCCCCTACTGACGGTGGGCAGGGCGGGGAATTTTGCGGAGATAAATCTCAACACTGACCCAGCTGGGACTCGAACCTGGGAACTACAGATTACGAGCCTGGCGCGCTACCGACTGAGCCACCCCCGCCCCATTCAAGGAAAGAGTGCAGTGTTGCACATCGTCAGGCGCAATAGAAGTACATAACAAAAGGTCATACCACTAAGTTGTGACGTCATCATAGATGACACTAAGCATCTAGATATTTCAATAAATATTTCGTGGAAAAAATTTCACCGACACACGGGACTTGTATTTCTCCAGAAACATGAAAGTCAACAGGTAACGCTGTGATTGTCATTTATGTTTAAATGTAGATATTTGTTATATATTTATTTTTATTATTACTACTAGTGTATTTTTTTACTAATTATTTTTCTAATGATTATTTACAAACACACGCTACTTGGAAGGAAACTTTTCACATTTTTTAGCATCGTCATGACACTAATACTAATGAATAATATTTTTTCTTAATAATCAAAGTTTAAAGTTAGTATCAAGCAGCTGCTTGAGGGGGTATTTATTTTAGCCGTCCCGTGGCCGAGTGGTTAGCGCGCTTGGCTACTGATCTACGGGACCTGGGTTCGAGCCCCGGGTAAAGCATGGCTTTTTATGTTGTTTTCTGCTGAGGTCCTGCCATCGGGGCGGGGGTGGCTCAGTCGGTAGCGCGTCAGGCTCGTAATCTGTAGTTCCCAGGTTCGAGTCCCAGCTGGGTCAGCGTTGAGATTTATCTCCGCAAAATTCCCCGCCCTGCCCACGGTCAGTAGGGGACACCGATGGGCTTGGAAAGGCCGCCGTCCGTCGGATGGGACGTTAAGCCGTGGCCCCGTGTGTGGGAGAGCTATACCCTGTGCACGTTAAAGAACACGCTGGATGGCCTTGACGGGAGGCTACCATCTGTCTCCCAACAGCTGTTCGAGTGAGTCCCCTCCCCCAACCTTCAATGAGCCTTCGGGGTCCATGTGACCTGGCCATTTAGCCCATGGTGTGCAAAAAAGTGCCGCTCAGAGGTAAAACAACCCAAAAACTCCTGCCATCCTCTCAGACCTATGGCATATAAATTGACAGGCTCCTGTCAGACCTCTGTGGCAAGCAGCTGCTTGAGGGGGTATTTATTTTTTATTTTTATTAAAATTTACCAGTAATAAGAATGGAAATAAATATATAAGAAATGTCTAGACTTTAGGACTACTTATGATGACGTCATAACTTAGTTGTCCGGCCTTCTGTTAAAGGGGAGGTTGGCTGAGCACTTATAATTTTTTATTTCAGTCGGTAGCACGCCAAGCTCGTAATCTGCGGTTCCCAGGTTCGAATCCCAGCTGGAACAGCGTTGAGATTTATCTCTGAAAAACTCCTCCCCCTTTCCTCGGTTAGTAAGAGACATGGCATTGGAAAGGACGCCATCTTTTGGCTGGAACGTTAAGCCGACAGATGTTCAGGGGGTCCCCTCCCCACAACTAACGGCACCTTCAATCACCAGGCCTGGACAGTCTTAAGCAAAAGGAGGCATATTAATTATGCATAAAATTTTAAGTGATTTAATATATTTATAATTTTACATAAAGTTATTCATTTCAAAACCAGTTAAAGTAAAATTATTTATTCATTAGGATTTTATTAAAACATTTGAAAATATTTCAAAATTAATTAAAAATAAATAAAAAATATAAATACCCTCTCAAGCAGCTGCTTGCCACAGTGGTCTGACAGGAGCCTGCCAGTTTATATGCCATAGTAGAAGGTCTGAGAGGATGGCAGGATATAAATACCCTCTCAAGCAGCTCTGTCAGTTTATATGCCATAGTAGAAGGTCTGAGAGGATGGCAGGATATAAATACCCTCTCAAGCAGCTCTGTCAGTTTATATGCCATAGTAGAAGGTCTGAGAGGATGGCAGGACCTCAGCAGAAAAACCACACACACATCCATGCCTTACCCGGGGCTCGAACCCAGGTCCCGTAGATCACAAGCCAACCGTGCTAACCACTAAAAAAAATACCCCCTCAAGCAGCTGCTTGCCACAGAGGTCTGACAGGAGCCTGTCAGTTTATATGCCACAGTAGAAGGTCTGAGAGGATGGCAGGACCTCTGCAGAAAAACGACACATACATCCATGCCTTACCCGGGGTTCGAACCCAGGTCCCTTAGATCAGTAGCCAAGCGCGCTAACCACAAAAAATATAAATAAATACCCCCTCAAGCAGCTGCTCTGTCAGGAGCCTGTCAGTTTATACGCCATAGTAGAAAGTCTGTGAGTATGATGGGACCTCAGCAGAAAAACAGCCGAAATATCCATGCCTTACCCGGGGCTCGAACCCAGGCACGCTAACCACTATGTAACTGTTAGTGCAGTGTACAGGCCTGATATATCGAGGTGGCCTAGCCCCAACCTTCTCTGAGCCCTCGGGTTCCTTGTGACTGGCCATTTAGCCCATTGTGCCCCATAAAGTGCCGCTCAGAGGAAAAAGGGTCGGGTTGGGTTGTTTTACCTCTGAGCGGCACTTTTTTGCACACCATGGGCTAAATGGCCAGGTCACATGGACCCCGAAGGCTCAGAGAAGGTTGGGGGAGGGGACCCACTGGAACAGCTGTTGGGAGACAGATGGTAGCCTCCCGTCAAGGCCATCCAGCGTGTTCTTTAACGTGCACAGGGTATGGCTCTCCTGCACACGGGGCCACGGCTTAACGTCCCATCCGACGGACGGCGGCCTTTCCAAGCCCATCGGTGTCCCCTACTGACCGTGGGCAGGGCGGGGAATTTTGCGGAGATAAATCTCAACGCTGACCCAGCTGGGACTCGAACCTGGGAACTACAGATTACGAGCCTGGCGCGCTACCGACTGAGCCACCCCCGCCCCAGAGAGGAAAAAGAACCAAACCTAACCTGGTTCTGGTTCAGATGGGGACGCATGAGGTCCTGTTGAATTCCAATGTAACAACCTAAGGTTAACAATATTAGCTTTAAACACTAATTAAAGTTTAGAAAGGAGAAACACCAGTCGTATTGCATTTTAAATACGACACAATTACTGTCAGACACCCCAGGATTCCATGCGTGTTCATCAGACGAAATCAGCAAAGAAAACATCGCATTACACGCCTTGGATTCAGCCCTCAGCCTCCACAAACGTCATCCCATTCTCTCTGGTGTAGTTGATAGATGCCGGGTCACTGTTCCCACCCTAGCACGGCGCAGCGCCATTAGATTCGGCCATCATATGTCACGTAGGCTGGCTCGGCTGGATATCTGCGGCTGGCTCGGCGGTGCGCTATCATTTATTCCCGTTACCTGGGCCGCGCCTGGAAGGCCAGAGGGTTGGGTTGGGGAGAAAGCTTTGCGTTCGACGTTAACTCTGAACTTGACCCTGTTTGTCTCAACGTTGGAAATACAGGAGAGGGTGGAGGCCAAGGGTTGTTGGCTTGCTACACTTCGAAATTGTTCCTTTTCTCTTCGCAGAGGCTTTTCCTTTTTCGTTTTTGCCCCCATGAGAGATGTTCTTCCCGATGATGGAAGACTCTTATGGCCCGAAACATTCTCTGGAAGATGTGCGTTGTGTAGAATAGAAATGGGTATGCAATAAACTCTTCCGATTTTTGTTTTGGGTTGTTTTAACTGGAGAGCTTTCGAACTTGACCCTGTTTGTTGTTGTTGGGTTGTTTTACCTCTGAGCGGCACTTTTTTGCACACCATGGGCTAAATGGCCAGGTCACATGGACCCCGAAGGCTCAGAGAAGGTTAGGGGAGGGGACCCACTGGAACAGCTGTTGGGAGACAGATGGTAGCCTCCCGTCAAGGCCATCCAGCGTGTTCTTTAACGTGCACAGGGTATGTCTCTGCCGTACACGGGGCCACGGCTTAACGTCCCATCCGACGTACGGCGGCCTTTCCAAGACCATAGGTGTCCCCTATTGTCCGTGGGCAGGGCGGGGAATTTTGCGGAGATAAATCTCAACGCTGACCCAGCTGGGACTCGAACCTGGGAACTACAGATTACGAGCCTGGCGCGCTACCGACTGAGCCCCCCCCCCCCCCCCCCCCTGTTTGTCTCTCCGTTGGAAATACAGGAGAGGGTGGAGGCCAAGGGTTGTTGGCTTGCTACACTTCGAAATTGTTCCTTTTCTCTTTGCACAGGCTTTTCTTTTTTCGTTTTTGCCCCCATGAGAGATGTTCTTCCGGATGATGGAAGACTCTTATGGTCCGAAACATTCTCTAGAAGATGTGCGTTGTGTAGAATAGAAATGGGTTGCAATAAACTCTTCCGATTTTTGTTTTGGGTAATTTTAACTGGAGAGCAATTTTGGAGGAGACCCATCTCCTATAAGAGAAGACCTTACAACTAAGTTATGACGTCAACTCAGCTAGTTTCAAAAGGTTGAAATTTCTTATATATTTATTCTATTACTTTTATTCAGTATATTCTTACTGGTGTATTTTAATCATAAATAAAAATTAAATGATTAATGAAAATTTAAAAAAATACATATATGCATATAGCCGTCCCATGGCCGAGTGGTTAGCGCGCTTGGCTATTGAACTAAGGGACCTAGGTTCGAGCCCCGGGTAAGGCATGGATGTATATGTCGTTTTTCTGCTGAGGTCCTGCCATCCTCTCAGACCTTCTACTTTGGCATATAAACCGACAGGCTCCTGTCAGACCGCTGTGGCAAGCAGCTGCTTGAGGGGGTATTTTCTTTTTATATATGCTCATAAAAATTAAATTGATTTAATTTCCTAAATTTTAACTGAAGGCAATTTATTTTTATGCTATGTAAAATAAAATAATTTATTAATTATGTATGTATTAAAATATTTAGGAATTTACGAAAATTAATTTTCAATTATACTGTATACTAATGTATATTTATAAATATATATTATTTGAAAAAAAAATTATATGTACTAGCGTAATGATAATGTTAATAAATACGAATAATTTTCTTTCTAAAAAAAGAATAGTTTTAAATAAACATTAGTATATAGGCTAGTATTAAAATCACCAGTAATAAAATAGAAATAAATATATGAGAACTCTCTATATTGTTAGAATTACTTATGATGATGTAAAAATTTAAATTGCTGAAAGAGCCATGTTAGAGCCATAAATATCACATCGGGCCTGGGCAGTGTAATAGCAGAAGAATTATTTTTCAAACACATGGGTGTTTTAATTAAAGTTAAATCAAACTCGTAACTACTTACCTTCAAAAGTATGGCGATTAGTTTCAAAGTATTCATAAATATTTTAATAAAATCATATTGAATAAATATTTATATTTTATACTAATCAAAACTAAATAGCTTGTAATTCAGTGTTACATAGATTAAATCATTTAACATTTGAGATGTATTTAATTTCTCTCCTTTTTTTCCCTACTTTGTTAGTGGCTATACTGGGTTGGGTTGTTTTACCTCTGAGCGGCACTTTTTTTGCACACCATGGGCTAAATGGCCTGGTCACATGGACCCCGAAGGCTCAGAGAAGGTTGTGGAAGGGGACCCACTGGAACAGCTGTTGGGAGATAGATGGTAGCCTCCCGTCAAGGCCATCCAGCGTGTTCTTTAATGTGCACAGGGTATGGTTCTCCCGCACAGGGGGCCACGGCTTAACGTCCCATCCGACGGACGGTGGCCTTTCCAAGCCCATCGGTGTCCCCTACTGACCGTGGGCAGGGCGGGGAATTTTGCGGAGATAAATTTCAACGCTGACCCAGCTGGGACTCGAACCTGGGAACTACAGATTACGAGCCTGGCGCGCTACCGACTGAGCCACCCCCGCCCCGGGCTATACTGGCACAGTGCATCTAGATTGCCTTGGCCAAGGTCGACTTGATTCACCAGGCTTGAACAGCCGTTGAGCAAAAGGAGAGAAGAAGAAAAATTAATTTGGCATAAAAATTAAATCTATTTAATTTACATAAACTTTAACTAAAAGCTATTTATTTTTAAACTAGCTAAAATAAAAAAAAATCCCTGCCCTACCCACGGTCAGTAGGGGACACCGATGGGTTTGGAAAGGTCGCCGTCCGTCGGATGGGACGTTAAGCCGTGGCCCCGTGTGCGGGAGAGCCATACCCTGTGCACGTTAAAGAACACGCTGGATGGCCTTGACGGGACGCTACCATCTGTCTCCCAACAGCTGTTCCAGTGGGTCCCCTCCCCCAACCTTCTCTGAGCCTTCGGGGTCCATGTGACCTGGCCATTTAGCCCATGGTGTGCAAAAAAGTGCCGCTCAGAGGTGAAACAACCCAACCCAATCAAACTGAACTATCTTTTCCAAATATAAAAGTTCGTGATCAGTGATTTCGAGAAGATTTCACCAAAGATTAACATGATTCTTAAGTTTGTCTCGCGAGTTTCTACGAGTCAGTGTAGAGAAACCCGCACGAGATTATATCCTGCCTTCTGGACTACGATCATGAAGTCCTTAACAGATACAAGAGGCCTAAGATGATGGCTTTCGCTAAAGAAAGTTTTCCATTTTAGGTCTCTTGTGCATCATTACTACTCTTTGTTTTATGTTCTTTTGCCCTTTGGGGCCCACCATTCTGTGGTTTACTTTTGTTTGTTTTCTCAAACTAATGCCAATTAGGCATATTTCCTGATGAAGAAGGTTATGGGTACTATTCTACCTGGTACTTCATTTTATGATGTGACGATCTACGGCTCTCAAACTTTTATGCTTCACGTACCGCCCAGAAATGTGTATATAATTGGCGTACCCTTGTATAGATAGATAAAACTATAGTTATAGTATAACAATGGTTATTTCTACTTTGTTACTAGATCTAGCGACTTTTGAGCTCTCACGGTGTACCCCCAAAGGGTAAGCGTACCCCACATTGAGAACCGCTAATCTATATGGTAGTAGTAATACTACCCAAGTAACGTCATAAATTTGGTGCATTGGATTTCTATTACAAGGAGATGTTGATGGAGTACTCAGAATATTTTATAATACGGTTTTGGGTTGTTGGGTTGTTTTACCTCTGAGCGCCACTTTTTTGCACACCATGGGCTAAATGGCCAGGTCACATGGACCCCGAAGCTCAGAGAAGATTGGGGGAGGGGACCCACTGGAACAGCTGTTGGGAAACAGATGGTAGCCTCCCGTCAAGGCCATCCAGCGTGTTCTTTAACGTACACAGGGTATGGCTCTCCCGCACACTGGGCCACGGCTTTACGCCTCATCCGACGGACGGCGGCCTTTCCAAGCCCATCGGTGTCCCCTACTGACCGTGGGCAAGGCGGGGAATTTTGCGGAGATAAATCTCAATGCTGACCCAGCTGGGACTCGAACCTGGGATATTTAGACTATATATTTAGCCCATGGTGTACAAAAAAGTGCCGCTCAGAGGTAAAACAACCCAACCCAACCCAAATCCTACCTTCATAGACACTTCTATCCTCATTAATCGATTTTTGTCCCTTTTCCTTCACATCAGCACACTCAACAAATGATCGTAATTTTTTTATTAAAACCTTTATCCTCATTCATTGACTATGGTCGCTTTTTTTTATCTCTTATCGTAATCAATTGATTAATCTTTTTCTTAAGCATCTCCATCCTCATTAATGAATAATACCTTTCTTAAAACATCTCTATCGTCATGAATAGATTATTCCTTTTTCTTAATCATCTTCATCCTCATAAATTAATTATCCCTCTCTTAAGCATCTCCATCGTTATCAATTGATTCTTCCTTTTCATAAGCATCTGTATCCCCATAAATAGATTATTCCTTTTCCTAAGCATAATCTCATCAATTGATTATTCCTTTTCTTAAGCATCTCCATCCACATCAATTAATTATTGCTTTTCTTAAACGTCTCCATCCTCAAAAATAAATTATCTCTTTCTCTAAGCATCTTCAGTCTCATTAACAGATTATCCCTTTCCTTTAGTATCTCCATCCTCATCAGTTAATAATCCCTTTTCTTAATAATCTCCAACCCCATCAATCTATTATTCCCTTTTTTAACATTCTCATCCAGTGATTCTCCCTTTTCTTAAGAATCTCCATCCTCATCAAGTGATTAATCCTTTTCTTCAGCATCTCCAGAGTCATCATTTGATTAGCCCTTTTCTTCAACGTCTTTAACCGCATCAGTTTCCTTAAGCAACTACATACTCATCAATTGATGATCTCTTTCCTTAAGCATCTCCATCCTCCAGTTACTAATCCCTTTTCTTAAGCATCTCCATCTTCATCAATAGATTATTCCCTTTCTTATGCATTCTCATCCAGTGATTCTTCCTTTTCTCAAGAATCTTCATCCTCATCAATTAATAATCCCTTTTCTTAAGCATCTCCATCTTCATCAATAGATTATTCCCTTTCTTATGCATTCTCATCCAGTGATTCTTCCTTTTCTCAAGAATATCCATCCTCATCAATCGATTATCCATTTTCTTGAACATTTTCTTCGGCATCAATCGATTATGCCGTCTCTTAAACATCTCCTTCCTCATCGTAAACTGATTTTTACCATTTCCTCCGATGTCTCCACCTCAATCTTCAGCTTCCCTTCTCCAGCTTCCACTCTCTCGAATCCACTCTTCGCCGAGAGAACCGACCCCACCACTTATCCCCTTTGCCCAGCAGCGTGTTTGTTTTACATCTCATACAGGATGAAAAAAAAAGGTATGTTGCCGTGTAGAGAATGACATCGCCTCTTGTGAAGACCTGAGAGCTCAAAAGCGATGTGTGCTTTGTGTGCAAGGTGAAGGTTACTCCTTTGTTAGGGAGATGCTCTCGTGTCTAATGTGTTTGCTCTCTAGTCTCCGAGCTCTGCACGTGATGATGATGACGCTGCAAACCCCCAACACCAGTGATGACGGTGACGGGTGCGGTTCACGTGATGGCCGCCGACCTCACTTCGCCTTGCCTCGCTATCGGATGAATGATTATTTCTATCTCACTAATGAAACCACGAATAGGAGCTATTTGGCGCGTTTAGCAGACAGCCTTGACGCGCTTTGATGAATGGATGTAAGAGGAGACGGGGAACGTGGAGTGAACGGGTTGGGCTTGCGGTTACGGGCATGGAATAGGACACATTTCGTAAGCTTTCGGATATCGACGCTGAGTTGAATTTAATTTCGCCAGGCAAGGGTTGGGTTGTTTTACTTCTGAGCGGCACTTTTTTGCACACCATGGGCTAAATGGCCAGGTCACGTGGACCCCGAAGAATCAGACAAGGTTGGGGGAGGGGACCCACTGGAACAGCTGTTGGGAGACAGATGGTAGCCTCCCGTCAAGGCCATCCAGCGTGTTCTTTAACGTTGGGTTGTTTTACCGCTGAGCGGCACTTTTTTGCACACCATGGGCTAAATGGCCAGGTCACGTGGACCCCGGAGGCTCAGAGAAGGTTGGGGGAGGGGACCCACTGGAACAGCTGTTGGGAGACAGATGGTAGCCTCCCGTCAAGGCCATCCAGCGTGTTCTTTAACGTTGGGTTGTTTTACCTCTGAGCGGCACTTTTTTGCACACCATGGGCTAAATGGCCAGGTCACGTGGACCCCGAAGGCTCAGAGAAGGGGGGCGGGGGTGGCTCAGTCGGTAGCGCGCCAGGCTCGTAATCTGTAGTTCCCAGGTTCGAGTCCCAGCTGGGTCAGCGTTGAGATTTATCTCCGCAAAATTTCCCCGCCCTGCCCACGGTCAGTAGGGGACACCGCTGGGCTTGGAAAGGCCGCCGTCCGTCGGATGGGACGTTAAGCCGTGGCCCCGTGTGCGGGAGAGCCATACCCTGTGCACGTTAAAGAACACGCAGGATGGCCTTGACGGGAGGCTACCATCTGTCTCCCAACAGCTGTTCCAGTGGGTCCCCTCCCCCAACCTTCTCTGAGCCTTCGGGGTCATGTGACCTGGCCATTTAGCCCATGGTGTGCAAAAAAGTGCCGCTCAGAGGTAAAACAACCCAATCCAACTCAGAGAAGGTTGGGGGAGGGGACCCACTGGAAAAGCTGTTGGGAGACAGATGGTAGCCTCCCGTGAAGGCCATACAGCGTGTTCTTTAACGTTGGGTTGTTTTACCTCTGAGCGGCACTTTTTTGCACACCATGGGCTAAATGGCCAGGTCACGTGGACCCCGAAGGCTCAGAGAAGGTTGGGGGAGGGGACCCACTGGAACAGCTGTTGGGAGACAGATGGTAGCCTCCCGTCAAGGCCATCCAGCGTGTTCTTTAACGTTGGGTTGTTTTACCGCTGAGCGGCACTTTTTTGCACACCATGGGCTAAATGGCCAGGTTACATGGACCCCGAAGGCTCAGAGAAGGTTGGGGGAGGGGACCCACTGGAACAGCTGTTGGGAGACAGATGGTAGCCTCCCGTCAAGGCCATCCAGCGTGTTCTTTAACGTGCACAGGGTATGGCTCTCCCGCACACGGCGCCACGGCTTAACGTCCCATCCGACGGACGGCGGCCTTTCCAAGCCCATCGGTGTCCCCTACTGACCGTGAGCAGGGCGGGGAATTTTGCGCAGATAAATCTCAACGCTGACCCAGCTGTGACTCAAACCTGGGAACTGCAGATTACGAGCCTGGCGCGCTACCGACTGAGCCACCCCCGCCCCCTGCCAGGCAAGGAGTTAAAAAAGTTTCACTAACTGGATGCTCTCCAACTGGTGTTCTGTCGAATGTTTGCAGGTGTGAGTAAAAGAAACGTCCAAAAATTTTTTAAATTTCGCTAATCTTTTTCAAAATGAGAAATGCTATTTAAAATAGTCTATATATCTGAAAATGTAAAAAAATCTGCAGTTTACTGTGATTATCGCATCTTTATTAATGTTATAGCAATATTCATGTCAACCTTACCCTGACCGCTATTTTGTTCTCATAACGTACGGAGGGTAATATTTGAAAAATGTTAATATAATATTACTGCGGGTTGCTTTAAGATATAACGAATTTATAAAAAAATTAATAACAATAATTTTATTTAGAAATAATTATATACGTATATATTTAAGGTTTTTACTATTTTGTAATTTTGTACTATTTCTATAGAAATTATATATTTAATATTATATTTATTTGATTGACATATTTGAAACTACCAGCAATAATATAGCTAAATTTATTATGTCTTACCTCCATAGGTGACGTCATCGAAATATATTTTATGGACTTAACTATCGAGGTAGCTTTACTCTTCCGTTAAACATTTTTGAGAAAATTTCTTATTATTTACCTAAGCACGTTACTTCCGCCATTTTTTTTAAAAAATTAATAAGTCCTTTAAATTAATAAGGTAATTAATAAGGAACCTTTTTACAATGGTTTGTAAATATTAATAAGAAATTATGAATATTAATGAGAGGCGGAAGAGGTCTATAACACAAAAGTAAGTGTAGGTGGTCTATTCTGTCTATTTACTACTCGGCGCATTGTTTTACCTCTAAAAGACTTTTTTTTTTGAAAAAAAAAAATAAAAAGTGTTAAATGGTTAGTTTCCAAGGAAAGGGGTGGGAAAAGTGAAGGGCGGGGGGCAACCAACAGACAGCTCTTAGAATTCGGGTGGGTTCTATCAACACCTCCTATAACAGAAGGCCGGGGATACCAAATTGTGACGTCACATAAGTAGTCCACAAGGCCAACTAGAAAGACAGGCCATGACACTGAGGCGATCCTCAACCGTCAAGTGATCAACTTAGTCCGGTAGCTGCAAACGCCACTCGATTCGTTCGCACAGAACCTTGTATCTCGTTTTTGCGATTTTATTTCGCTTTTTTTCGTATCGTTAAATCAGATGAAAAATTCCTTGTGTAGAATAAATAATGGCTGTATTCTTTTTCCACATTTTTGTTTAGCCTTTTATATAAGCGAATTTAAATTTTATAGTTAATTTAAAACTAGCTGATTTTTACAAGAAACCTAATTTTTTTTTCTTTCTTCATACCCCATTTAATCTAATTTGTGATAATTCTTAAAATACCAGCAGTTTCCTTAAAAAAAATTAAAGGCATAATATTATAGTGTTTAGAATAAAGAACAAAATCAGAAAACCAGTGGTGTATTTAAACGGGTGGTTTGGGATATGTATATACAAATATATATAATTTTTAAATTCTTTTTTTTAAAACATTTAACAACTGCAAGGCATTGATTCAGAATACACCACTGGTTTTCATTTACTTACCAGTTGCGGTATCCTTAATATTTACTTATTGAGTACATTTTTTTAATCTTTTGAAAAAGAAATCGCCCGACCCAAATATAATTTAAAAAATATATACTTTCAGTGGTCACTTATTAGATAAATTTCCATGATATGCAAGCAGTAATCGAGATTTTACAGCGCAATAACTTCTTAAAATTATTAAGGAAAATTGTGACAGTAGCTACGTTGCACGTTTGGTATTTAATTATGGAATATTTAATAACAGTTATTCCACTTTATATAAATGCTGTCGCGTAAACAGGTTGAAATGGAAGCAATAACCGGTACATTAAACTTTAGTAAGATAAATACTGTGAAAAGTATGAATACATTTTAGTAGTTCACATACTAATTTCCATCAATTTTGAACGAGCTAAGTTAAATATTTCTACCTTCATAACTATTTAAATGCTGAATCTCATATTTCTAAAAACCTAGATTTAATGGTTTATTTTCAATTGCATTTTCCTATGAAAAGCACAATAAAAAAATTGCTGTGCCCTATTGACAGAAGTGTACCTAATAAAAGTGACTGCTTAGCACTTCTGATTGCCACATTTAATAGGACAGTTTAATGAACAGAAACAGCATATTTGATAGGAATTAACATAATTTTCATCTTTATTTGAGGTAGTTTACAACAAATTATTTTCAGTGCAAACATGGGCATAATGTCCCTGAGGCAACATAATGCAAATACAGTGAGAAATATACAGATTTGAATAAAACTTGTACTGTATTCAGCAGTAATATTTTAGAATATGATCAGAAAATTACAAAACTCATAAAAAATTAAGATTTTCTGCATATTGATTTTAACAATATACTAGTGTATATCACAGCTTTGGAATATATTTAAGTAAATATTTCACTACACTTTTTTTTGTTTCTTTTCAACTCATAAAAGATGCCCAATGAAGATGTGACAAGAAATATATTAGATCATGTAATATCAGTTCATTATAAAACATTTATCTAGTAAATTGATTTTAATGAATATTATGTATCTCTTCCTAAAAGACTCATACATAATCTAGAACATGAAAGATATCCTAAAATTCATTAATTTTGCACTCTCATAACACATCACAGCTTCTGAAAGAACATAATATACTGCAAAAGTAATTTTCAGACACTAAATTTTGCCAACATTCTTGGCACTCAATAAATTTGTTTAAATTTCTTACCGAATTTCTAATGATAATAAACAACATAAGCAACTCAAAAGCAAACACTTGACTAGGTTGACATTATTTTTAAAGTCATATTTATGAAGTTACATAATTTTATTAACTGATCAGTCATTTAATATTGAAAATGATCAATACAACCTAATTCTCATGAACCATCTGAAATAAGCAATATATAATATAGATAATATTTCTTCAAACAGAATGTCAGTAAAAGGATGATTATTTGATTTAGAGCAAATAATGGGTGTTGCAAACTGATGACTAGTCAGATTGGACACCTATATCTAAGAGATAATGTTGAATCCAAAACTGGTTATAACAGTTTAAAACGGTATAAAAATTAGTGTCATTTTTCCTTCACAGAATATTGGTAAAATTCAGCTTTCATAACTCTTTAAAAAAGGTATATTAAAGGTTCTAAAGGTTATGTATTTTCAGGTGAATAGGAGAAAATGAATTAAAGAGAATCATAATTTTACATCTTTCAAATACATGTATGAGCCTGAAGCATAACAATGGGAGAACACATTAGTTAATCATGGTTAATCATGCATAATTTATTTACTGCATAGGCTCAGGTAATAAATATGTTAACACAGAGAATATTGCTGTTTGCAAAGTCAAAATTAATAGATTATTGTAAATGGCATATTAAGTTCAAGGTACAAAAATTGCCAAATGATATAATTTTTTTTGAGTGACTTGACTAGGGAATTCAAACCTGGGCACCATTTTTGCATATACCAATATCCACCTTTTGCATATTGGTATATGCAAAAGATAATATTGAATCCACAACCAACTTTTTTTCCTCTTTATAATATAGAAATGTATTATGTGCTCATATATATCAACATATATTATATTTCTTTTCAAAAATCTCTAGCTAGCAATCACAGCCAGAAAAAGCAAGCATTATATATTCATATATATAATACTGTTAAAATACAGTCCATAAATACTCTCAACCTCATAGAGCTGTATTGTCTTGTGAAAATACAGTCCATAAATACTCTCAACCTCATAGAGCTGTATTGTCATGTCTTTCTGCTGAGATCACACCTTCCTCTCAGATCTCTAAGGCATATTACACTGGCAGGCTCCGATCAGACCTCTGTGGGAAGCAGTTGTTTGAGGAGGTATTTATATTTTATTATAATGGAAAGAACATCAGCCTCACATCTTTAGAAATTTTTATACACGATCACTAAGCGCACAATGTTACTGAAAACTATGTTGTAAAAGAAATGATAATTGCCTTTCATGTAAAACATTTGCATCAATAAAGTCGAAAAAAAATCCAGTTAATTAGTTTTCCAATGATGAAACCACTGTTTCATAAATGAGTAAATGGCACGAGTGGGACACAAGCATATTTGTGGCAAATGAGGGCATTCAAAAGACCAAGCAATGACAGGTAATCTGCTAACATTAATAAAGTTCAATACATTAAAGCAAAACATATTATTGCAACCAAACCCATTATGCACATTAGGTGCTGGGTTATTTCCCCTCACAACAGCATTTTGTCCACACGACTAAAAGCCAGGTCACAATGACTCCTTCGCTAATTAAAATGGAAACCAGAGATTCAGCATCTTTCATAACATATGCAGGATATGATTCTCCCACTCACAGAGCCATCACTTAATATCTCATAGAATAGAGAGCAGCCTTTCCAAGCCAATCAATATCTCCTTCAGAGTTCAGTGAAGAAAATCTGAATAGAGGCAGAGTAAATATTCAACCTGGAATTTCAGACTGAAATTGACATGCTCTTCTATGCTACCAAATGAGCCAACCCATATATATATTCAGTAAAAATATAAAATAATGCAAAAAAACTCAACCAGTAAAAACATGCTTGTTTTTAACCGCTGAAAAGGAAGTAAATACCCCTTGTTATCATTTGCAGAACCTTTCATCAGTTGGTGAAAATTGTTTAAATTTTTTTCTCCTTCATTAACACTTTACCTATTTATTTAACAACTATAATATATGCTTTTTACTCATGGACACAATTTCTTTATTTTTCTTTCAGAGCATTTTTTTTTATGTATTTGATCATTTCTGAAATTTGAGTAATTATTTAACATTACTTTTGATGCCATTAAACATATACTTTCTAAGCACTGTCCTAAAGTTCTACTGCAATCACAATCATCACTAAATGGCAAATCTTGTTGAAATAAAAGAATACTTGACAATTTGTGTAGTACGGAAAGCTGTCCATCAGAAGATGGAAATTGTTCATGATGATGTAAAATTATCTGCTCCAAAATATACCATACAACAGAAATGGCAATAAATACACTTTCTGATGGAATTATTAATTTTCCACGATATAATTCTTTAATACGATCATGTGGCCCATCTACAGTATCTATTGACTTGTCTAATTGCAGCCAAAAGGAACATACATCACACTTTTTCAATCTCAGTTCTTTTCTTGCTGCATATCCACCAATATATGTTATTACAGGAATGATATTTTTGGGCACACAATCATCTACAGAGAAATAATTTTCTAAAATATCTGAATATTGCAAAATATTTACATTAACAACTTTCTCCTCTACATGTGGCAGCAAAGATTTCAGAGAGACATTCACATTGTTAGCACTAATTAGAATGTTACTCTTAAAACGAAGTCTACGTTCACTTTCTAGCAACTGAACATAACTTATATAATAGTTAGCGCCAGACATCTGACGATACAATCCAAAACGACCTTCTAGATCATCATTTTGAAATTTACCTAACAGAATATAATCTATACGATAATGTTCAAACATATACGGTATTAGTTTAATAAATGCATCAGTAGTAATAATAAGTGACTGAAAAGTTTGGGCTGTAAGAGTTTCTGTTACAGGAAAAGACTGACGCCTGTTTTTTAACCATAAAGAAAAGTCTTGCAAATATTTAATTTGAACACCTGTAGTTTTTCTAATAGGCATTCTGTCAGCATCATTAAACCTTTCTGCCTCATACACACTTTTACAATTTACTATTTTCCACCATTTTATAAAGATTGTTAAAAATGCGCATGTATCTTCAACACCAATGAACAAATTTGGATGATCTTTAGCGACACACTTCAAAGCTGCAACATTATTTTCATTAATAAGTTTAATAGCTAAATTAACATTTTGTTTCTGAATGCTAGATGGATACAATACTTTACTTGAAAGCTGATGACCATATTTTAACACAGAATTTTTTTCTAAATCATACAGCATTTCTAAGTGTTTAAACTGTGCTTTTAATGTTAATGACATATTGCTAAAACTTGGGAAAGTAAATGTGCATTCTTTCTTTTTATCAATCCAATTGTTTCTCACACATTTTATTTCATGAACTGAATCAAAAACTATGAAAAGCAATCTTTTTTCATCAACAGGATGTGTAATATATGGTTGCAGCATTTTATTTGATGATAAAAGTTCAAAAGCTTTTCGATTGACAGCATTGTTATCTGAAATTAGGGAGATTACCTTAAATCCAATTTGTTCTATTCCATGCACTACATTCAGAATCATGTCCTTTAAACTCTCTGCAGTCAATTTATGTATTGGGGTTATGCATACAACATCTTTGTAAGAAGATAAAATTGATGAAATCATAAAGACCTGAGCAGTTTTTGCCAGGTTTCCAGGGGAAGACTCGCTACTCCCATAAATTGAGCCACCTTTAAAGGTTAATCTAGGATCAATATAAATCTCATCTAATAACAGATTAACCAATAATTCATGATCTTTCAGATATTTCATCTTTGTTTTTAAGTATTCAATACTCCCAGAAATTGAGGACTTAGACAATGAGTAATTACTGATCATGCGTTGTAAGATTCTTACATGAGGAAGAAACAAATAATTACATTTTTGTAGAACAATGTAAGCAGAACTGGAATGTATATATATTGATACAGCCAAAATAAGAGTTTCATTAGAATATTGTCGTCGACATTTAGGTAATTTTCTTAATTTTAACTGATCAACAACAAATGATATTTGATCAAGTTCTACATCTGATGATTTCTCTAAGGTTTTAATTACTAAATCTAAAGCTGACATACTATCAACAGATTTGAAATTTTCCTCTACATAACACATAACCTGTTTAAGGACAAGAATACTTGTTAATTTTGAAGCTTTAGTTGGTATTTTGTTTTGGCTTATTTTTATGTTTTCCATAAATACATTGAAATGTAAATCTTCACTAACAACAATGTAACCACAAATTACAGGGTGACCAGCTACACTTATGTCACACAAACACAGATATAGTTCACTATGTTTTTTAAATGATATCCACTTATCACTTTTAATTGAATTCAGGTGGGTTACTATATCCTGATGATTCTGAATAGAATTTTCCTCACTGTGTTTACGAAAATCCTTAAGGCTGTTTCTGACAGCCTGGTTCATATTCTCTTCTTCAACATTAATTAACCTACGACTAGTTCCAGCATCTGAACTTAAATAGGCTGGTAAATTGCGAAAGATAGTTGGAACAGCTCCATCAACTAACTTTGGAATTTTTCTTTCATACACTTTCACTTCATTATTTACTATTACAGTGTCTGTTCGAATAATGAACGACTCATGAAAATGTTTTACACAAACAACAGGATTTTTTACTTTCGAAAAATCGGTGGGAATCTTCCTCAACCATTTACTGCGCTGGGGCTCTTGTTTAGGAAGAGTAAAAGTTGAGGTATGTTGTTCTCCATCATAGTTGGACCGGCATCCAGCAACACTACAGCGTCTTGGCATGATTAATTTCCTCACCTATGAATTGCAAGGGACCAGTAAATTATTCTATTCACATTCCTCTTTATGTCAAAAAAGTAAAAGTACTGAGCAACTTACAACATTAAATGTGGTTTTCATTCTTTGATGAATAAAATGTGAATATTACTACAAATCATTCACTAATTATCTTAATAGTCATGGTATGTAAGAGAATTAAAAGTCTGTAGCTCTATATAAATGATTGAAATTCTTGTTAATGATAAAAATTTGGGAACTAATGTGATACATAATCTTAATATTTAATAGTTATTGTTTGCAAGAGAATGGAAAGTGTGCAGCTCTATATAAAAAGTGAAATTTTTTTAGTGATAAAAATTTGTGAATTAATGTAATACATTGTACATTTTGCAGGTCTCATATGGTGTTATTCATAGAAACAAAAAAAAAAACATAGTTATCAAACAAATAAAAACAACACAAGCATAATTTATTAACTGCACTGCACAAGTAATATTTCTGTTTATATTGCTTTATCAGTGCTGTTAAAGTAGTCAAAATCATTTTCAATTAGAAACAGGTCAGTTATGAATTTGGTCAATATTATTAACTCATGTACCAGGCAGGAAATTTACTAAGTCTTAACATTTAAAAAAAAAGCTTGTCAGCAGGAATTAAAAATCATGATTGACCATTTGTTTATTAAACAGAACATTCTATCACTCTATAGCAAAGCTTTGTTTATATGATTCAAAAAACAGGATATATTAATTGGCTATTCCCCTAATAATCTAATGAAGGCTACAGAAAAATTCAATATTGATTTCTCCGACAATAATTAGTATGGCGACTATAAAATACCTCTAAGGTGATACAGAAAGGTAGGTAAATATAGGGCCATATCATGGCTGTATCAGAAAACTCAGTGCAAAAGAGAAATGATTTACTCAAGAGATCTGGTAGCTACTCTCAAAGCAAAATCACGTAACAAAATGTTACTTAAGTTTTAAAAAACAATTGCTCATTTCTCAACTCATATAATAATTGTATAACACATTAGTAATATTTATGTATAATTGCACTGCCACTTTAAAATGTGACTCTTACCAGAGCATTAAAAAAACTGTAATTTGATAAACCAGTGATAAGAGGCATGAGTTTAATAGCAAAATATCAATGATAAATTAAAATATGCTGTTATTAGCAATGAAAGAATAAGTTTTTGCAATTTCTGCATTTAAAATATTGTCAATTAGTACAAGAGGTCCCTATGCTCAGATCAGATTTTATGATCATATCTATGCAAGTAACATATATAAAAGTTACTGAACAGTTGTGTTTAGTATTCACAAATATTAAACACAACTCTAAAAAAATTACGTATATTACTAAGTTTAATTCCTTCAATTTTTTCAATCAAAACAGCGATGTTATATAAGGGCAGCCAAAAAAGTTTCTAACTTAATGAAAGACCATCTCATTCAACACACCATCATTCAACACGTTGAAACTAGGCCTAAGAGAGCAATGCACTCAAAACACTTTTCAAGCACTAAATAATTACTTTTATTACTTTTATCAAACCACTAACTGCAGCAAATATTTCATGCTACAAATAATAATAATAAGGAGAAATGCTTACCTCTTTGGGGGTAATCCAAATGTAGTTTGAAAAGAAAAACTCTTGAAATCCCGTTTACAACGACTGTAGACCAAGCACTCGGACCAAAGCACCTCGGACTAAGTTGATCACGTGATATTCCAGTGTCGTGGCCTGTCTTTCTAGTTGGCCTTGAGTAGTCCAATAATAGAGACTTTATTTATAATTTTATTTTATTATTATTATTACTGGTGTAATCCATAATAAATAATAATACTGGATTATTATTATTACTTTAGCACGATCTCCAGTGGCTGTTTGTAGGGTTATATTAGACTGTCTAGCATTCCAGTTTGGATGAGGTATTATCCTCTTTATTTTGTCTGTTCTGAGTAAAGTTACATTTGCACCGGTGTCTACTATCATCAGACAAGGCACTCCATTCATGGATCCATCAGCTACTAATACGTTATCTTCCCCATGTACTGCTGAAATGTGGGCGACTTCCCCTAGGGCCAACCAATCAACAGCCAACCTTTGCCCTTCACGTTGCTTCTGCTGGTTTTGTTGTCTGTTAGACGGCTTGAAATCTGTACCCACCACTTTTTTCCCCCACCACTTTGTACCCACCACTTTTTCCCCCACCACTTTGTTGGCGGGGGTGCCTCAGTCGGTAGCGCGCCAAGCTCGTAATTTGTAGTTCACAGGTTCGAGTCCCAGTTGGGTCAGCGTTGAGATTTATCTCCGCAAAAATTCCCCGCCCTGCCCACGGTCAGTAGGGGACACCGACGGGCTTGGAAAGGCCACCGTCCGTCGGATGGGACGTTAAGCCGTGGTCCCGTGTGCAGGAGAGCCATACCCTGTGCACGTTAAAGAACACGCTGGATGGCCTTGACGGGAGGCTACCATCTGTCTCCCAACAGCTGTTCCAGTGGGTCCCCTCTCCCAACCTTCTCTGAGCCTTCGGGGTCCATGTGACCTGGCCATTTAGCCCATGGTGTGCAAAAAAGTGCCGCTCAGAGGTAAAACAACCCAATCCCACCACTTCTTTTTGGCTCGGATGTGTCCAGCCTTGCCAAAATTCTAACACTTTATGTTTGTAGAAGTCCTTGGAGAGGAACTTTTAATCTCTTTCAAAACGGATAATATGGCTTTAGTTGGTTCTTTCATTTAACTATCCTTTTCTGCAGTTTATTCTGCATTCACAAATCTCACTGTGCGTTTGTTCACTCAGGAGGAAATCCTGGAGCACTCGTACTTCATAGCATGTACCACAGCTGACTTTAAGGATTTACCTTCCAACATCATCAGAGATTGTTGAGTGTCAGGGTCAGCAATAGCATCAATGAATTGTAATTGAGCTAAGTTATCTTGGATTTCTGGTGGACAGTTGCTATAAGCCAATCTAGCTAGACGTTCGATATCACTAGCAAGTTCTTGCAAAGTTTCACCATTCTTCTGCATGCGATGTTTAAATTGAGTCATTGTTTTAAATAACTGTCGCCAAACCCGAGTTATAACGCAGAAACTAAATTTTGATAATCAAGTCGTTTCTTTCTGAAATAAATTGTAAAACTTCCGCAGCAGAATTTCTTAAAGAAACTGCAAGAAAACTGTCCTTCTGGAATTCATTTGGGGGTGGGGGTGGCTCAGTCGGTAGCGCGCCAGGCTCGTAATCTGCAGTTCCCAGGTTCGAGTCCCAGCTGGGTCAGTGTTGAGATTTATCTCCGCAAAACTCCCTGCCCTGCCCACGGTCAGTAGGGGACACCGATGGGCTTGGAAAGGCCGCCGTCCGTCGGATGGGACGTTAAGCCGTGGCCCCGTGTGTGGGAGAGCCATACCCTGTGCACATTAAAGAACACATTGGATGGCCTTGGCGGGAGGCTACCATCTGCCTCCCAACAGCTATTCCAGTGGGTCCCCTCCCCCAACCTTTTCTGCCCATGGCAAATGGTGTGCAAAAAAGTGCCGCTCAGAGGTAAAACAACCCAACAACTGGAAATCATTCCACTCATTAGCTCTAGCGATAACTTCAAACTGGTTTTAAATACTGTCCGAGATGATTGACCATCATATGTAGAAGGTTCAGTTGCATTTCTAGCGATATGTGTAAAAACATTATTGTCACTAAAATTACTCTTGTCACAAGATTGTATTGGATTGTTTTACCTCTGAGCGGCACTTTTTTGCACACAATGGGCTAAATGGCCACGTCACAAGGATCCCGAAGCCTCAGAGAAGGTTGGGGGAGGGGACCCACTGGAACAGCTGTTGGGAGACAGATGGTAGCCTCCCGTCAAGCCCATCCAGTGTGTTCTTTAACGTTGGGTTGTTTTACCTCTGAGTGGCACTTTTTTGCACACAATGGGCTAAATGGCCACGTCACAAGGATCCCGAAGCCTCAGAGAAGGTTGGGGGAGGGGATCCACTGGAACAGCTGTTGGGAGACAGATGGTAGCCTCCCGTCAAGGTCATCCAGCATGTTCTTTAACGTGCACAGAGTATGGCTCTCCCGCACACGGGGCCACGGCTTAACGTCCCATCCGACGGACGGCGGCCTTTCTAAGCCCATCGGTGTCTCCTACTGATCGTGGGCAGGGCGTGGAATTTTGGGGAGATAAATCTCAACGCTGACCCAGCTGGGACTCGAACCTGGGAACTACAGATTACGAGCCTGGCGCGCTACCGACTGAGCCACCCCCCACCGCCCACTTATTTCGTATTGCACACTAGTTGGACCGCATCAACACCTCCTATAATAGAAAGCCAGTGACCAAATTTATGACGTCAGCTTAAGTAGTCCTACCATATAGACATTTCTTATAGATTTGATTCTAATATTATTATTGGTGGACTCTGTGGTAATCTGTTATACTAATGTTTATCTACAAATATATTTTATTTAGGAGAAAATTTATTTGTATTAATTAGCATTATTATATTTGATAATATCTTTATAGATAAACATTATTAAAAAGATTAGCACAAGTGTCCAGCAGTGATATTAGAATCAAAAATATAATAAATAGTCATATGGTAAGATTACCGTGACGTCAAAGATTTGGTACCTTGTCTTTCCTGTTTTAGGAGGTGTTGACTGCGCCCTGCCTGGGTCTCATTTTTAATCTGCATATATGATTTTTTACTACACTAAAGATTAGTTTTGTGAGTTTTGTTCTCCCCCCCCCCCTCTCTGACATTTTAGCACAAAATCAATACGAAGAATTTCCCGACCTTGGTTATGTCGTTTGTGACGTCAGCGCTCTCTCTCATAGATCGTGGTTTCGTCGCAAATTGGAGCAGGGGTGGCTCAGTCGGTAGCGTGCCAGGCTCGTAATCTGTAGTTCCCAGGTTCGAGTCCCAGCTGGGTCAGCGTTGAGATTTATCTCCACAAAATTCCCCGCCCTGCCCACGGTCAGCAGGGGACACCGATGGGCTTGGAAAGGCCGCCGTCCGTCGGATGGGACGTTAAGCCGTGGTCCCGTGTGCGGGAGAGCCACACCCTGCGCACGTTAAAGAACACGCTGGATGGCCTTGACGGGAGGCTACCATCTGTCTCCCAACAGCTGTTCCAGTGGGTCCCCTCCCCCAACCTTCTCTGAGCCTTCGGGGTCCATGTGACCTGGCCATTTAGCCCATTAGCCAAAAAGTGCCGCTCAGAGGTAAAACAACCCAACCCACATGCTACGGCATTACGTCCCATCCGAAGGACGGCGGCCTTTCTCACCAAGGGCAAGTGAGGGTTTAGCGGATAAAAACTCGTCCATCGCCCTCTCTGAGAGATTAATAGAGCAATATGTAGTTATTTGGAATTTCTTTCATATTTTGACTTTGAAATCATTCATTAAGCGTGGATTAAATGATATATTAATTATATAATGGAAAGTTCTCGAAAACTAATGGATATGCTATTGGAATGATGTCTTCCGGATGGTTTAGTGAAAAGCTCTGACGCCACGTCAAGGCACCATCCATGTCAGAGTGTTTTGCTCTAACCTGGAGAAAACCCCTCCACACTTTGGCAGCTACTGTGGAAGGAAAAAGAGGGTCCTGGATGCTAAAAAGCATCAATCAGAATTTATATTCTGTTGATCGAATTTATTGGAAATATTTTTCGACAGATTAAATTTAAAAAAAAATATTTGACCTTGCTCTCATCGGTACAAGACCAGCTATAAAACATCTTTATTTATCTACTACCAACTCTCCTGTAGGACCTTCGTGTAATTTCGTTACAAGGAAACTGCATTGTCAACCTCTTTATTTCCGTTAACACAGATTTTGCCGCCCTATGTCTCCCGTGATATTCGTCTGTACGGTCCAAATATCCTGCACAGCGTCCCCTGTTTGCCATAGTGATTGGTTTAAAAATCGGGTTCCCACTTGGCCCGTGGCTCCGTCTCTACACAAATTGTGATGGCTAGTGTATCACTTTTAATCTGTATATTCTGTTGTTCCCTGCACTAATGGTTAGTTTTGTATATTCTTCCGTCCCTCCGACATTTTACACAATTTGAACACGAAGAATTTAATGGTGATGCAAAGGTCATTGCTCACTCGGCGCTCTGTCTCAGAGGCCATGGCAAACGATCGAGTATTTATTTCGTCAGATTTCGACCTTGTTATTCCTGATGTACTTTACCGAAAGGTCTCAAATTTCTTTGGTAGATTCCCCTTATCTTACCCCATGTTGGGTTAGGAAATCAAGTCCCTAACTGCAATGGGGGGGGCTCAGTCGGTAGCGCGCCAGGCTCGTAATCTGATGGGCTTGGAAAGGCCGCCGTCCGTCGGATGGGACGTTAAGCCGTGGCTCCGTGTGCGGGAGAGCCATACCCTGTGCACGTTAAAGAACACGCTGGATGGCCTTGACAGGGAAGCTACCATCTGTCTCCCAACAGCTGTTCCAGTGGGTCCCCTCCCCCAACCTTATCTGAGCCTTCGGGGTCCATGTGACCTGGCCATTTAGCCCATGGTGTGCAAAAAAGTGCCGCTCAGAGGTAAAACAACCCAACCCAACCCTAACTGCAATGGAACGCCTAAATATATAATACCTTTGGAAATGTGGGAAATCTGGTAACGGCAGCAGATTTAAATGCTATTTTACTTTCAAAGTTAGGGAGCAGTAAATGGCAACAATTGATTTGACAGCGATTATCGTTTCCCGTAGTAATAGCATGGTACATATTTTTGCCACTAGCAAGCCCCTCCTTTTGGACGTTCGACTTGATATTTGGCATTGCAATTCGGACCACAACCAGAAACATTCTCTGAAAATTTGCAGCCTCTATGTTGAATTCCCGATGAGTTATGGTTGCCACAGACACCGTCTTTTGTTATATAGTTTAAAATAGGCAAATAAAATTGGGAATTTTTTTAAAATCCACGACTTTCCTAAATAACAGACTTTTATTTGGTACGTAGCATGTTGCTAGTGGTCAGCATCTTAGAAGAATCATTTTGACAAACATATAGAATTGAAAAACCAACAAATGATGAAAGAAAACTGAAGAAAAAAAATGTGTAAGGTATTTTTCAAAACTACCACTATATTTATAATAAAAAATAATATAAATATATTCATTTCGTTCAATCATTACGTATTATCCAGTGAGGTACATATCTCAAGATCACGGATGTATCTTTATGATACATCTAAAATTTAAAAAAAATAGATTTTATTCGGAGTGTATCAATCGTACATTTCCCTGTGAATGTACGATGGTTTCATATAACTAATAGTTTTCATTTCTTTATTCAACTTTCCCTAATTTACCCTTTAAAGTTTCATCTTATATGGTAGTACGTCCGAATGATTATGTTTTTGTCCACGAATTAAGACTTTCCGTAAAATAACAATTGTTCGATTTCAAGTAATCGAAATAGGTTTCAAATGTGATCGTTTTAGTTGCACTCAAAGACTATATGTATTATAATTTTATACAAAACTAGTGGTTTAAAAAGAGCTATTAGGCATTTCCTGCAGTCATAAAAGGTGAAACTTCGATCAACCAGTCTAAAATTGTAAATGGAAATTTCATTAACAGAAGAAAATCTGGTAGCAAGAAATAGTTAAAAACTACAGTTATAAGCATACCCCGTTTACCAAAGATCACCGCATATCCGTTGAGCAAATGGAGGGAAAATGCATAAAAATTGAAGCAACTAAATTTGGTTGATATTTAATTGAATTCCATTTATTTTTATACTATATAATGGGAAATAATTTATTTATTGCGGCGAAATTACATTAAAATTTTTATGATTACTTCAAATTCGTTATTGTTGTTATTACTGTTATGTATAATTTATTTTTACGTCAAGGCACCATCCACGTCAGAGTGTTTTGATCTAACCTAGAGAAAACCCCTCCACACATAGGCAGCTAGTGTGAAAGGAAAAAGAGGGCTCAAGATGCCACAAAACATCCATTAAAGCCTCAAACAGAATTTATTTTTTGTTGAGCGAATTTAATAGAAATGTTTTGTAGAATCTAGCGTTAATCATCGTTATAAACCCCGCGATAAAACATCATCTTTTCTCTCGAACCAATCCTCCCGTAGGACCTTCGCGTAATTTTGTTACAAGGAAACTGCATTGTCATCTTCTGCCAACATCTCCGTGCATCAGACCATCGTTGAAGTCATCCTCGTTGTGGACATATCCGGAATCTTGCAACTGGCCTCTAAGAGGTACGTATGAGAGACAATATTATATCTGGAAAAGTTCCTATGGGAAAACAATTCACAGAATACACATGCACATATCTAATTCTAAAGAAGACATGATCAACGAAAGACCAAAGCAGACTTGTTATTCATTTAGATCAGTGTCTCGCAAACTTTTTTACTCAGCGGCACACTGAATCTAATTTTTTTTCCGCGGCACACTGAATCTAATTTTTTTCCGCGGCACACCTAAAAAAGAATTTTTGATGGTTACGTAAAAAGAGGAAAATTGAAGTTTCGTTAAATGCATTTTGTTTAAAATTTAGATATGAACATATTTTAATGGGATGTATGAGCTTGCTTCTGCGAACAAATTTGCATTATTCTTGGCTCAAAGTTAGATAAACACACTCGCATCTCTTCATCAATCATCTGAAGCCGCTCACACTTCTTAGATTTAATTTCAGTCAATGATGAGAATCCAAGTTCACAAAGATAAGACGAGCCGAAAGGTAACAAGGCTCGAATAGCTTTTCTGCTCAATTCAGGATATTGAGGTTATCAGGATATTGAATTCAGGATATCTAGTGTCAATTTGAAAATCTCTCGCGGCACACTTGGAATCTCTCAAGGCACACTACTGTGCCGCGGCACACAGTTTGCGAGACACTGATTTAGATAAACATGTCTATCTAAGTAACAACTATTACACTTCGGCACCGCAATCGTCCTTTCTACGAAGGTCCTTCTTCACACTTTCCACCCAACTCTAGGATTATCCCTGCTTCTCAAGTTATCTGAAACTAACTTATTCCTTAATCTAATTTTATGGACAGATATAAGCCATCCAGGGGACGCTTTCCTATAAATGTGATTAAATGGGTCCAATAATTGAAAATTATTTACAGACGTACCTTAATTGTCAGCCATATTTATGTTATTCCCTTCACGGGGCACTTATGGGTCCTGATGACTCCTACCGGAACTTGCGGAGAATATTGCCATCTGAACGGAAATAACACGCACAAAACATTAAAGGAATAGCTGATTTACTTGACATATTTCAGAACATTAACAAAACTAGGATTTCCATTTTTTTAACAAAAAACCTTAAAAATATACACGCTTTATGTAAATGATTTTATTGTTCGAAAATTAAGAAAATGAGAAGTTCTTATTAATAAGCAGAGCAAAGCGATTTAAGCATTAGAAAAATATGGTTAACTATTATTTTTAATTCGTACTAGATATGAACCAAATAAATGTGAGAAAGAAAGAACAGCCAACGAAGAGTTACCCAAAGAGATTTTACGCTTATAATGAGGACAGATGAAAAAATATATTTAATTTAAAAAGGTGACGGTAGTTATGAGACGTGAATGGAACCTATATTTTAAAGTATCAACAGTTGTTAAATCTGTTCAAAGTTAGATATATTCCCCAAAATTTAAAGGGAACATTTCTTTACGTTCGAGTAAATTTTCCAACATTGAGCTAAATGGCAGTTGGGTTGTTTTACCTTCAAGCGTCATTTTTTGCCATAATTAGCTAAATTGCCAGGTCATATGGATCCCGAAGATTCAGAGAAGGTTAATATGTTAGTTGAACATCTGTTAGAAGACAGTTGATAACCTCCCATCAAGGTCATCCAGTGTGTTCTTTAAAGTGCAGAGGGTATGGCTCTGCTGCACACTGAGCCACGGCTTTATGTTTCATCCGACGGACGGTGGCATTTCTAAGACCATTGGTGTCCCCCTACTGAACAACGGAAGGGCTGGAGTTTTGCGGAGGTAAACCTCAACCCTGGCCCAGCTGGGACCCGAATCTGGGAAAACTGCAGATTACGAACCTGACGCGGTTTCACCTGAACCACCCCTGCTCAGTAAATAGCAGTAGCTAGGGACGGATTAACGTAATGCTCGTTTAATTGCTCCTATAATAGCATATTCAATTCGTACAATCACTTAACCACAGCAACATAATAACCGGATAATAGGAGGGCCGGATAATAGTTAACTAGCCGGACTAGTTAATAGCGCTTGCTGACATGACACTCCTCATGACAAAGAGGGGCGGGGGTGGCTCAGTCGGTAGCGCGCCAGGCTCGTAATCTGTAGTTCCCAGGTTCGAGTCCCAGCTGGGTCAGCGTTGAAATTTATCTCCGCAAAATTCCTCGCCCTGCCCACGGTCAGTAGGGGACACCGATGGGCTTGGAAAGGCCGCAGTCCGTCGGATGGGACGTTAAGCCATGGCCCCGTGTGCGGGAGAGTCATACCCTGTGCACGTTAAAGAACACGCTGGATGGCCTCGACGGGAGGCTACCATCTGTCTCCCAACAGCTGTTTCAGTGGATCCCCTACCCCAACCTTCTCTGAGTCTTCGGGGTCCATGTGACCTGGCCATTTAGCCTATGGTGTGCAAAAAAGTGGTGCTCAGAGGTAAAACAACCCAACGTTAAAGAACACGCTGAATGGCCTTGATGGGAGGCTACCATCTGTCTCCCAACAGCTGTTCCAGTGAGTCCCCTCCCCTAGCCTTCTCTGAGCCTTCGGGGTCCATGTGACCTGGCCATTTAGCCCATGGTGTGCAAAAACGTGCCGCTCAGAGGTAAAACAACCCAACCCCTCCCCCAGCCTTCTCTGAGACTTCGGGGTCCATGTGACCTTGCCATTTAGCCCATGGTGTGCAAAAATATTGCCGCTCAGAGGTAAAACCCAACGTTAAAGAACACGCTGGATGGCCTACACGGGAGGCTACCACTGTCTCCCAACAGTTGTTCCAGTGAGTCCCCTCCCCCAGCCATCTCTGAGTCTTCCGCGCCAGGCTCGTAATCTGTAGTTCCCAGGTTCGAGTCCCAGCTGGGTCAGCGTTGAGATTTATCTCCGCAAAATTCCCCGCCCTGCCCACGGTCAGTAGGGGACACCGATGGGCTTGGAAAGGCCGCCATCCGTCGGATGGGACGTTAAGCCGTGGCCCCTTGTGCGGGAGAGCCATACCCTGTGCACGTTAAAGAACACGCTGGATGGCATTGACGGGAGGCTACCATCTGTCTCCCAACAGCTGTTCCAGTGGTTCCCCTACACCAACCTTCTCTGAGCCTTCGGGGTCCATGTGACCTGGCCATTTAGCCCATGGTGTGCAAAAAAGTGCTGCTCAGAGGAAAAACAACAAAACGTTAAAGAACACGCTGGATGGCCTTGACGGGAGGCTACCATCTGTCTCCCAACAGCTGTTCCAGTGAGTCCCCTCCCCCAGCCTTCTCTGAGCCTTCGGGGTCCATGTGACCTGGCCATTTAGCCCATGGTGTGCAAAAAAAGTGCCGCTCAGAGGTAAAACAACCCAACAACTCAAGGAGGGCCTCACTTTTAAGTGGAAAAATACCTAAAAGTTATTTGAAATATTCGAATGGAAGAGAGAAAAAGGCAGAAAGATGAAAGAATGGCATAACGACATGTTAATAAAAGAGCATTGTTTTTGGAATCGGGCAACAAAACCGAGGCATTATTCCGCGAACCGTGGTATACGAATGCAATATTCCGCGAAAAGTGTTATGACATTGCAGCATTTTTTGCGAAGGAGATTGCTAGCATTGATAAGAGCAATGAAATTTACATTCAAAGCCATTTTAACCAACGGTGAGTTAAACTTTGATAAGCAATTAGAAACCTTTAACCGCTTAAATATTGTAGTTCCCAGGTTCGAGTCCCAGCTGGGTCAGCTTTGAGATTTATCTCCGCAAAACACTCCGCCCTGACCACGGTCAGTAGGGGACAGCGATGGGCTTGGAAAGGCCGCCGTCCGTCTGATGGGACGTTAAGCCATGGCCCCGTGTGCTGGAGAGCCATACCCTGTGCACGTTAAAGAACACGCTGGATGGCCTTGACGGGAAGCTACCATCTGTCTCCCAACAGCTGTTCCAGTGGGTCCCCTTCCCGAACCTTCTCTAAGCCTTCGGGGTCCTTGTGGCCTGGCCATTCAGCCCATGGTGTGCAAAAAAGTGCCGCTCAGAGGTAAAACAACCCAACCGCTTAAATATTTAGAAACGAGACTGATTTACATATTTGAAATTTATTATTCTCATACGCTACGAAATATGAAAAATTATATGTATTTCTCTCGCGACATATATCTTATATAAATTATTTTACCGTATGAATATAGTTTTGTATTACCGAATTATTACCGTATGAGAATAGTTTTGAGGACAATTATATTTTTGATTTCATTAACAGTTCTATTCTGTGGCAAACAGCTGCTTGAGGCGGTATTTATTGATTATTCTGTAATACAGTAAAGTGTGAATCTGTAGGTGTTGAATTCGGCACTTCAAATGTAATGCCAAACTTAAGGTCTGTGTTATCGGGGAGTTTTCGAAGGCCTAAAGGACAATCCACAACTTCCCCTACCATCTAAGTCAAACGGAAAAATGATTGATTAGATATAAAATTGAGTAAATTGAAGTCAGAGAAAGAATTGATTTCGTACCTTGTTGCGGAAGAACAGAGTATGTTGCTGTTGAGGTAAAGTTCAGCACGATCCTTCTTAAATGATATGGCTGAGGTGGAAGATGACCTTTCGATGGAAAGATGTTAGAAGAGGATGTCGCCTTGCACTGAAAGGAAACTAGAACCGGATAATCTAAACAATTCATTTTTTTAGCCCAATGAACCAAATTGACAATGAATTCTGTTTGGTATTGATGGAATTCTTTCGAAACAATCGAACGCTAGATATGAATTTGTGAGAATATTTGTGACGTATTACACGAGAATTTCTAATATTTTTCGTTAGCTCTTAAAGTCATTCCTAATCTTGCTACAAAATATAAAAATTAATTTGAGATGATTAATTTCAAAGTTATGCTTATTTACTTATGATTTCTAGTGTTGATTGGTATAACCCACTGTTACTAAAATTAGAAACAGATTCTTCTTCATCAAACAACACTGTAATTTGAGTCTTTATCTAAACATATATTGAAGATATTTTACTTTGAAATATTTATTTAAAAAACGAAAAAGAGAGGGGAGGGGGTCAGTCGGTAGCGCGCCAGGCTCGTAATCTGTAGTTCCCAGGTTCGAGTCCCAGCTGGCTCAGCGTTGAGATTTATCTCCGCAAAATTCCCCGCCCTGCCCACGGTCAGTAGGGGACACCGATGGGCTTGGAAAGGCCGCCGTCCGTCGGATGGGACGTTAAGCCGTGGCCCCGGGTGCGGGAGAGCCATACCCTGTGTACGTTAAAGAACACACTGGATGGCCTTGACGGGAGGCTACCATCTGTCTCCCAACAGCTGTTCCAGTGGGTCCCCTCCCCCAACCTTCTCTGAACCTTCGGGGTCCTTGTGACCTGTCATTTAGCCCATGGTGTGCAAAAAAAGTGCCGCTCAGAGGTAAAACAACTCAACTTCGTCGCAAATTATCGAGAATTTTATTTCGACAAATTTTGGAATTCTGTGATTCCTGACATACTTGGCCGAACGTTCCCAAATTTCATAGGCGGGTTTCCCCTGCCTGACCCAGTAATGAGTTAAAAAATCAGGTCCTTAGCTGCAAATGGGACGCCTTAAAATAATAGTTCCTTTGGCTTTCAAGTCAAAGCACTATAGAGAAATTGACATTAAAAATGTAATGCAGAATACCAGAACAAGTGCACATATTAATTTCATTGTACCACTTCCGAAGAAAGCAATTACGCAAAAGCATTATATATTTTTGGCGCCTAAAATATTTAACAGTTTACCTGAAACTATAAAGGATGAAATAAATTCTTTTACGTTTTCTCGAAAACTAAGAGATTGGATTTGTAATATAGATGATATAGAAAAATTTCTTTAGGTTGGAGGGTTTTTCCCCTATATTTCTGATTGTAAAATTTTCTTTTTATTTGTTTGCTCTTTAGGATGTTAAATTTTTAAATAAAAATTGGTGTATTTATAGTTTATTTTTGATTCTGTTACTATGTTGTTGATGTAACCATGGCAGAAAACATTAATATGGTAATATACTTAAAATGTTGTTTCTAATGTTTATATATGTTTTTTATTTTAACCTTATACTCCGCGTGCGAGTCTGTGAACTCTTGTTGGAGTTGTACATTTCCAAAACATTTTCTAAATACTTATATTGTATCAAAATGCAATATAAATGGAAATAAAGGATACTACTACTACTTTGGAAATGTGGGGAATCTGGCAAAGGCAGTAGATTTCAATATTATTTTGACTCTTACTTTCACAGTTAGGGTGCTGTAAATGGCAAGAATAAATTGGACAGCGATTATCGTTTCCCGTAGGAATAATGTGGTAAAAACTTGCTTCTAGTAAGCTCCCCTTTTGGAGGGGCGGGGGTGGCGCAGTCGGTAGCGCGCCAGGCTCGTATTCTGTAGTTCCCAGGTTCGAGTCCCAGCTGGGTCAGCGTTGAGATTTATCTCCGCAAAATTTCACGCCCTGCCCACGGTCAGTAGGGGACACCGATGGGCTTGGAAAGGCCGCCGTCCGTCATATGGACGTTAAGCCGTCGCCCCGTGTGCGGGAGAGTCATACCCTGTGCACGTTAAAGAACACGCTGGATGGCCTTGACGGGAGGCTACCATCTGTCTCCCAACATCTGTTCCAGTGGGTCCCCTCCCCCAACCTTCTCTGAACCTTCGGGGTCCATGTGGCCTGGCCATTTAGCCCATGGTGTGCAAAAAAGTGCCGCTCAGAGGTAAAACAACCCAACGTTAAAGAACCCGCTAGATGGCCTTGACGGGAGGCTACCATCTGTCTCCCAACAGGTGTTCCAGTGGGTCCCCTCCCCCAACCTTCTCTGAGCCTTCGGGGTCCATGTGACCTGGCCATTTAGCCCATGGTGTGCAAAAAAGTGCCGCTCAGAGGTAAAACAACCCAACGTTAAAGAACACGCTGGATGGCCTTGACGGGAGACTAACCATCTGTCTCCCAACAGCTGTTCTAGTGGGTCCTCTCCCCCAACCTTCTCTGAGCCTTCGGGGTCCATGTGACCTGGCCATTTAGCCCATGGTGTGCAAAAAAAGTGCCGCTCAGAGGTAAAACAACCCAACGTTAAAGAACACGCTGGATGGCCTTGACGGGAGGCTAACCATCTGTCTCCCAACAGCTGTTCTAGTGGGTCCTCTCCCCCAACCTTCTCTGAGCCTTCGGGGTCCATGTGACCTGGCCATTTAGCCCATGGTGTGCAAAAAAAGTGCCGCTCAGAGGTAAAACAATCCAACGTTAAAGAACACGCTGGATGGCCTTGACGGGAGGCTACCATCTGTCTCCCAACAGCTGTTCCAGTGGGTCCCCTCCCCCAACCTTCTCTGAGCCTTCGGGGTCCATGTGACCTGGCCATTTAGCCCATGGTGTGCAAAAAAAGTGCCGCTCAGAGGTAAAACAACCCAACCCATTTTGGAATTTCAACTTCAAATTTGGCACTGGTATCCGGACTTAAACTAGAAATATTCTTTTAAAATTTGAAGCCTCTAGCGTGATTTCCCGACGAGTTATAAGTGTTAGGAATACACAGATACCTACCTTCTTTTATTATCATTATTTATAGATTCCTTGATTACTAAAAATTTATTTTTCTGTTTATTGCAGCTGAGCGTGGTTTCTTCATGCCAGCGCATCCTTCCCGCTTGTGGCGCTACAGTCACCCTGCCACTCTGCAGTTGCCACCGCCACCACCGGAAGATTTGTACCTGGCCAGCGAACGATATTTCTTCAGTCCGCCGGGAATGAAGTTGTATCGCAGCCCCCTCTATTGACAACTGTTGTTACTATCTAGTAAGTTATAAATTCCTTTTTGTATTCTTTTCGCCGAAATATTATTTATTATTTTATTACTTCGAAAAATTCAAAGAAAATCAGCGAAAAGTGACAACCAAGAAAACTAAATGGATCAATGTTTCCTTTTTTTTTCTTGGGAATAAAATCTGGTGTTAAATAATTTTAAAAGTTCAGTCCTAGCAACAAAAATTATCTAAAATATTTCATTTGGGTTGTTTTATCTCTGAGCGGCACTTTTTTTTGTACATAATGTTAACCCATTATGTACAAAAAATGGCCAGGTCACAAGGATCCCAAGGGCTCAGAAAAGGTTGGGGGAGGAGACCGATTGAACAGCTGTAAAGAGACAGGAGTAGAAAAAACAGAAATAAATGCGAAGTTTTAAAATCAATTTTCATACTGATAATAATAATATCTTTATTAAGCCTTATTATGGTTATATACATAGATTACCCCGCTAAGCTTGGGGGCGGGGCTTGGGGGCGGGGTGGGGCTCAGTCGGTAGCGCGCCAGGCTCGTAATCTGTAGTTCCCAGGTTCGAGTCCCAGCTGGGTCAGCATTGAGATTTATCTCCGCAAAATTCCCCGCCCTGCCCACGGTCAGTAGGGGACACCGATGGGCTTGGAAAGGCCGCCGTCCGTCCGATGGGACGTTAAGCCGTGGCCCCGTGTGCGGGAGAGCCATACCCTGTGCACGTTAAAGAACACGCTGGATGGCCTTGACGGGAGGCTACCATCTGTCTCCCAACAGCTGTTCCAGTGCCTTCTCTGAGCCTTCGGGGTCCATGTGACCTGGCCATTTAGCCCATGGTGTGCAAAAAAGTGCCGCTCAGAGGTAAAACAACCCAACCCAACCTTATGACTTGTCAGCAGGATTGCTTTCAATCACACGACATGTTTATTAAAGAATATGACATGTATAATGGAAAATAAACACATAATTATAAAAAGAAACTAAAACAATAACAAAAAACACGTATTAAAACACAGACATGAAAAATTAAACACATTTATAAAATAAACCTATAAAATTTCGGATTACAGCACATATTGCACAAAACTATCACCTATGGTACAAGTGATCATTTCACATTAAATTTGCACTTGCTTAAAGGATACCAGATACAGGATATGACTTTTTAAACATTACTTTTCAATTATTTACATCTAATAACCATTTCGAAACTTTAGTTTTAATTTCTGAATAAGTGCTCAGGCATAACAGATCTCTCGGTAGAGAATTAAAAATTTTGGGTATTTGATAAGATATCCGCGCTTTTCCATAATTATTGTGAAAAATTGGTTGAACAAAATAATTTTCACACTTTCGTCTTGTATTGATCACATGCAAAATTTTCTCCTTGTGTTCATTTTTAAAGTAATTTCTAAAGATAGTTACATAAATACTACTAGATATAACAAGTCAACTGGTAAAATGTTCGGATAATGAAAAATATTGCCAATGTGATCTTCATTAATTACATGTTTATTGAATTTAACAATATTATTTAGAGCACTTTTTTGTATTCGCTTAATTTTATTTAAAACAGATTTATATGTGATCGATATATATTGATACCATACCTAATGATTGATTCACAGAGAGCTTTATATATCATTGTTATGACATCCAATGGAATAAATGTATTCAACTTCAACACTTTGTAAGATGCTTACTTTAGTTTATCACAAGTATATTTTATGGGCGATTTCCATTTAAAATCTTGGTCAATATAAATCCCCAAATATTGAATTTTATTAACCTCTTTCACAATTGGGCAGGAACATGCATTTTGGTTAATTATTAATTTATATTGACAGTTATAATTATGTGTTTTAATGCATAAGTTATTTAACTTGTGCCTACTCTGAATGATCATATATTTGGGTTTTTCTTCATTTAAGAAGAGTTTGTTCTTCTGAAACTAAGAATTTGCTACATTATAGTCGTTTTGTGCACATCTAACTACTTCTTCTACCTACATACCTGCGTTTAGCAGAACGGTATCGTCAGCAAACATAAACAAATTACCCTGAAAATTTATTTCTGCTAAATCATTTATATAAATTGCAAATGAAAGTGGCCCCAAAACTGAGCCCTGTGGTACATCTGATTTTAAAATTTGATCTCTACTCTCACAATTTTTAATCCTAGTGATGATAGTCCTATTAGACAAGTAATGTTTGAGTTATTTATTCAGTGAACCTCGAATTCCCCCCAATGATAACTTTTTTAACAATATATCATGGCTAACCGTGTCAAATGCTTTATTCAAATCCATAAATATAGCACAAACCTTTTTTCCAGAATTGAGTATTGTATTAATGTATTGTGAGAAATGCTCTAATAAATCAATAATTCCTCTGTTCTTCCTAAACCCGTACTGCCTATCTGTAATTATTTTACATTTTTCTAAAAAATTATTAACATATTTGTATATATATTTTTCTAAAACTTTTTCAATAACTGATATGATCATGATCGGTCTATAATTACTATATATATTTCGTGATCCCATTTTAAATATAGGACGCACAATTGCAGTTTTGAGTGTGTTAGGAACAATGCCAGTGTTCAAACTCAAATTAATCAAGCGTTGCAGGATCTCAGAAAAAACATCTGCATTGCTTTTTATATAAGAAGTTTTCACCATATATGCATTACTAGTTTTTAAATTACTAATGATCTGTGCTACCTCATCTCTATTTGCTTCAGGTATAAAAATAGAATGTGAATTAGAAGGTGTAATATTCTCGTTGACAGCTATATTTATATTTTTTGAATATTTCAGGATTAAATTTTCTGTAACACTTGCAAAGTAATTGTTAAAATCATCCACTATCAATTCCATCGCTTTACTTTTACCAAAATAGCATTTTATTTGCATGTTAACAGATAATTTCTTTTTGTCATTAATAATATCTTTTACCAGCTCCCAAATTTTCTTATTGTTATCTTTATTTAAATTGATTTTATTTCTATAATTAAAACATTTTTGTTTCCTTATCAAACTATTTACAGGGTTCCTTACTTTTTTATATTCATCATATAATATCGTACTTTGCATATTATTCTTATATTTAACCCACAACAGATCTCTTTCTTCAATAACCTTAATTATCCCTTCAGTTATCCTTTCTTTCGGTTTCCTTTTGAAATTTTTAACTCTAGATGCTTTGAAATAACACTGATTCCTAATTTCGTTAATTTTATCTAATATCAATTTTAACAAGTCTTCCGGATTAGTAACCTCAGTTCCAATAGCATCCCAATCTATTAATCCTAGTTTTTGGGAAAGTTTTCTTATCATCGACATATGTACCTAAGTAAGCGTTATTCTTATTTGTAGGATTTTTATCTCTAGAAATTAAGGATTTTATTTTTGTTCTAATTAATATTCCATAGTGATCAGCAATCTTTTTTTCTATAGACTCTTACATCTTCTTCAAAGTTTTTAATTTTATAAACCACATGATCAATTTGAGATTGTTGCAAAATTTGCATAAAGACTTCTTCTCTAATAAAACCTGATACCTTCTGTTCCATGCCATACTCCAATAAAAGATTCAAGTATTGGTCGCTACCATATTTGTCTATATTTGCAGTATCAATATTAAAATCGCCAACCAACAAAATATCATTTAGCTTTAAATTTAAGTCGAGCTAATTTTTAAAATTTGATAGAAATTCTTTCACCTTTATACTTGGTGATCTGTATAGAGCGATCAAGTTTAATAAAAAGCCATTAATTTCAATCTGTAGATGAATTACTTCCGCAGGTGAAATCGAAATGTTTAGTTCAGAAAAATTCAGCTTATGTCTATAGAAAACTATAAGACCTCTGCCACTTGAAATATTAACATCAATAGTGATTTTATCAAAACCAGCTAAATTAATAAGTGAATTTTCCATAGTGTTAGTTGTACTTTCTACGAGAATAATAACACTCAAATAATCGATAAACGAATCAATATAAACAGTAAAGTGGTCCCAATTTTTTTTAACTAATCTGACATTAATATAGAATATGCCTAATTCGTTATAATCTTTGCCTTGTAAAAAATATTAGGATTTAATTCTTGTGTAGCATCAGGGCCATCCAAATTTAATTCATTATCTATTAGTTCAATAACCTCCATAATTGTTTAAAAATGAAAAAAAAACTATAATTTAAAAAATGGCAAAAATTAATATTTAGTTAAATCTTCGATAGGTAACAAACATATTAATCCTAATCGGTTTATCGTTATCTCCTTTTTTAACAAATATTTTGTTATTCTTGTACCATATATATTTATAGTTATGTTGTCTGGCAAAAACTCTATCTCTCCAATAAATTTCTTTGTTCACCTGTGTAAAATTTTCGTTAATGTAAATTGAATTATTGGAACTGTCATAAAAAACCTCACCACTGTTAATTCTAGTTTTTTTCCCGAGCAATCCACTTATTTTTAATGGATCTACTCTTAAATTATAAGATAACATAAGGGTTGGGTTGTTTTACCTCTGAGCGGCACTTTTTTGCACACCATGGGCTAAATGGCCAGGTCACATGGACCCCGAAGGCTCAGAGAAGGTTGGGGGAGGGGACCCACTGGAACAGCTGTCGAGAGACAGATGGTAGCCTCCCGTCAAGGCCATCCAGCGTGTTCTTTAACGTGCACAGGGTATGTCTGTCCCGCACACGGGGCCACGGCTTAACGTCCCATCCGACGGACGGAGACCTTTCCAAGCCCATCGGTGTCCCCTACTGACCGTGGCACGGCGGGGAATTTTGCGGAGATAAATCTCAACGCTGACCCAGCTGTAACTCGAACCTGGGAACTACAGATTACGAGCCAGGCGCGCTACCGACTGAGCCGCCATAACATAAGGTAATTTTTGCTTATCCCGAACAGAGACTCTGTGAATCACATCAATATCTTTCGTTTGAAATTCCGTAATATCTAACTTATCAGCTAAATTTATTTCTGTTATTACTATTGGTAGGTGGGGCGGAGGTGGCTCAGTCGGTATCGCGCCAGGCTCGTAATCTGTAGTTCCCAGGTTCGAGTCCCAGCTGGGTCAGCATTGAGATTTATCTCGGCAAAATTCCCCGCACTGCCCACGGTCAGTAGGGGACACCGCTGGGCTTGGAAAGGCCGCCGTCCGTCTAATGGGACGTTAAGCCGTGGCCAGGTGTGCGGGAGAGCCATACCCTGTGCACGTTAAAGAACACGCTGGATAGCCTTGACGGGAGGCTACCATCTGTCTCCCAACAGCTGTTCCAGTGGGTCCCCTCCCCCAACCTTCTCTGAACCTTCGGGGTCCATGTGACCTGGCCATTTAGCACATGGTGTGCAAAAAAGTGCCGCTCAGAGGTAAAACAACCCAACCTATTGGTAGGTTTCGAATTAACCTTTATACTAATTTCCATTTTCATATCAACCATTTCTTAGAAGGAAAATTATTTTCATGTATTAGCGTTATTATAACTGATACATAGAAATAATTATTTTTTCTAAATAACGAACAGTCGCTCAAAAAATATCCGAATACTATGGTTGATTACAGAATTCAGAAAAAATATCTGGCAACTTTTTTTTAGAAATTAGTGATCTGGCAATCTTCGTGTCACGTGATTACAGAATTCAGGAAAAATATCTGGAGCGTGTACAGCAACTGTACACGCTCCAGTTACCGTTCACAGCAAACTGGAGCGTGTGCAGTTACTGCACACGCTCCAGTTTGCTGTGAACGGTAACTGCACACGCTCAATATCTCCGTGAGTGAGCCCACACGATCTAGGATCAAAGTAATATGACCATCTACATCATCATCATCATCATCATCCTCAAGCAGCCATGGGCTACGGAGGTCCAACCAGACCGTGCAATTTAGTTCTCCAAGCAAGTCTATCCTGAGCTACATCTACTGCATCTGGCCACTGCACACCAATTCTAACAAGGTCCTGTTTGACATTGTCTGCCCACCGCATCCTAGGTCTCCCCTTCTTTCTGAGGCCTTTAGGCACACTGTTCATAACCCTATTCGCCAATCTATAATTATTCATACGGGCAACATGGCCAAACCAACGGAGTCTCTCTCTGCACAATATGCTGCTTAAAGGAGGTTGCAAACTCCTTTTCCTAATCTCATCATTAGTTACAAAGTTGAACCACCTAATGCCCAAGATACTGCGTAAGCATCTGGAATCAAAAGCATCTAGTTTCCTGTTATCTTGTTTACAAAGTGTCCAAGTTTCACTACCATAACTAACCCTAGAAAGAACCAAACTATTATACAGTCTAATTTTAGTCTTTAGGTGTATACGCCTATTTCTCCACACTCTCCATAGATTCTTAAAAGTCCCAGCAGCAATCCCTATTCGTCTGTTAATCTCATGCCGCACATCACCATTATCTGTTGGGGCGGGGGTGGCTCAGTCGGTAGCGCGCCAGGCTCGTAATCTGTAGTTCCCAGGTTCGAGTCCCAGCTGGGTCAGCGTTGAGATTTATCTCCGCAAAATTCCCCGCCCTGCCCACGGTCAGTAGGGGACACCGATGGGCTTGGAAAGGCCGCCGTCCGTCGGATGGGACGTTAAGCCGTGGCCCCGTGTGCGGGAGAGCCATACCCTGTGCACGTTAAAGAACACGCTGGATGGCCTTGACGGGAGGCTACCATCTGTCTCCCAACAGCTGTTCCAGTGGGTCCCCTCCCCCAACATTCTCTGAGCCTTCGGGGTCCATGTGACCTGGCCATTTAGCCCTTGGTGTGCAGAAAAGTGCCGCTCAGAGGTAAAACAACCCAACCCACCATTATCTGTTACATAGCTCCCAAGATAATTAAACTGTGACACCTGCTCAAGACTGCAACCATTCAGATTAACTGAATCACAGCCTGCCTGACCAATTTTCATCACTTTAGTTTTCTCTCTGTTTATAACCAAACCTACTCTACTACCAGTCTCATCAACGGCTCGAATGAAAGAGTTCATCTCATCAACATCATTTGCCAGAAGGGCTAAATCATCAGCATAATCTAAATCAGAAATTTTCCTATCTCCAGCCCATTTAAGGCCAAAATCTTCCCTTGAAGTGAATTTCGCATAACATAATCAATAACCAAGCTAAAGAGAAAAGGAGACAAAATGCACCCTTGTCGAACACCAGAAGTAATGCTAAACCAATTGCTACAAGCCTTACCAACTCTCACACACGACTCAGTGTTATTATAGAGAGCTTTCATAATGTTAACGAACTTGTCTGGTATACCATATGATCTCACAATCAACCACAAATTATGACGATCAACAGAGTCGAAAGCCTTTTTGAAATCAACAAAGCTAGCAACCAAAGGTTTCTGAAACTCTAAACATTTCTCAAGAATCTGCCTAAGTGGAAATATCTGATCTACACATCCCCTACCACTTCTGAATCCACATTGCTCATCACGCAATTGCCTGTCAACCAGATTCTTAATTCTATTAAGCACAATCATGGAAAGAACTTTACCTGGAACAGAGAGTAGGCTGATACCCCTATAGTTATCACAAGAACTGCGATCACCTTTTTCGAAAATAGGGATAACAATAGCTCTGGTAAAATCCTTAGGAACCATGCCTTTATCATAAAAGAGATTCAGAATTTCAGTCATCCAAGTGGTAACCGAAACATTCCCAGCTCTAAGCATTTCCGTAGTAATTTCATCTACCCCTGGGGATTTATGAAGTTTAAGTTTAGAAACAGCCAAACTAACTTCAGATTGTGTTATAGGGCCAACATTAAAGCCACCAATGCATCTATCATCATTGCAAACAATGGGAGTAGAACTAACTACATTGTTTAGAACATCACTGAAATGCTCAGCCCACCTAGCCATGACAGAATCCTCCCCTTCTATAACCTTACCTTGTTTATCCTTCAATCCTTGTATGCCTGTCCGTTTTCTACCACACAAAACATTAACTATCTGGTACAGCTCTCTGCTGTTGTGCTGTCTAACTGCTTCCTCGGCTTTGTCAGCCAAACCATCAAGCCAAAAATTTTTATCAGCAGCTAACTGATCCTTTACAAGTTTATTAAGGTCTCTGTAATGCTTTCTATTAGGACTAGTAGGGTATTGATTAAGGGCATTCCTGCAGTTCTTTCTTTCCGAAATAAGCTCAAGTGCCTTATCACTCAGATAATTTTGCCTCTTCTGCTCCTTTTTTCCTAAAAGAGTACTGTTAGTGTCCAAAAAAGCCTGTTTAAAATGATCCCATTCTTCCTCAACTTCAGTAGTAAGCAAACCATGACTGTCATAATGACTAAGTAACCTATCATGGTAAGCTTTGGCTATAACTGGATCTTTCAGAGCTTCAGTATTAAAAGTAAATTTTTTAACCCTAGCACAACACTTTTTAAGTTTAAGTTGCAACACACTTTTAACAAGGTAATGGTCAGATCCAATTTCAGCTCCCCTATATGCCCTGGTATTCCTAACAGAACTAGTCCATTTGCTGTTAATTAATATGTAATCAATCATATTCTTATGCAGCCCATCAGGTGAAACCCATGTGTACTTATGTATGTCGCGGTGTTTGTAATAAGTGTTAGTTATTCTGAATCCATTGAGTTTACTTACCTGTAGGAGACGTTGCCCATTGCTATTGCAGCTACCAATACCAAAAGGGCCTATTACTCCTCCCCAAAGGTCAGAGTCAGTACCAACTTTGGCATTGAAGTCACCAAGAACAAGGGTAATATCTCCTTTCTTGACAGAATTCAAAATATCCTGAAGTTGTTCATAAAACCTATCCTTCTCATCCTCATCGGCATCCTCAGTGGGGGCATAACAGCAGATAACATTCAAGTCTTTAACGCTTGTCTGAAATTTTGCTGTAAGAAACCTTTCATTAATGCACTCATATCCTAGAAGAGCATCACTAGCGTGTCTGCTGAGAAGCAGACCCACGCCTTGGTGATGCTTTTTGTCGTCCCTCCCTGAAAAGAGAAATTTAAGATTATTTTTAAGAATCTGACCTTTATCTGTCCATCTGGTCTCTTGCAAGCCGAGAATATCTAAATTATAACGGTGGAATTCTTGTGTGAGGACATCAAGAGAAAAAGCTCTGTGCAGAGTCCTCACATTCCAACTACCTATGGAGAGAAAATGGTTAGTGGGATGTTTAAAGAAACTATGTTTAATGAGAGAGGGAATGCCGACAATATCAAACAGCCCCCTAATCGCAGACATGGGGCAAAGACCCGTTCCCCCACTACTAAAGGCTGAAGCCATCTACACTGGAAGACTTCCTCCAATGTAGAATTTGACGATGCCAATAGAAGCAAAGAGTTCAGGTGCCTGCGATGACTTCTGCTCAGGATTATCCACCAGCTGATAAACATATCCTGTGGATCTATTCACTTGGGGCTGTCAACCCACAAACAAAAAGAAAACACAGCGGAAGATTTTCCCTCCACAGAAGCCCACCAGTGCAGCAAAATCAGGATCCATAATCAAGCTCAGAGCCATATATCTGTCCAGTCCAGTAGGTTTATATGGTCAGCACCAGGACCCTGTGTGGTTGACCACTCCTCAGCAGGGTAGAAAAAAAAGAAAAGCAGCCATAGTTGTCCAGATCAGTAGGCCACACTAATCTGGCAGCCCTCCCCTTCCGTTCACTTCCACAAGAGAGTATCTCTTTTGAAAGTTACTAACGGTCCGCACCACGAGAAGGCGGGGTTGGACATTAGGTGCTAGGCCTGGCCGGTTCTATGCATCATCACAGGGGATTGGTGCATAGCTCTCCTTCCAGTGACTACCTAGCTACCATTTACAGACCATCTACAGTCGCTGAAAAATGTATCCGAACACTATGTTGATTACAGAATTCAGAAAATATATCTAGCAACGATTTTTTTTTAGAAATTATTGATCTGGCAACCTTCATCACACGAAGGTTGCCAGATCAATAATTTCTAAAAAAATCGTTGCCAGATATTTCTTTTGAATTATGTAATTAACCACAGTGTTCGGATATTTTTTGAGTGACTGCATATTCATGAATAAATATTAGTGCAAATATTAGTAATAAAATTTACCAGTATTAATATTAGAACTAAATTATAATAAATATTTAAATGTTTAGTACTACCAAAAACCGTCCCATGGCCGAGTGGTTAGCGCGCTTGGCTACTGACCTAAGGGACCTGGGTTCGAGCCCCGAGTAAGGCATGGATGTATGTGTCGTTTTTCTGCTGACGTCCTGCCATCCTATCAGACCTTCTACTATGGCATATAAACTGACAGGCTCCTGTCAGACCTCTGTGGCAAGCAGCTGCTTGAGGGGGTATTTTTACTACCAAATGACATCTTAACCTATTTGTACGGCCTTATGCTATAGGATTTTAAAAGATTTCCGAATTATATTTCTTTATTCTATTGCAGTTATTTTAGTACCTTAAGAATTTGAAATACAATATTGAATCCATAGTAAATACCCAGATTACCTATAGAAATAGACTTCAACAATTATTAAAATCAACGGTGACGCAGTGGGATTCGAACCCGCAACTATCTATATACATGCCAGAGCGCTCTACCAGTTAAACCACGCATCACACGATAATAATCTGCCAGAATAAGCCGCATAAATCTTTCACTCAATTGTTGTTAATGATTTAGATGTTAAAATGAGGAGGAAAATGAGTTGGAAAAGTTGCCTTTCATGAAGTATAGATAGCGCAAGGTCGGCAACTTCTCGTAAAAAGTTTAGTCTCTTTAAAAGTGAAAGAGTTAAAGGTCTAATTCTGGAAGGTAATTGGCGTTTGATAGTGGTTTAACTGGTAGAGCGCTCTAGCATGTATCTAGAGTAGGAGCTCTCAACGTGGGGTACGCGTATCCCTTGGGGGTACGCGTATCCCTTGGGGGTACATGGTAAAATTTTTGGGGGTACGCTGTGAGAGCTCGAAAGTCGCTAGATATGTTATATACATATATGTTTTATTTTATTCCCATTGTTGTACTATAACTATAATTTTATCTATTTATACAAGGGGTACGCTAGTTACATACACATTTCCAGGGGGTACGTGAAGCATAAAAGGTTGAGAACCACTGATATATATGTTTTATTTTATTCCCATTGTTACATTATAACTATAGTTTTATCTATCTATACAAGGGGTACGCCAATTACATACACATTTCCAGGGGGTACGTGAAGCATAAAAGGTTGAGAACCACTGATATATATGTTTTATTTTATTCCCATTGTTACATTATAACTATAGTTTTATCTATCTATACAAGGGGTACGCCAATTACATACACATTTCTAGGGGGTACGTGAAGCATAAAAGGTTGAGAACCACTGATATATGTGTTTTATTTTATTCCCATTGTTACACTATAACTATAGTTTTATCTATCTATACAAGGGGTACGCCAATTACATACACATTTCTAGGGGGTACGTGAAGCATAAAAGGTTGAGAACCACTGACATATATGTTTTATTTTATTTCCATTGTTATATTATAACTATAGTTTTATCTATCTATACAAGGGGTACGCCAATTACATACACATTTCCAGGGGGTACGTGAAGCATAAAAGGTTGAGAACCACTGATATATATGTTTTATTTTATTCCCATTGTTATACTATAACTATAGTTTTATCTATCTATACAAGAGGTACGCCAATTACATACACATTTCCAGGGGGTACGTGAAGCATAAAAGGTTGAGAACCACTGTAATATATGTTTTATTTTATTCCCATTGTTATACTATAACTATAGTTTTATCTATCTATACAAGGGGTACGCCAATTACATACACATTTCCAGGGGGTACGTGAAGCATAAAAGGTTGAGAACCACTGATATATATGTTTTATTTTATTCCCATTGTTATACTATAACTATAGTTTTATCTATCTATACAAGAGGTACGCCAATTACATACACATTTCCAGGGGGTACGTGAAGCATAAAAGGTTGAGAACCACTGATATATATGTTTTATTTTATTCCCATTGTTATACTATAACTATAGTTTTATCTATCTATACAAGAGGTACGCCAGTTACATACACATTTCCAGGGGGTACGTGAAGAATAATAGGTTGAGAACCACTGATATATATAAATGTTTTATTTTATTCCCATTGTTATGCTATAACTATAGTTTTATCTATCTATACAAGGGGTACGCCAGTTACATACACATTTCCAGGGGGTACGTGAAGCATAAAAGGTTGAGAACCACTGACATATATGTTTTATTTTATTTCCATTGTTATATTATAACTATAGTTTTATCTATCTCTACAAGGGGTACGCCAGTTACATACACATTTCCAGGGGGTACGTGAAGCATAAAAGGTTGAGAACCACTGATATATATGTTTTATTTTATTCCCATTGTTATACTATAACTATAGTTTTATCTATCTATACAAGAGGTACGCCAATTACATACACATTTCCAGGGGGTACGTGAAGCATAAAATTTTGAGAACCACTGATCTAGAGAATTGCGGGTTCGATTCATCAGCGATGATTTTTTTTTTTTCAGATCATTTTAATAATTGTTAAAGTCTATTTCTACAGATAATCTATGTATTTACTATGGATGGATTTTTAATAATAAACGCTTAAGCGTGATGGATTTCCTCATTGACATCTGCGTTGGGGACCATAAAGGTACGTGTTGCACTACAATCAAAGCTCACCGATACGCTCAAAATCATACTGTTAGATGTATATTGCAAATGAGAAAATATGATAATCTACAACAAAGAAAATATTTTTCAAATTAAAAAATTATACCTTTTATAAATATATAATATATGGCCGAGTGGTTAGCGCGCTTGGCCACTGATCTAAGGGACCTGGGTTCGAGCCCTGGGTAAGGTATGGATGTTTGTGTTGTTTTTCTGCTGAGGTCCTGCCATCCTCTCAGACCTTCTGCTATGGCATATAAACTGACAGGCTCCTGTCAGACCTCTGTGGCAATCAGCTGCTTGAGGGGGTATTTATTTTTTTTATTTTTATATAATAATATAAATAATAGATAAATATATAAATATACCCACTGGAATCAATTCTATTTTCGGACATTTCCGAAGCTAACGCGTTGTTCCCAAGGTATAGTTGGGTTGTTTAACCTCTGAGCGGCTTTTTTTGCACACCATGGGCTAAATGGCCAGGTCACAAGGACCCCGAAGGCTCAGAGAAGATGGGGGAGGGGACCCACTAGAACAGCTGTTGGGAGACAGATGGTAGCCTCCCATCAAGGCCATCCAGCGTGTTCTTTAACGTTGGGTTGTTTTACCTCTGAGCGGCACTTTTTTGCACACCATGGGCTAAATGGCCAGGTCACATGGACCTGAAGGCTCAGAGAAGGTTGGGGGAGGGGACCCACTGGAACAGTTGTTGGGAGACAGATGGTAGCCTCCCGTTAAGGTCATTCAGTGCGTTCTTTAACGTGCACAGGGTCTGGCTCTCCCGCACACGGGGACACGGCTTTAACGTCCTATCCGACGGACGGTAGCCTTTCCAAGCTTATCGGTGTGCCCTACTGGCTGTGGGCAGAGCGAGGAATTTTACAGAGATAAATCTCAACGCTGATCCAGCTGGGACTCGAACCTTGGAACTACAGAATATAAGCCTGGCGCGCTACCGACTGAGCCCCCCCCCCCCCACAAGGTATAGCATTGATTGATATTCTAGCACGTAAAAACATTGTGAAGAGACATTTTATTTACTTATCTAGTAAAAATTTCAGTGCTTTAACCACAAACCTCAAAACAATTACTAATGAAATATAATTCATTGGGTAAAGCAGGATTGGGTTGGGTTGTTTTACTTCTGAGCGGCACTTTTTTGCACACCATGGGCTAAATGGCCAGGTCACATGGACCCCGAAGGCTCAGAGAAGGTTGGGGGAGGGGACCCACTAGAACAGCTGTTGGGAGACAGATGGTAGCCTCCCGTCAAGGCCATTCAGTGTGTTCTTTAACGTTGGGTTGTATTACTTCTGAGCGGCACTTTTTTGCACACCATGGGCTAAATGGCCAGGTCACATGGACCCCGAAGGCTCAGAGAAGGTTGGGGGAGGGGACCCACTGGAACAGTTGTTGGGAGACAGATGGTAGCCTCCCGTCAAGGTCATTCAGTGCGTTCTTTAACGTGCACAGGGTATGGCTCTCCCGCACACGGAACCAAGCTTTAACGTCCTATCCGACGGACGGGAGCCTTAGCAAGCTTATCGGTGTGCCCTACTGGCTGTGGGCAGGGCTAGGAATTTTACAGAGATAAATCTCAACGCTGATCCAGCTGGGACTCGAACCTTGGAACTACAGAATATAAGCCTGGCGCGCTACCGACTGAGCCACCCCCCCCCCCCCCCCCAAGGTATAGCATTGATTGATATTCTAGCACGTAAAAACATTGTGAAGAGACATTTTATTTACTTATCTAGTAAAAATTTCAGTGCTTTAACCACAAACCTCAAAACAATTACTAATGAAATATAATTCATTGGGTAAAGCAGGATTGGGTTGGGTTGTTTTACTTCTGAGCAGCACTTTTTTGCACACCATGGGCTAAATGGCCAGGTCACATGGACCCCGAAGGCTCAGAGAAGGTTGGGGGAGGGGACCCACTGGAACAGCTGTTGGGAGACAGATGGTAGCCTCCCGTCAAAGCCATCCAGTGTGTTCTTTAACTTTGGGTTGTTTTACCTCTGAGCGGCACTTTTTTGCACACCATGGGCTAAATGGCCAGGTCACATGGACCCTGAAGGCTCAGAGAAGGTTGGGGAAGGGGACCCACTGGAACAGCTGTTGGGAGACAGACAGCCTTCCGTCAAGGCCATCCAGCGTGTTCTTTAACGTGCACAGGGTATGGCTCTCCCGCACACGGGGCCCCGGCTTAATGTCCCATCCGACGGACGCGGCCTTTCCAAGCCCATCGGTGTCCCCTATTGACCGTGGGCAGGGCGGGGATAAATCTCAACGCTGATCCAGCTGGGACTCGAACCTGGGAACTACAGATTACGAGCCTGGCGCGCTACCGACTGAGCCACCCCCGCCCCAATACTTGATATATATACACAGTATGTGTAAAGTTTTAAGTATTGAAATAGTATTTTTATTTTGCTATACTATGGGGACAGGTGGTGTGGGAAAAGCAGGAAGTGGCTACTGTATCTGGAGACTGTACATGTTTTTTTTTAGGACAGTTTAATCGGTATTACTTTGTTTTAATATTCTTACATTTATAACATAAATTGATTGATAATGTAAAAGAGATTTTTTCCCCTCAAAAGGTAAATTGTTCTGTTGTATACTTACAAGTCTTTTTGATATTTATGATGTATTGATATTTGCTGCCAAATTAACTCATTTCTTATTGATTTGCATAATTTCCTCCAAACGTTATTAGTGTACTTATAAGTGTACTAGTTAACTCATACTTATTTTCATTATCATTGTAAACGCAAAAATGAGAAATTGTTGTATACTTATGACAATTACGACAGTTTATATTGTTTTACCTGAATTCGAGGTTTTCTATGATATACTGGGTTGGGTTGGGTTGTTTTACCTCTGAGCGGCACTTTTTTGCACACCGTGGGCTAAATGGCCAGGTCACATGGACCCCGAAGGGTCAGAGAAGGTTGGGGGAGGGGACCCACTGGAACAGTTGTTGGGAGACAGATGGTAGCCTCCCGTCAAGGTCATTCAGTGCGTTCTTTAACGTGCACAGGGTATCGCTCTCCCGCACACGGGGACACGGCTTTAACGTCCTATCCGACGGACGGTAGCCTTTCCAAGCTTATCGGTGTACCCTACTGGCTGTGGGCAGAGCGAGGAATTTTACAGAGATAAATCTCAACGCTGATCCAGCTGGGACTCGAACCTTGGAACTACAGAATATAAGCCTGGCGCGCTACCGACTGAGCCCCCCCCCCCCCCAAGGTATAGCATTGATTGATATTCTAGCACGTAAAAACATTGTGAAGAGACATTTTATTTACTTATCTAGTAAAAATTTCAGTGCTTTAACCACAAACCTCAAAACAATTACTAATGAAATATAATTCATTGGGTAAAGCAGGATTGGGTTGGGTTGTTTTACTTCTGAGCGGCACTTTTTTGCACACCATGGGCTAAATGGCCAGGTCACATGGACCCCGAAGGCTCAGAGAAGGTTGGGGGAGGGGACCCACTGGAACAGCTGTTGGGAGACAGATGGTAGCCTCCCGTCAAGGCCATTCAGTGTGTTCTTTAACGTTGGGTTGTATTACTTCTGAGCGGCACTTTTTTGCACACCATGGGCTAAATGGCCAGGTCACATGGACCCCGAAGGCTCAGAGAAGGTTGGGGGAGGGGACCCACTAGAACAGCTGTTGGGAGACAGACAGCCTTCCGTCAAGGCCATCCAGCGTGTTCTTTAACGTTGGGTTGTTTTACCTCTGAGCGGCACTTTTTTGCACACCATGGGCTAAATGGCCAGGTCACATGGACCCTCAAGGCTCAGAGAAGGTTGGGGGAGGGGACCCACTGGAACAGCTGTTGGGAGACAGAACTGTTGGGACACTGGAACAGCTGTTTGGAGACAGACAGCCTTCCGTCAAGGCCATCCAGCGTGTTCTTTAACGTGCACAGGGTATGGCTCTCCCGCACACGGGGCCACGGCTTAATGTCCCATCCGACGGACGGCGGCCTTTCCAAGCCCATCGGTGTCCCCTATTGACCGTGGGCAGGGCGGGGATAAATCTCAACGCTGACCCAGCTGGGACTCGAACCTGGGAACTACAGATTACGAGCCTGGCGCGCTACCGACTGAGCCACCCCCGCCCCAATACTTGATATACATACACAGTATGTGTAAAGTTTTAAGTATTGGAATAATATTTTTATTTTGCTATACTATGGGGAGAGGTGGTGTGGGAAAAGCAGGAAGTGGCTATTTAATCTGGAGACTGTACATGTTTTTTTTTAGGACAGTTTAATCGGGATTACTTTGTTTTAATATTCTTACATTTATAGCATAAATTGATTGATAATGTAAAAGAGATTTTTTCCCCTCAAAAGGTAAATTGTTCTGTTGTATACTTACAAGTCTTTTTGATATTTATGATGTATTGATATTTGCTGCCAAATTAACTCATTTCTTATTGATTTGCATAATTTCCTCCAAACGTTATTAGTGTACTTATAAGTGTACTAGTTAACTCATACTTATTTTCATTATCATTGTAAACGCAAAAATGAGAAATTGTTGTATACTAATGAAAATTACGACAGTTTATATAGTTTTATCTGAATTCAAGGTTTTCTATGATATACTGGGTTGGGTTGAGTTGTTTTACCTCTGAGCGGCACTTTTTTGCACACCATGGGCTAAATGGCCAGGTCACATGGACCCCGAAGGCTCAGAGAAGGTTGGGGGAGGGGACCCACTGGAACAGCTGTTGGGAGACAGATGGTAGCCTCCCGTCAAGGCCATCCAGCGTGTTCTTTAACGTACACAGGGTATGGCCCTCCCACACACGCGGCCACGGCTTAACGTCCCATCCGACGGACGGCGGTCTTTCCAAGCCCATCGGTGTCCCCTACTGACCGTGGACAGGGCGGGGAATTTTGAGGAGATAAATCTCAACGCTGACCCAGCTGGGACTCGAACCTGGGAACTACAGATTACGAGCCTGGCGCGCTACCGACTGAGCCACCCCCGCCCCCTATGATATACTGGATATACACAACACGTTTTTTTTTGTGTTTCGAAAATCTGAAAAATGTTTAAAATAATAGTATAATAGTGTAGTAGTATATTTTATATAATAGTGTAGTATTTCTGTTGTATAAAGAGTGTTTTGTTGTATGTGAATATTTGAAAATAAAAATCTTCTAAATTATTAGCAACAATTGGAAAAGTTGGCTCTCCTGATGTATAGATGGCGCTAGGTCCGTCACATATCAGTGAGAGATTTATAGATCTTATTCTGGAAGATTATTAGTTTGATGAGGGTAACTGCTGCAGAACGCTCTGAGAATACTGAATGTTTCATAAATGTATTAAAGAATAAAAGTTCTTTTGATCTGTGATATTATTAACAAAAGCTTTAAATGTGTGATATTATTGAAGAAACCGATTATGAAAACTGATATTTTTGTGTTTTACAGATGGCAACAGATAGAAGCATTTGACGTCTCTCTGAATCTTCATTCAGCGAACATGCATTGTTACGTGTCGTTCTGTTTGTCTGTACGCCATCTCATCTATAATTTGCCTTTCAAATAAAAGTCACCGAAACATTTTCAGAAGTTTCGAAAGTGTGTGTTGGTTGATATACTTATATTCTTGAAATAAACGCAAAACATAACCACATTTAAAAGGGTACAGATTTGGGTTGGGTTGTTTTACCACTGAGCGGCACTTTTTTTGCACACCATGGGCTAAATGGCCAGGTCACATGGACCCCGAAGGCTCAGAGAAGGTTGAGGGAGGGGACCCACTGGAACAGCTGTTGGGAGACAGATGGTAGCCTCCCGTCAAGGCCATCCAGCGTGTTCTTTAGCGTGCACAGGGTATGGCTCTCCCGCACACGGGGCCACGGCTTAACGTCCCATCCGACGGACGGTGGCCTTTCCAAGCCCATCGGTGTCCCCTACTGACCGTGGGCAAGGCGGGGAATTTTGCGGAGATAAATCTCAACGCTGACCCAGCTGGGACTCGAACCTGAGAACTACAGATTACGAGCCTAGCGCGCTACCGACTGAGCCACCACCTCCCCAAGGGTACAGATGTGGACTTGGATGTTTTTTACCTCTGAGCGGCACCTTTTATGAACACATTGGGTAAACAGAGGCACGCACTGTGGATTTTTTGTTGGGTAAATGATTGGGGGAAGAGTCCTGATTTTTTTTTTTAATTTTGTACTATTATGATGCAAAAAAAATCTATTAAATACTTAAATAAATCAAAAAATTTTTCCCCTTAAATATTCCCCCCTGAAATCAAAACGAATTTTTTTTTCGATTTAACCGCGCATCGTTTGTATTCCCACATCTTACAACAGAAGGCCGTTGACCCAAGTTATGAGGTCTACTTTAGAAGTCATTTAATCTAGAAAATTCTTACATATCTCTTTAAAATACGCGCTACCGACTGAGCCGCACCACACCAGTAGGAATACCAGTAGGTATTCCTACTGGTGTGGTGCGGGGGGGGGGGCTCAGTCGGTAGCGCGCCAGGCTCGTAATCTTGTAGTTCCCAGGTTCGAGTCCCAGCTGGGTCAGCGTTGAGATTTATCTCCGCAAAATTCCCCGCCCTGCCCACGGTCAGTAGGGGACACCGATGGGCTTGGAAAGGCCGCCGTCCGTCGGATGGGACGTTAAGCGCGTGGCCCCGTGTGCGGGAGAGCCATACCCTGTGCACGTTAAAGAACACGCTGGATGGCCTTGACGGGAGGCTACCATCTGTCTCCCAACAGCTGTTCCAGTGGGTCCCCTCCCCCAACCTTCTCTGAGCCTTCGGGGTCCATGTGACCTGGTCATTTAGCCCATGGTGTGCAAAAAAGTGCCGCTCAGAGGTAAAACAACCCAATCCATTCTGACAGAAGGCGAGGTGGAGTCAAAGTGGGACTCGAATCTGGGAATTGCAGATTGTTAATCTGTCCAATGCTACGTAGATGGTTAAGACCGCGAGAACTATTTTAGTGTCGTTACGCATCGAGGGAATATTTTTTATATCAGTTGGGTTGGATTGTTTTTCCTAGAGCGGCATTTTTTCGTACACAACGGGCTAAATGGCCAAGTCTCAAGGACCTCGAGTGCTCAGGAAAGATAGGGGGGAACGGACGCACTGTTGTAGACTGTTGTAGACAGATTGTAGCCTCCGGTCAAGGCCATCGTGTTCTTTAATATGCACAGGGTATGGCTTTCACGCACACGGAACATGGCTTAACGTCCCATCCAACGGATGGCGGCCTTTCCAAGCCAATCGCTATTCCTTACTGACCGAGGAGATGACAGGGAGTTTTCCTGAGATAAATCTCATTGCTGGTCCAGCTGGGACTCGAACCTCGGAACTCAGAACTGCAGATTAAGAGCCTAGCACGCTACCGACTGAGCTACCCCCGCCCCAATATTTTAATATATTTAACTGTAATATAATGGGAAGAAGTTGCAGGATATACCTAATAAATGAGAAAAATATTAAATATGTTACTCACGAAAATAATTCAAAAACTATCTCTTAATTGAATACATATGATTTTTGTTACATTAATTATTGTTTCATTATTTTGTCAGGTATAACATAAAGCAACCTGCAATAACATTACAACAAAATTAAAAATAATAATAAATGATAGCCTTCAACTGTCAAGTCGAGAGGTCAGCTCCGTCCCCAAGTTGCTTCGATTTTCCGTGGCGGGGGTGGCTCAGGCGGTAGCGCGCCAGACTCGTAATCTGTAGTTCCCAGGTTCGAGTCCCAGCTGGGTCAGCGTTGAGATTTATCTCCGCAAAAATTCCCCACCCTGCCCACGGTCAGTAGGGGACACCGATGGGCTTGGAAAGGCCGTCGTCCGTCGGATGGGACGTTAAGCCGTGGCTAGTGTACGGGAGAGCCATACCCTGTGCACGTTAAATAACACGCTGGATGGCCTTGACGAGAGGCTACTATCTGTCTCCCAACAGCTGTTCCAGTGAGTCCCCTCTCCCAACCTTCTCTGAGCCCTCGGGGTCCAGGTGACCTGGCCATTTAGCCCATGGTGTTTCAAAAAAGTGCCGCTCAGAGGTAAAACAACCCAACGTTAAAGAACAGCTGGATGGCCTTGACGGGAGGCTACCATCTGTCTCCCAACAGCTGTTCCAGTGGGTCCCCTCCCCCAACCTTCTCTGAGCCTTCGGGGTCCATGTGACCTGGCCATTTAGCCCATGGTGTGCAAAAAAGTGCCGCTCAGAGGTAAAACAACCCAACCCAACCCTCAGAACTCTCAGTCCTGCCCACGGTCAGTATGGGACAACGATCGGCTTGGAAAGGTCGCCGTCCGTCGGATGGGACGTTAAGCCGTGGCGCCATGTGCGGGAGTACCATACCCTGTGCACGTTAAAGAACACCTTGAGTGGCCTTGACCTGAGATTACGATCTATCTCCTAACAGCTGTCCTGTGGGTCCTGTCAGGCTAGAGGCCTTTTTAGATATTGTTTTTGTTCATGATTTGTATAATATTTTGGATTTCACCAAAATAGGCATATGCTACGTGGGAGGCCCTCTGTCCCGGCATTTGGAAAGTTAATTGAAGTAGCAGTGTCCGGGGAACGGCTAGCGTTCGCTGACAAGTGACTCCTAACCTGGAGGCTAGCGGACTTCCCAGATGGTCGGGCGGAGAGAGAAAGAGAAAGGGTTGGCAACAGCGAGGAGGAGGACAGAGCCAATCGTAGGACGAACGAGAAAAGACGTAAAATTGCAAAGTTGGGAAATGCCGACTGGTAATAACGGCATTGGGCTCTGTGAATACAGCTGAACAGGCATAGTAAGCTGGTGTTGATGTAATGCTATGTAATTAAGCATATGTCCTTGTCTATCAAGCATGTTTGGAAGGTTCAATAAATAATTGTTATTTTAAGCAAAAGCTGAAGTTGAACCAATTCATTGGGGAGGAGACTCAGTATTGAGTCCCAGTAATTGTGATAAAACCGTTGATTTTATCTGAAAAACTCTTTCACCCGTCGCGTATTGCGATTGAACCGAGGGGACATTCCTAAGTGGTCCCAATAGACAAACAAAAACGAAGAAGCAACACCACAGGTCCCCTCCTCTGAGTCTTCGGAATCCTTGTGACCTGGCCATTTATCCCACTGTGTGGAAAAAGTGCCGATCAGAAGTATAACAACCCCACACTCGATTTTCTCAACTTCTCATTATTTTATTAAAAAAAATCGACATTTTTGCATTTTACCTGAACTTTACCAAGTCACTTGGATCTTTGCCAACTCCCCAAGATTTTGCAAACTCCCCTTAACTCTACAGAATAATAGAATTTTTCTTCAACAATATTCTGTTGATGAATTTTCGCAAGTGAATTGTATTTTACCAAATGGTTTCGAATTTGCCAACTTCCCCAAATTACACCAAGTCGCCATAATTTTGAAACAAGAAACACAATATTTACATATCACCTGAAATTTGCAAAGTCACTTCAAATTTTGCCCAGTTGCCTCGAATTTACCAACTCCCCAAGATTTTGCCAAGTTACCTCAAATTTTGACAACTCTCCTTAATTTTACAATCCCAGTTTTAACAACTCACCTGTATTTTACCAACTGGTTTCGAATTTTGCCAACTCCTCTACATTTTGCCAAGTTACTAATATGCATAAGTTGCATAGATGTTGATCTATGCAAAGTTGCAGACGTCTACGCCAATTCTGAAACGCTTGGTGGTACTCCTGTTGGGCAATACTCTGCAACCCTGAATGAGCGCATTTGGAAAGGTCTTGCAGCCTTGGAAAAGGCTTCCCAGAAAATTCCTTTTCAATTTTGAAAAAATCTTAGGTGCAGAATCGGGTGAATGTATAGGATGGGATAGCTGTTTGTGTTTTTTCCTGCTGTGATAATGCATAGAACCGGTCAGGCCCAGCACCGAATGTCCGACCCCGCCTTCTCGTGGTGCAGTCCGTTAGTACCTTTCAAAAGAGATACTCTCTTGGGGAAGTGAACGGAAGGGGAGGGTTGCCAGATCAGTCAGCCTACTGATCTGGACAACTATGGCTACTTTTCTTTTTTCTACCCTGCTGAGGATTGGTCAACCACACAGGGTCCTGGTGCTGACCATATAAACCCACTGGACTGGACCACTGCTCTGGGCTTGATTATGGATCCTGATTTTGTTGCACTGGTGGGCTTCTGTGGAGGGAAAATCTTCAGTGTGGAGGGAAAATCTTCCGCTGTGTTTTATGTTTGTTTCTGGGTTGACAGCCCCAAGTGAATAGATTCACAGGATATGTTTATCAGCTGGTGGAAAATCCTGAGCAGAGGTCATCGCAGGCACCTGAACTCTTTGCTTCTATTGGCATCGTCAAATTCTACATTGGAGGAAGTCGTCCAGTGTAGATGGCTTCAGCCTTTAGTAGTGGGTGAACGGATCTTTGCCCCATGTCTGCGATTAGGGGGCTGTTTGATATTGTCGGCATTCCCTCTCTCAATAAACATAGTTTCTTTAAACATCCCACTAACCATTTTCTCTCCATAGGTAGTTGGAATATGAGGACTCTGCACAGAGCATTTTCTCTTGATGTCCTCACACAAGAATACCACCATTATAATTTAGATATTCTCGGCTTGCAAGAGACCAGATGGACTGATAAAGGTCAGATTCTTAAAAATAATTTTAAATTTCTCTTTTCAGGGAGGGACGACAATAAGCATCACCGAGGCGTGGGTCTGCTTCTCAGCAGACACGCTAGTGATGCTCTTCTAGGATATGAGTGCATTAATGAAAGGTTTCTTGCAGCAAAATTTCAGACAAGCGTTAAAGACTTGAATGTTGTCTGCTGTTATGCCCCCACTGAGGATGCCGATGAGGATGAGAAGGATAGGTTTTATGGACAACTTCAGGATATTTCGGATTCTGTCAAGAAAGGAGATATTAACCTTGTTCTTAGTGACTTCAATGCCAAAGTTGGTACTGACTCTGACCTTTGGGGAGGAGTAATAGGCCCTTTTGGTATTGGTAGCTGCAATGGCAATGGGCAACGTCTCCTATATGTAAGTAAACTCAATGGATTCAGAATAACTAACACTTATTACAAACACCGCGACATACATAAGTACACATGGGTTTCACCCGATGAGCTGCATAAGGTTATGATTCATTATATATTAATTAACAGCAAATGGGCTAGTTCTGTTAGGAATACCAGGTCATATAGGGGAGCTGATATTGGATCTGATCATTACCTTTTTAAAAGTGTCTTGCAACTTAAACTTAAAAAGTGTTGTGCTAGGGTTAAAAAATTTACTTTTAATACTGAAGCTCTGAAAGATCCAGTTATAGCCAAAGCTTACCATGACAGGTTACTTAGTCATTATGACAGTCATGGTTTGCTTACTACTGAAGTTGAGGAAGAATGGGATCATTTTAAACAGGCTATTTTGGACATTAACAGTACTCTTTGGAAAAAAAGGAGCAGAGGAGACAGAATTATCTGAGTGATAAGGAAGTTGAGCTTATTTCGGAAAGAAACAACTGCAGAATACCTTTAATCAATATTCTACTAATCCTAATAGAAAGCATTACAAAGAACGTAATAAGCGTGTAAAAGATCAGTTAGCTGCTGATAAGAATCTTTGGCTTGATGGTTTGGCTGACAAAGCCGAGGAAGCAGCTGACAGCACAACAGCAGAGAGCTGTACCAGATAGTTAATGTTTTATGTGGTAGAAAACGGACAGGTATACAGGGATTGAAGGATAAACAAGGTAAGGTTATAGAAGGTGAGGATTCTGTCATGGCTAGGTGGGCTCAGCATTTCAGTGATATTCTAAACAATGCTGTTATTCTATTCCCATTGTTTGCAATGATGATAGATGCATTGGTGGCTTTAATGTTGGCCCTATAACACAATATGAAGTTATTTTGGCTGTTTCTAAACTTAAACTACATAACTCCCCAGGGGTAGATGAAATTACTATCGAAATGGTTATAGCTGAGAACGTTTCGGTTACCACTTGGATGATTGAAATTCTGAATATCTTTTATGATAAAGGCATGGTTCCTAAGGATTTTACCACAGCCATTGTTATCCCTATTTTCAAAAAAGGTGATCGCAGTTCTTGCGATAACTATAGGGGTATCAGCATGCTCTCTGTTCCAGGTAAAGTTCTTTCCATGATTGTGCTTAATAGAATTAAGAATCTGGTTGACAGTCAATTGCGTGATGAGCAATGTGGATTCAGAAGTGGTAGGGGATGTGTGGATCAGATATTTTCAGTTAAGCAGATTCTTGAGAAATGTTTAGAGTTTCAGAAACCTTTGGTTGCTAGCTTTGTTGATTTCAAAAAGGCTTTCGACTCTGTTGATCGTCATAATTTGTGATTGATTGTGAGATTATATGGTATACCAGACAAGTCAGTTAACATAATGATAGCTCTCTATAATAACACTGAGTCGTGTGTGAGAGTTGATAAGGCTTGTAGCAATTGGTTTAGCATTACTTCTGGTGTTCGACAAGGGTGCATTTTGTCTCCTTTTCTCTTTAGCTTGGTTATTAATTATGTTATGCGAAATTCACTTCAAGGGAAAGATTTTGGCCTCAAATGGACTGGAGATACGAAACTTTCTGATTTAGATTATGCTGATGATTTAGCCCTTTTGGCAAATGATGTTGATGAGATGAACTCTTTCATTCGAGCTGTTGATGAGACTGGTAGTAGAGTAGGTTTGGTTATAAACAGAGAGAAAACTAAAGTGATGAAAATTGGTCAGGTAGGCTGTGATTCAGTTAATCTGAATGGTTGCAGTCTTGAGCAGGTGTCACAGTTTAATTATCTTGGCAGCTATGTGACAGATAATGGTGATGTGCGGCATGAGATTAACAGACGAATAGGGATTGCTGACGGGACTTTTAAGAATCTATGGAGAGTGTGGGGAAATAGGCGTATACACCTAAAGACTAAAATTAGACTGTATAATAGTTTGGTTCTTTCTAGGGTTAGTTATGGTAGGGTTAGTTAAGGTGTAAACAAGATAACAGGAAACTAGATGCTCTTGATTCCAGATGCTTACGTAGTATCTTGGGCATTACGTGGTTTAACTTTGTAACTAATGATGAGGTTAGGCAAAGGAGTTTGCAACCTCCTTTAAGCATCATATTGTGCAGAGAGAGACTCCGTTGGTTTGGCCATGTTGCCCGTATGAATAATTATAGATTGGCGAATAGGGTTATGAACAGTGTGCCTAGAGATCTCAGAAGGATGGGGAGACCCAGGATGCGGTGGGCAGACAATGTCAAACAGGACCTTGTTAGAAATGGTGTGCAGTGGCCAGATGCAGTAGAAGTAGCTCAGGATAGACTTGCTTGAAGAACTAAATTGCACGGTCTGGTTGGACCTCCGTAGCCCACGGCTGATTGAGGATGATGAGGAGGAGGAGGATGATAGACCGTAACTTGAGGGATTTTGTGATCACTGGCATTGTCAAGAAGAAATTTATAAAGATGACAAAACCCAGATGCTTCGCAATACATGGACTGCACTACATCTATAAAGAAAATGCCAAATCTCCACTACCTACGTCGAGGGCAAGACAACACCATATAGATACAGCTCGTCCCAAGACTACCTATGGCGAACAGTACTATAGAAATAAAATTCATCCATCGGTCAAAACCTAAATTTAATCTCTGTCCCGGTTAGTCAGAAACAAGGATATACAACCCAAGTTGCCTCGGCTCCCGTGGTGGGAACTCTTAGTCCGGCCTTACCAGGACCCTCCATCGGTGCCCCATCCAACCTAGGTACCTCCCAAATCCCAGTCAGCGGAACCCTCAACTTCAACAAGGCCCAGTTGTTCCATCGGGACCCCGTTCAACCAGATACTCCCCAAAACCAGTCAGCGGAACCCTCAACTTCAACAAGGCCCAGTTGTTCCATCGGGACCCCGTCCAACCAGATACTCCCCAATACCAGTCAGCGGAACCCTCAACTTCAACAAGGCCCAGTTGTTCCATCGGGACCCCGTTCAACCAGATACTCCCCAAAACCAGTCAGCGGAACCCTCAACTTCAACAAGGCCCAGTTGTTCCATCGGGACCCCGTCCAACCAGATACTCCCCAATACCAGTCAGCGGAACCCTCAACTTCATCAAGGCCCAGTTGTTCCATCGGGACCCCTTCCAACCAGATACTCCCCAATACCAGTCAGCGGAACCCTCAACTTCAACAAGGCCCAGTTGTTCCATCGGGACCCCGTCCAACAAGATACTCCCCAATACCAGTCAGCGGAACCCTCAACTTCAACAAGGCCCAGATGTTCCATCGGGACCCCGTCCAACCAGATACTCCCCAATACCAGTCAGCGGAACCCTCAACTTCAACAAGGTCCAGTTGTTCCATCGGGACCCCTTCCAACCAGATACTCCCCAATACCAGTCAGCGGAACCCTCAACTTCAACAAGGCCCAGTTGTTCCATCGGGACCCCGTCCAACCTGATACGCCCCAATACCAGTCAGCTGAACCCTCAACTTCAACAAGACCCAGTTGTTCCATCGGGACCCCTTCCAACCAGATACTCCCCAATACCAGTCAGCGGAACCCTCAACTTCAACAAGGCCCAGTTGTTCCATCAGGACCCCGTCCAACCAGATACTCCCCAATACCAGTCAGCGGAACCCTCAACTTCAACAAGGCCCAGTTGTTCCATCGAGACCCCGTCCAACCAGATACTCTCCAATACCAGTCAGCGGAACCCTCAACTTCAACAAGGCCCAGTTGTTCCATCGGGACCCCGTCCAACCAGATACTCCCCAATACCAGTCAGCAGAACCCTCAACTTCAACAAGGCCCAGTTGTTCCATCGGGACCCCGTCCAACCAGATACTCCCCAATACCAGTCAGCGGAATCCTCAAATTCATCAAGGTCCAGTTGTTCCATCGGGACCCCTTCCAACCAGATACTCCCCAATACCAGTCAGCGGAACCCTCAACTTCAACAAGGCCCAATTGTTCCACGGGACCCCATCCAACCTGATACGCCCCAATACCAGTCAGCGGAACCCTCAACTTCAACAAGGCCCAGTTGTTCCATCGGGACCCCGTCCAACCAGATACTCCCCAATACCAGTCAGCGGAACCTTCAACTTCAACAAGGCCCAGTTGTTCCATCAGGACCCCGTCCAACCAGATACTCCCCAATACCAGTCAGCGGAACCCTGAACTTCAACAAGGCCCATTTGTTCCATCGGGACCCCATCCAACCTGATACTCCCCAATACCAGTCAGCGGAACCCTCAACTTCAACAAGGCCCAGTTTTTCCATCGGGACCCCGTCCAACCAGATACTCCCCAATACCAGTCAGCGGAACCCTCAACTTCATCAAGGCCCAGTTGTTCCATCGGGACCCCGTCCAACCAGATACTCCCCAATACCAGTCAGCGGAACCCTCAACTTCAACAAGGCCCAGTTGTTCCATGGTACCCCGTCCAACCTGATACGCCCCAATACCAGTCAGCGGAACCCTCAACTTCAACAAGGCCCAGTTGTTCCATCGGGACCCCGTCCAACCAGATACTCCCCAATACCAGTCAGCGGAACCCTCAACTTCAACAAGGCCCAGTTGTTCCATCGGGAACCCTTCCAACCAGATACACATCTCTTATCTACACAACCATGTAGAATTTGACGATCACCTCCTCAACGTCACAAATACCCTCTAGCTCCCCAACACGACAAGGTGGTTCCCTCTCGGGGGGAAGTCACGAAGAAGGAGAGCCCTTGTCACGCCTGTTGTTGGATGCAGCTCCTTCATCTCCTTAACGATTTTGAGCAAAACAATGTTGGTATAGTATTGGCCATTTATTTTCATTTTTTCAGGTAAGGTGTCCACGGCTACCATTCAGTGGGAATTGAAAAAAAAATTGAGAACAATCTTCTTTCAGCGAAAGTCGTCTTGGAGGATTTTGGGATTCAGTTAATCTTCCACAATCCAAACATAGTCGTCAATCTCTCTGGGATGTGTATAGTAATAAAACCACCTCTCATCACCTGTGACAATGTCTGTTAACATTTGGGGCCACTAGGTTCAAACATCGCCAACATCTCCTTGCACGAGTCGACTCTAGCACTTATTAGTTGTTCTGTTGCTTTGTGGTGTAACCATTTGTCACAGATATTTCGGTACTTTAAATATTGATGAATAATTGTTTCCATTCAAAACCAATCGATGCACTGAAATCTAAACTTATTTCCTGAACGGTGATGTGTGGGTTTCCTTTAATGGGTCACGAACAGCAGCGATGGTTCAATCGTTCACGGGCTCCTTCGATCTTACTGCACGAGGGAGGCTTGGGTTGGGTTGTTTTACCTCTGAGCGGCACTTTTTTGCACACCATGGACTAAATGGCCAGGTTACATGGACCTCGAAGGCTCAGAGAAGGTTGGGGGAGGGGACCCACTGGAACAGCTGTTGGGAGACAGATGGTAGCTTCCCGTCAAGGCCATCCAGCGTGTTCTTTAACGTTGGGTTGTTCTACCTCTGAGCGGCACTTTTTTGCACACCATGGGCTAAATGGCCAGGTCACATGGACCCCGAAGGCTCAGAGAAGGTTGGGGGAGGGGACCCACTAGAACAGCTGTTGGGAGACAGATGGTAACCTCCCGTCAAGGCCATCCAGCGTGTTCTTTAACGTGCACAGGGTATGTCTCTCCCGCACACGGGGCCACGGTTTAACGTCCCATCCAACGGACGGCGGCCTTTCCAAGCCCATCGGTGTCCCCTACTGACCGTGGGCAGGGCGGAGAATTTTGCGGAGATAAATCTCAACGCTGACCCAGCTGGGACTCGAACCTGGGAACTACAGATTACGAGCCTGGCGCGCTACCGACTGAGCCACCCCCGCCCCCACGAGGGAGGCATTCGAAACTCTGTCGTCCTTCTCAGAATTTGCACATCCATCCCGTAATAGTGCCATATGAACAGGGATGATCCCCATATACTTGTGATGAATCGGCATGAACTTTTTTAAGCGTCGTTCCAAGCTGCATCCTTGTGAAAATATAAAAAAGTAGAAAAATCAAATGAAACAAAAGAAAAACCGTAGTTCACTATAAAATTGCCTTATCATAAAGATCACTTTGAAAATATTCTAAAGAGTGAGCGAGAAATTCAATATACGAATAGCACCAGACCTGGACAAGAAAATAAAAAAAAAGTACACCCCATACATCAAACAACAAGACAAATATATTTACAGAGAAAGAGGAATAATTTCTAAAGTATCATGAGAATGTGAAAAACCATTTATTGGGGAAGCAAGAGGAACACTAGAAACAAGAGTAAAAGAACACAAATCCTCAATAAAAAAACAAACAAAATGAAACAGGAATGGACAGACACATAGAAAAAACTACTCATAAAATAGACTGGAACACAACAACAATAATTAAAATATAAAAAATTTCAAATCAACAAAGCTAGCAACCAAAGGTTTCTGAAACTCTAAACATTTCTCAAGAATCTGCCTAAGTGAAAATATCTGATCCACACATCCCCTACCAGTTCTGAATCCACATTGCTCATCACGCAATTGCCTGTCAACCAGATTCTTAATTCTATTAAGCACAATCATGGAAAGAACTTTACCTGGAACAGAGAGTAGGCTGATACCCCTATAGTTATCACAAGAACTGCGATCACCTTTTTTGAAAATAGGGATAATAATAGCTCTGGTAAAATCCTTAGGAACCATGCCTTTATCATAAAAGATATTCAGAATTTCAGTCATCCAAGTGGTAACCGAAACATTCCCAGCTCTGAGCATTTCTGTAGTAATTTCATCTACTCCTGGGGATTTATGAAGTTTATGTTTAGAAATAGCCAAAATAACTTCAGATTGTGTTATAGGGCCAACATTAAAGCCACCAATGCATCTATCATCATTGCAAACAATGGGAGTAGAACTAACCACATTGTTTAGAACATCACTGAAATACTGAGCCCACCTAACCATGACAGAATAATCACCTTCTATAACCTTACCATGTTTATCCTTCAATCCTTGTATGGCTGTCCGTTTTCTACCACATAAAACATTAACTATCTGGTACAGCTCTCTGCTGTTGTGCTGTCTAACTGCTTCCTCGGCTTTGTCAGCCAAACCATCAAGCCAAAGATTCCTATCAGCAGCTAACTGATCTTTTACACGTTTATTAAGTTCTCTGTAATGTTTTCCATTAGGACTAGTAGGGTATTGATTAAAGGTATTCTGCAGTTCTTTCTTACCGAAATAAGCTCAAGTGTCTTATCACTCAGATAATTCTTTCTCTTCTGCTCCTTTTTTCCTAAAAGAGTACTGTTAGTGTCCAAAAAAGCCTGTTTAAAATGATCCCATTCTTCCTCAACTTCTGTAGTAAGCATACAATGACTGTCATAATGACTAAGTAACCTATCATGGTAAGCTTTGGTTATAACTTGGTCTTTCAGAGCTTCAGTATTAAAAGTAAATTTTTTAACCTTAGCACAACACTTTTTAAGTTAAATTTGGAAGACACTTTTAACAAAGTAATGGTCAGATCCAATTTTAGCTCCGCTATATGACCTGGTATTCCTAACAGAACTAGCCCATTTGCTGTTAATTAATATATAATGAATCATAATCTTATGCAGCCCATCGGGTGAAACCCATGTGTACTTATGTATGTCGCGATGTTTGTAATAAGTGTTAGTTATTCTGAATCCATTAAGTTTATTTACCTGTAGGAGACGTTGCCCATTGCCATTGCAGCTACCAATACCAAAAGGGCCTATCACCCCTCCCCAAAGATCATAGTCAGTACCAACTTTGGCATTGAAGTCACCTAGAACAAGGGTAATATCTCCTTTCTTTACAGAATTCAAAATATAATGAAGTTGTCCGTAAAACCTATCCTTCTCATCCTTATCGGCATCCTCAGTGGGGGCATAACAGCAGATAACATTCAAGTCTTTAACGCTTGTCTGAAATTTTGCTATGAGAAACCTTTCATTAATGCACTCATATCCTAGAAGAGCATCACTAGCGTGTCTGCTGAGAAGCAGACCCACGCCTTGGTGATGCTTATTGTCGTCCCTCCCTGAAAAGAGAAATTTAAGATTATTTTTAAGAATCTGACCTTTATCAGTCCATCTGGTCTCTTGAAAGCCGAGTATATCTAAATTATAATGGTGGAATTCTTGTGTGAGGACATCAAGAGAAAAAGCTCTGTGCAGAGTCCTCACATTCCAACTTCCTATGGAGAGAAAATGGTTAGTGGGATGTTTAAAGGAACTATGCTTATTGAGAGAGGGAATGCCGACAATATCAAACAGCCCCCTAATCGCAGACACGGGGCAAAGACCCGTCTCCCCACCACTAAAAGCTGAAGCCATCTACACTGGAAGACTTCCTCCAATGTAGAATTTGACGATGCCAATAGAAGCAAAGAGTTCAGGTGCCTGCGATGACCTCTGCTCAGGATTTTCCACCAGCTGATAAACATATCCTGTGAATCTATTCACTTGGGGATGTCAACCCACAAACAAACATAAAACACAGCGGAAGATTTTCCCTCCACACTGAAGATTTTCCCTCCACAGAAGCCCACCAGTGCAACAAAATCAGGATCCATAATCAAGCCCAGAGCAGTGGTCCAGACCATTGGGTTTATATGGTCAGCACCAGGACCCTGTGTGTTTGACCAATCCTCAGCAGGGTAGAAAAAAAGAATAGAAAAGTAGCCATAGTTGTCCTGATCAGTAGGCTCACTGATCTGGCAACCCTCCCCTTCCGTTCACTTCCCCAAGAGAGTCCCCCCCGATAGGGGACCACCTTGTCGTGGTGGGGGGGCCTAGGGCCCAGCAACCCGGCTGAGGAGGCACTGCCGGTCGGGATGATCCCTAGCTGGAGCAGGCCAGAGGATTTGCCGGCTGTAGTGGGCACCAGCTGGAGCATTCCAAGGTTTTGCCGGTTGGGGTGGCCCCCGGCTGGAGCATTGCTGAAGCCACCCGAGGTTGAAGACGCTGCTGGCCGGCTTGATTGCCGGTCGGGTGGTGACGGCGTTGGAGACCTCACCTCTCAGGAGACCTGTGTGGTCTGTTCGACGGCTCTGCCGAAAGGTCTGAACCCGCCTCTAGGCACGAGCTGTCAAAAAAGTCTGGGTCTTACTAAGAGTCTCCACCCCGGGTGCCGATCGAGCTTGGATCTTTATATCCTTGCACATTTGCAAACCGGGGAATAGATTAAAGTTAGGTTTCTTCCGGTGGTCAGCTTTCCTTCTATAGGACTGCTGCCATGTGAGGCCGGGGTTGAGGTGCGCCTATAGGGCGTATTCCTTGCCCCCGGCTCTAGATAGTCATGGCTTTTCTTTAACCAGGTAGTGCTGTCAGGCGGAACCGGGAATTGCCGTGGTTGCACAACATCGCAACATAGAGATCCATTCCCCAAGAGAGTATCTCTTTTGAAAGGTACTAACGGTCTGCACCACGAGAAGGCGGGGTCGGACATTAGGTGCTAGGCCTGGCCGGTTCTATGCACCATCACTCTCCTTCCAGTGACTACCTAGCTACCATCACAAGAAAATTAATCCTGGTCTTAAGTTTTCAAATTATAATACATTAACTATTCTAAGATAGCCATGAAAACAGTTATTAAGGTTATACAAATTAAAAAATATAGAGAATATTTTATTTGAAAATTATAAAATGTCAGGAGTTTTACCAATGTTCTTTGTTCAGCTGTGCTTAATAGGTCGAATCATTTTTTTTTTTGCAAAATTATTTCTAGAAATAGAGTTCAAAATTGTAATAGAAAAATTGGAAACATAAATTTCGTAAAATTCAATTAAAGGAGTTAATTAGAGTATGTAGATAAATCCAAAAACAACTGGAAAATTCTACCAAAATGATGATAAAAACTCATTTTACAAGTTTTCATGTTGAAATAACAACAATTAAAAATAACTCCGAATTTAAACAGTTACAAGTAGAGACCTGCGCGTTATCTAAAGTCCTACCCCTAAACGCTAAGTCTCATCCGTATCCGCAAGGTCTCATCCGCAAAACTTTCTCAGCATCCGCGTATATTGCCTACTTAATAAAAAACGAGATTTTGCAAATGCTTGAAGTGAGATGTTTGCGCGGGGCGGGAGTGGCTCAGTCGGTAGCCCGCCAGGCTCGTAATCTGTAGTTCCCAGGTTCGAGTCCCAGCTGGGTCAGCGTTGAGATTTATCTCCGCAAAATCCCCCCCCCCCCCTGCCCACGGTCAGTAGGGGACACCGATGGGCTTGGAAAGGGCGCCGTCCGTCGGATGGGACGTTAAGCCGTAGCCCCATGTGAGGGAGAGCCATACCCTATGCACATTAAAGAACACGCTGGATGGCCTTGACGGAAGGCTACCATCTGTCTGCCAACAGCGCTTCCAGTGGGTCCCCTCCCCCAACCTTCTCTGAGCCTTCGGGGTCCTTGTGACCTGGCCATTTAGCCCATGGTGTGCAAAAAAAGTGCCGCTCAGAGGTAAAACAACCCAAAACAACCCGATGTTTGCGAGTAAATTGTCTAATGGTGTATCCAATTAATAACTGAAAAAATATACGGTGAAAAATAAAAAGCCTTTTGTTGGTAAAAATATGCTTTTACTAAATTAGACAAAAATTTATTTAATTCTAATTTCTCAAATTCATCTGTATTAATTTTGCTTTTTTCAATGCAGTTATCGTTGATTATATGAAGACTCTCCTTTTATTTCCCATTCGTTTGATATTAAATTCTCGTTTTCTGCAGAATGGAAAATAAAAAATTCAAAAGGATCGCTTCATTCACATAGGATAAGTTGTTTAAACTTGTGGTTTTATCCCAATGGATTTTCTAATCAAGTTTCTTTTAACATTATCACAAGTAGTTTTTTTTCACTCATGTTAGCCGTCAATAAGTTAATGTTTGCTCATGTTTTTGCATATCATATCAAATAAGAAATTTAATCCGTCATTAATGTCCGGATTAAATATAACTACAAATTAGAACTCTGTGTTAAAATTAACTTTTTTTTATCCGCTTTCTGAGCTAAATTTAATTTTTTATCCATCGAGTTTTTTAAAGCGGATATCTACATTCGTGCAGAGCTCTAGCTATGAATTGGATTATTCAATTATGACACCTGTAGAGTTACATATATGCGCATTGCAGCTTGAAAACGCTGGTAACGTTTCAGTTGAGTAGCAACTTAAAACTGTTCCAAATCGAAATTTATTACTTTAATTTTAAAAGCATACAGGTAGCTATTTTTTTAAAATCTTAAGTTACTTTTTGGTCGTGCTATAATATTCTTATATAATCTTTAAAACACGTATTTTTTGTTTGATATTTTTGATAGAAAACAATAAAAAAAAGGGAGCGGTGGTGGCTCAGTCGGTAGCGCGCCAGGCTCGTAATCTGTAGTTCCCAGGTTCGAGTCCCAACTGCGTCAGCGTTGAGATTTATCTCCGAAAAATTCCCCGCCCTGCCCACGGTCAGTAGGGGACACCGATGGGCTTAGCGATGAGATTTATCTCCGCAAAATTTCCCCGCCCTGTCCACGGTCAGTAGGGGACACCGATGGGCTTGAAAAGGCCGCCGTCCGTCGCATGGGACGTTAAACCGTGGCCCCGTGTGCGGGAGAGCCATACCATGTGCACGTTAAATAACACGCTGGATGGCCTTGACGGGAGGCTACCATCTGTCTCCCAACAGCTGTTCCAGTGGGTCCCCTCCCCCAACCTTCTCTGAGCCTTCGGGGTCCATGTGACCTGGCTATTTAGCCCATGGTGTGCAAAAAAGTGCCGCTCAGAGGTGAAACAACCCAACGTTAAAGAACACGCTGGATAGCCTTGACGCGGGGCTACCATCTGTCTACCAACAACTGTTCCAGTGGGTCCCCTCCCCCAAGCTTCTCTGATCCTTCGGGGTCCATGTGACCTGGCCATTTAGCCCATTGTGTGCAGAAAAGTGCCGCTCAGAGGTAAAACAACCCAACGTTAAAGAACACGCTGGATGGCCTTGACGGGAGGCTACCATCTGTCTCCCAACAGCTGTTCCAGTGGGTCCAGTCCCCCAACCTTCTCTGAGCCTTCGGGGTCAATGTTACCTGGTCATTTAGTCCATGGTGTGCAAAAAAGTGCCGCTCAGAGTTAAAACAACCCAACCGAACCCTCTAGCATCGATGAGCCGTGGTCAGCCCACACCTTGCCGGCGGTTCGTGGTTTTTCCTTCCTCGGACCACTTTTTGAATGTACTAACCACGGATGACAGTGAACACCCAATAAGCTTTGCCGTCTCAGAAATGCTCTGACCCAATCTTCTGGCCATTTGACAAACTAAATTATGTGCGTTGCCTTTCCCATCTGGAGAACAAGAATAACACTGATTAACACAGCTCAGTATCAAATGTCATTTATATCGTTTCATGACCTTCACACTCGCCGTCGTTTACCTGCAGTTGCTTCGATTTGCATAAAGACGCACTGGTCAAAATGTTTTGGTTCGTCGGTGTATATAGAGAATACCGGGCATTGACAGCGCAGATTTTTTTAAACAATTGATTGAGGGGACTTGGAGTCAATGTTCGCTTTACGTTCCATCGTTCCAGATGGTAGCCTCCCGTCAAGGCCATCCATTCTTTAACGTGCACAGGGTATGGCTCTCCCACACACGGAGCCATGGCTTAACCTCCCATCCGACGGACGGCGGCCTTTCCAAGCCCATCGGTGTCCCCTACTGACCGTGGGCAGGGCGGAGAATTTTGCGGAGTCGTTCACAGGTAGAACAATTTAATTCGTATCTCTTTAAATATGAACGAACATTGTCGAAACTGTGATTTGACTACAATTGATTGAAATAATTACTTATATTAGTCGCAGATTTTTACAGAACTTTTTTTTCAGAAAATTACAGAGTTTCAACTCCCAGTTGGCAAGATATATGGCTAAGAAATTTTGCTTTTGTAAATAAAAAGTTTAATATTAATTAATAATTTTATATTATATTGAATATATTAAAATATTTGTGAATAATTTAAAATTAATAACGATATTTAAAGATTAATAACTATCGATTGAATTTTAATTGATAATAATTCGGTAAAGTAATATAACCAGCTTCATATATGTAAGTTAAAATTAATTCTTCTGTGTCATATGCGTGACTCACTGGTATCGTGTTGGCTCGCGGTGAGATTGTCGAGGTCCTGGTTCGAATTCCCGTGTCATTTGTTCTGACGTATATGTTGTGATTTTTCCCTCAGGAAAGAATTGTTCGCTTCTAAATATGTCATAAAAAGCCATGTTCACAGATTGGGTTGGGTTGGGTTGTTCTACCTCTGAGCGGCACTTTTTTGCACACCATGGGCTTAATGGCCAGGTCACATGGACCCCGAAGGCTCAGAGAAGGTTGGGGGAGGGGACCCACTGGAACAGCTGTTGGGAGACAGATGGTAGCCTACCGTCAAGGCCATCCAGCGTGTTCTTTAACGTTGGGTTGTTTTACCTCTGAGTGGCACTTTTTTGCACACCATGGGCTAAATGACCAGGTCACATGGACCCCGAAGGCTCAGAGAATGTTGGGGGAGGGGACCCACTGGAACAGCTGTTGGGAGACAGATGGTAGCCTCCCGTCAAGGCCATCCAGCGTGTTCTTTAACGTTGGGTTCTTTTACCTCTGAGCAGCACTTTTTTGCACACCATGGACTAAATGGCCAGGTCACATGGACCCCGAAGGCTCAGAGAAGGTTGGGGGAGGGGACCCACTGGAACAGCTGTTGGGAGACAGTTGGTAGCCTCCCGTCAAGGTCATCCAGCGTGTTCTTTAACGTGCACAGGGTATGTCTCTCCCGCACACGGGTCCACGGCTTAACGTCCCATCCGACGGACAGCGGCCATTCCAAGCCCATCGGTGTCCCCTACTGACCGTGGGCAGGGCGGGGAATTTTGCGGAGATACCACAGATTGGGACATAAAGCGAACATTAGCTATAACTCATCTCAGATAATTTTAAAGAAATTCTCCTGTTTTTACACTGTCCAGGCTCGGTACGATGTACCTCATATGGGCCATGTATTGGAGGAGGTAAATCTCTACGATGGCAATGTCGGGACCCAAAATGGGGCTTGCTTTACATCTGAGCGGAAATTGTTTTGCACAGAATGGGTTAAATGGCCAGGTCACAAGGACCCCGAGGGTTCAGTGTGCTTGGGGGGAGGGGATCCACTTGATAGCTCTTGGTAGACAGATGGTAGCGTCCCGTCATGGCCATCCGTGGTGTTCTTTAACGTGCACAGAGTATGTCTCTCCCACACGGTTTACAAACGCATCCAACGGACTAGAGCTTTTCAAATCCAACGACGGGGGGGGGGAGTTTCGGGAGAAAAAGCTCGATCGCTTTGCCACGCACCTGCGATACGCAGACTCGAGACTCGAACCTCCCGAAGATTTATGAAAACTGAAATATCTAAGAGCGTTCATAGATTTATCGATCTGAAAAAGAGATTCAAACAACGTAAAACGAGAGTTTACACAAATTTTTCCTTTAAGAATAATGCATATGCGTATTTCAAGCACATTTGTGTAATGATTATTCCGATTTTTCTTTGGTTTCGTTTCTCACATTATGATCAAAATTAATATTTCAGCTTCCACAATTCTTTTAGAAATTTCAGAATTTACTCATATTGCATGACCTTGATATTTCTTATAATTTTATTTTTTTTTATTATATTACTGGTGAATATTAATATTTATTAATCTTTTAACTTATGTTTATTTATAATTATATATCATAGTTGATTTTCGTGGCTTTGCTCGGGTCTGAAGCTTTCTAAAATGTAGAGCAGATAGACTCCCTACTTCCCAAGCTTACATTTGGTATAAATATCATTATATTCGATCTCCTCCCCCTTTGGGGGGCAGGGATGTTTCAGTCGGTAGCGCGCCAGAATCGTAATCTGTAGTTCCCAGGTTCGAGTTCAAGCTGGATGAGCGTTGAGATTATCTCCGCCAAACTCCCCGCCCTGTCCACGGTCATTAGGGGACACCGATAGGCTTGGAAAGGCCGCCGTCCATCGGACGGGACGTTAAGACATGGCCCCGTGTGCTGGAGAGCCATACCCTGTGCACGCTAAAGAACACGCTGGATGGCCTTGACGGGAGGCTACCATCTGTCTCCCAACAGCTGTTCCAGTGGGTCCCCTCCCCCAACCTTCTCTGAGCCTTCGGAGTCCTTGTGACCTGTCCATTTAGCCCATTGTGTGCAAAAAAATTGCCGCTCAGAGGTAAAACATACCACCCCAAAACCTCTCAGATTACTTTCATCGTTTTTTAGAATCTCCCATCCTTTTCTGTCATTATTTTCGTACTAAGATTGATTTCTTTTTATCAAACTTTAGGAAGTATGTTTTCAATTTTACGACTGCAAATTATGTCTGTAATGCTTCATATTAGCTCAGAATAACTGACAAAAATATTAGTAATGCACCTCACACTTTAAAATTTCAAATAATATATGTCTCTAATTGTTGTTATACATTGCACAGCACTCATAACGAAATTATGTGAATTAATATTACGATTCGGAACAAAAATACTTACCACTAGATTTATATTGGAATAAAATTTAAATAAATTTATTTAAGTGGAGATAATAATGTTATTAAAAATTCCTTCGAAATCAAGTGACTACCTAATTGGGTAGATTAATAAAATTTAATAAAATTATAAAGTGCAAATTTTTGAAGAATTTCTGTTACGCATTTTGAAACAAAAAAATTCCGAATCATAGAACATAATATTGTTTTTAACTCAATTATACTAAAGGAGTATCTATCATACCATTTCTATGGTTCTTATAAAGATTTATTCGACAATATATATATAATTAAATTTACAATTTGTTAATGTTTTTTCTAAATTTATATCTTTCTGTATATTTGTTTCTGTCCGCCCCACCTGCCCCCGTAATATAGCAAAATAAAGATTCTATTCCAATATTTAAAAACTTTTTTTGTCAAATGATTTCTATCTTTGTTATCGTAACATATAGTAATCCTAATTTATGCGATTAACTCCGAATAGTCGAAGATCTCCTAAAGTCATATGTTATTGAGTGTGGTTTAGAAAAAGCTAAGTGTGAATATTCGGAAAGTCATTATTTCGTGAAATTTTAGATGGAATCAAAACATTGCATATTTCTGCATTAATCGAGTTCAAGCTAGTATTTAGAAAAATATCGGGCGGAGGGGGGGGGGGAAGAAACACAATCGAGCCGAAATGTAAAAAAAGGCGGGGAGGGGGGTGTAATTCGAAAGAGACTGGATTACCTATGCATTATACTATTTCACACTCCGTTTTACAGGTATTTAAAAAATATCTGGAAATGTTTATGAAATGTAACTAAATTTAATAATTTTTTCCATCTATTACCATTACTAGCATTCTAAAAAGGAGGAATGGGTCCGTTTCCCACCCTCCCGCCGAATTTGGGTTGGGTTGTTTTACCTCTGAGCGGCACTTTTTTGCACACCATGGGCTAAATTGCCAGGTCACATGGACCCCAAAGGCTCAGAGAAGGTTGGGGGAGGGGACCCAATGGAACAGCTGTTGGGAGACAGATGGCAGCCTACCGTCAAGGCCATCCAGCGTGTTCTTTAACGTAGGGTTGTTTTACCTCTGAGGGGAACTTTTTTGCACACCATGGGCTAAATGGCCAGGTCACATGGACCCCGAAGGCTCAGAGAGGGTTGGGGGAGGGGACCCACTGGAACAGCTGTTGGGAGACAGATGGTAGCCTACCGTCAAGGCCATCCGGCGTGTTCTTTAACGTAGGGTTGTTTTACCTCTGAGCGGCACTTTTTTGCACACCATGGGCTAAATGGCCAGGTCACATGGACCCCGAAGGCTCAGAGAAGGTTAGGGGAGGGGACCCACTGGAACAGCTGTTGGGAGACAGATGGTAGCCTCTCGTCAAGGCCATCCAGCGTGTTATTTAACGTGCAAAGGGTATAGCTCTCCCGTACACGGGGCCACGGCTTAACGTCCCATCCGACGGACGGCGGCCTTTCCAAGCCCATCGGTGTCCCCTACTGACCGTGGGCAGGGCGGGGAATTTTGCGGACCTCCCACCGAAAATCTAAGGGGACAGGAAAAAGAGCAATGGCCTTCCCCACCCCGCCCTCTTGAGAATAACAGTCAGCAAGGCCGCATTTACGAGTGCCCATAAAGACGTTCGCCCCTTTATCTCCTATACAATGTTTTTTTTTACTTTTTTTTCTAAATAAAATACAATGGCGCTAACAACTTATGAAAGTGAAAAATGCAGTCTACGTCTACAGATATGATACTTGTAAACGGGTAGCCTTTATTCGTAAAGTTCACTGGTTTCTTTTTTTAAAAAGTGTCTAACCACGTTTCAATACAGAATCGCTACTAACTACACTTTTGACCTACATTAGTTGATGGGCGTCATCTGCATTTTCTTTCAGAAAACAGTTTCCATAACATTTCCTACTGGAAAATGGCGCGAACTTTTTCGGTCTCCTCATACATTTTGAAAATTATGAATGGGGAGGAACACTAAATTCCGAGCCACACTCTTTCTTAAATTGTGTAAGCTGATGATGAATAAAAGAACCTTGCGCTAAACATTTGGCGTGTTCTATATTCTGTTTCACATAAAGAGTGGAGCGGCAAGTTTTCCTCAAAGATTGGGTTGGGTTGTTTTACCTCTGAGCGGCACTTTTTTGCACACCATGGGCTAAATGGCCAGGTCACAAGGACCCCGAAGGCTCAGAGAAGGTTGGACGAGGGGACCCACTGGAACAGCTGTTGGGAGACAGATGGTAGCCTCCCGTCAAGGCCATCCAGCGTGTTCTTTAACGTGCACAAGGTATGGCTCTCCCGCACACGGGGCCGCTGCTTAACGTCCCATACGACGGACGGCGGCCTTTCCAAACCCATCGGTGTCCCCTATTGACCGTGGGCAGGGCGGGGAATTTTGCGGAGATAAATCTCAACGCTGACCCAGCTGGGACACGAACCTGGGAACTACAGAGTTGGGTTGTTTTACCTCTGAGCGGCATTTTTTTGCACAACATGGCCAGGTCACATGGACCCCGAAGGCTCAGAGAAGGTTGGGGGAGGGGACCCACTGGAACAGCTGTTGGGAGACAGATGGTAGCCTCCCGTCAAGGCCATCCAGCGTGTTCTTTAACGTGCACAGGGTATGTCTCTCCCGCACACGGGGCCACGGCTTAACTTCCCATCCGACGGACGGCGGCCTTTCCAAGCAAATCGGTGTCCCCTATTGACCGTGGGCAGGGCGGGGAATTTTGCGGAGATAAATCTCAACGCTGACCCAGCTGGGACTCGAACCTGGGAACTACAGATTACGAGCCTGGCGCGCTACCGACTGAGCCACCCCCGCCCCTTTCCTCAAAGAGGTTTTTTGTCCAATCGTGGCTTATTGCGATTAACCACGAAAGCCAGTAAAGAACAAGATTCTACGACTAAAGAATATCAATCCTCCACTCTTTTATCGAGCGTCTACGACAGGTGTTTTACATCTCCATTTATATGCTAGTGTCGCCAAGACTCTTTAAATAAAGGAGAAAATAACTTGGAATTTTGGCAGAAGATTAACAGTAGAATGAAAATATACCGTGCAAAATATAAACTCAATAGGTTGAACAGGTGATTAGAAATGTTGGTTTGGACCAATTGTTTTTCTACTACGTTCTCCATTCGTAGCTTCTATTCATCAGAATGTAAAGTGCAAAATATGAAACTAGATAGGTGTTTAAATTTTGATTTTTTACCTCTGAGCGGCACTTTTTTGCTCACCATGGGCTAAATGGCCAAGTCACAAGGACCCCGAAGGCTCAGAGAATGATGGGGGAGGGGACCCACTGGAACTGCTGTTGTGAAATAGATGGTAGCCTCCCGTCAAGGCCATCCAGCGGGTTCTTGAACGTTGGGTTGTTGTACCTCTGAGCGGCACTTTTTTGCCGACCATGGGCTAAATGGACAGGTCACATGGACCCCGAAGGCTCAGAGAAGGTTGGGGGAGGGGACCCACTGGAACTGCTGTTGTGAGACAGATGGTAGCCTCCCGTCAAGGCCATCCAGCGTGTTCCTTAACGTGTACAGGGTACGGCTCTTCCGCATACGGAGCTACGGTTTAACGTCCCATCCGACGGACAGCGGCCTTTCCAAGCCCATCGGTGTCCCCTACTGACCGTGGGTAGGGCGGGAGAATTTTGCGGAGATAAATCTCAACGCTGACCCAGCTGGGATTCGAACCTGGAACTACAACTTACGAGCCTGGCGCGCTACCGACTGAGCCACCCCCGACCCAATAGGTGTTTAGAAATTTCTATTTCAGAAAAAACGTCATTTTTATTCCGTACTCCATTCGCAGCTTCTATTCATTCACAAATTCTAAACGAGAAAGCCACCAGCTCTGCCACATTCCTCACATATTCAAAGACATTATTTTTAAGACCCATTTCAGATAAGAACATGAATTATTTAGGGGGCGGGGGTAACTCAGTCGGTAGCGCGCCAGGCTCGTAATCTGTAGTTCCCAGGTTCGAGTTCCAGCTGGGTCAGCGTTGAGATTTATCTCAGCAAAATTCCCCGCCCTGCCCACGGTCAGTAGGGGACACCGATGGGCTTGAAAAGGCCGCCGTCCGTCGGATGGGACGTTAAGCCGTGGTCCGTGTGCGGGAGAGCCATACCCTGTGCACGTTAAAGAACACCCTGGATGGCCTTGACGGGAGGCTACCATCTGTCTCCCAACAGCTGTTCCAGTGGGTCCCCTCCCCCAACCTTCTCTGAGCCTTCGGGGTCCATGTGACCTGGCCATTTAGCCCATGGTGTGCAAAAAAGTGCCGCTCAGACGTAAAACAACCCAACCCATGAATTTTTTCACCCATATTGGGGTCGCAAAGTTGGAACCCGCGTGTGACATTTGAGACTATTCGATCAAGTATCTCGGGAATTACAGGAGATCACAAAATCTGTCGAAACGGAAATAACACTTTCGATAATTTCCGTAGAAAGGAAGACACGGGCTAGTGTAGGAGTATATTATAATGTAGGAGTGTGTTAGACAAATTACTTATTTCTCGCATAAGATATGGAACTCTGCGCTGTGTCGGAATTGCATCTGCGAGTAGTTGTTGCAAGAACTCGTAAGGGTGTGGCCTCTTTTCATTGGTTTATTTCTTTTTCTTTCAACTTCAGAATTCACCGCTCCTTTGTTTATTTAGAAAAAAATATAATTAATATTAAGGAAAATGATCTTTAGCTCCATTTAATGATTGATATTTCACCTTGCAAAACGTTGTCATCCAATGTCTGCTTTGCATACTATACAGGGTGATTCAAAACTTATCGTTCAAATTTCGTGGGGAGGTAGGGAATACGTCAGGAAACCGATTTCAATGATATATACCGCAAATTTATACGATACCGCAAATGTACGCATCCGTATGTAGAGGGCGCTGTGTGTAGCCAACCAGTGTACAGCTCGCCCGACCACTCCCGCTGTCATTATCCGCTGATTTATCTCCCATGGATTTCTTTTTGTGGGGGCCCATGAAATACCATGTGTACGAGACTTCCGTCGACAGTGAAATGGACCTTGTTGCACGAATAGTGGCCGCCGCAGGCATTGTCCGTGATATGCCAGGCGTTTTTGAAAATGTTCGGCGGCTAATGCAACGGCGCTGTGAATCCTGTGTCCGTGTAAATGGTCGCAATTTTGAGCACCTACTGTGAACCTGTACTTTACCTTGTTGGAATAAAAGTCACATTCGTTACCACTTAACTGTACTGTTTCCTTGTGTTCACTTTACTTGTCCATTTTGTTCATGTAGATGACGTTTGCGGACATACTTTCCTATGTGAAATCGGTTTCCTGACGTATTCCCTACCTCCCCACGAAATTTGAACGATAAGTTTTGAATCACCCTGTATATCACATCATTATCAATCTTAACGAAATATAGACTTTCAAACAACTAACGTATTTAATATACTGTAGTTTAAAAGAGAACAATTATGATTCAGCTATTCTCCCCAAAACTGTCAATAAATCCCCTAGCAGGAAATAATATTTTAAGTTCCAAAATACACAATTTCCCAAGGAATAATTGCATTTAAAATTATTAAAAAATTATTATCAATTAATTAAAAACTCGGTCACAAATAATTGTTACCACTAATTTTTTTTCGAACTAATTATTTATAGCTTCATATAATATTGAGCCTTTATTTTGCAGTGTCGAATTACTTAATCTAGGGACTACCTCAATGGGTAGATCGCATAAAACAACAATTTCATTTCGAAAATATTTTGCGTTAGAAAACGATGTTCTGTAACAGGTCATCTGGCAATACAGAAATCGATATTCTGTATTGCCAGTTTCTGGAAGATTTCTGTTTTTCTCGTAATAATTATTCAAAAGCTATAAAATGCAACATAATATACGTATGACTGATATCATAACGTTTATCAGATTAAATAAACGTAGAACACATTCCATTTTTTATGAAACTCTTTTCAGAACAAGAATATGTTACGGAAGCAACAAAAATTATTAAGGTTTTGTGAAATGAAATATCAACAATTTTTTCTTATTTGTTCTTTCCATGATTGTGCTTAATAGAATTAAGAATCTGGTTGACAGGCAATTGCGTGATGAGCAATGTGGATTCAGAAGTGGTAGGGGATGTGTAGATCAGATATTTTCACTTAAGCAGATTCTTGAGAAATGTTTAGAGTTTCAGAAACCTTTGGTTGCTAGCTTTGTTGATTTCAAAAAGGCTTTCGACTCTGTTGATCGTCATAATTTGTGGTTGATTGTGAAATCATATGGTATACCAGACAAGTTAGTTAACATAATGAAAGCTCTCTATAATAACACTGAGTCATGTGTGAGAGTTGGTAAGTCTTGTAGCAATTGGTTTAGCATTACTTCTGGTGTTCGACAAGGGTGCATTTTGTCTCCTTTTCTCTTTAGTTTGGTTGTTGATTATGTTATGCGAAATTCACTTCACGGGAAAGATTTTGGCCTTAAATGGGCTGGAGATACGAAAATTTCTGATTTAGATTATGCTGATGATTTAGCCCTTTTGGCAAATGATGTTGATGAGATGAACTCTTTCATTCGAACTGTTGATGAGACTGGTAGTACAGTAGGTTTGGTTATAAACAGAGAGAAAACTAAAGTGATGAAAATTGGTCAGGCAGGTCGTGATTCAGTTAATCTGAATGGTTGCAGTCTTGAGCAGGTGTCACAGTTTAATTGCCTTGGGAGCTGCGTAACTGATACTGGTGATGTGCGGCATGAGATTAACAGACGAATAGGTATTGCTGCCGGGACTTTTAAGAATCTATGGAGATTGTGGAGAAATAGGCGTATACACCTAAAGACTAAAATTAGACTGTATAATAGTTTGTTTCTTTCTAGGGTTAGTTATGGTAGTGAAACTTGGACACTTTGTAAACAGGATAACAGGAAACTTGATGCTTTTGATTCCAGATGCTTACGCAGTATCTTGGGCATTAGGTGGTTCAACTTTGTAACTAATGATGAGGTTAGGCAAAGGAGTCTGCAACCTCCTTTAAGCAGCATATTGTGCAGAGAGAGACTCCGCTGGTTTGGCCATGTTGCCCGTATCGATAATTATAGATTGGCGAATAGGGTTATGAACAGTGTGCCTAGAGGCCTCAGAAGGAGGGGGAGACCTAGGATGCGGTGGGCAGACAATGCAAACAGGACCTTGTTAGAATTTGTGTACAGTGGCCGGATGCAGCAGATGTAGCTCAGGACAGATATGCTTAGAGAATTAAACTGCGCGGTCTGGTTGGACCTCCGTAGCCCATGGCTGCTTGAGGATGATGATGATGATGTTCATTATTATCAGAGCATTAAAATCGAATGTTAAAATGGATTAAATATCGAAAAATGGATTATTTATTTACATTACAGTATATGTTATATAGATACGTATATACTATATGTATAAAAGATACTACAAATTTCGGGGCGGGTGGGACTCCGTTTGTGACGGTAGACTCGAATCTTTGGTTCGAGTCTCACCTGGGCCAGTGTTCAGATCTAACTCCCCAAAACTGTCCACTCTCAGTAGGGGACATAGATGGGCTTGGAAATGCCGCCGTCCATCTGATGAGAAGTTAAGCCCTGACCGCTGTGCGGAAGAGCCATAACTTGTGCACGTTAAAGAACATGCTCTGTGGCCTTGATGGGGACGCTTTCATCTGTCTACTAACAGCACTGGGACTAAGCCAGTACTAGTTATTCAGAGATGGTTCGGGATGGGGACCCAAATGGGCAGCTGTTAGGAGCCTCTATTAAGGTTCATTTCCTTAATGGGAAGTTTCCATCATCACGTGAGTTTTGTTTCCCCACCCCCTAACGCCTTCCATTTTATCCCCTTCTATTATATGAAGGCTGAAGCTCTGTAAAGAATGTAGCAAACAGCATTCCCACGTCACAAACGTTCATTTGCATAAAACTCGTTAAAATCGATTCTCCCCCTCTCTCACCCCCGAATAAATTTTCTCAACTAAAACTCTCTGACGTTATAATAGATGGCATCACCGAGTGATTCTGAATAACTGCTTTTATTAAGTCTATGAGAAGGCTAGCCGTCCCGTATACCGAGTGGTTAGCACGCTTGGTTACTGATCAACGGGACCTGGGTTCGAGGAACAACCTGGGTTCGAGGCTGCTTGCCACAGAGGTCTGACAGGAGCGTACTAGTTCATACTCCATAGTAGAAATCTGTGAGGACGGCGGAACCTCAGTAGAAAAGCCACAACACAAACATCCCCGCCTTTCCCGATTGTCGAGCCAGGACCCTTTGATCAATAGCCAAGTGCTCTGAGCACTCGGAAACGAGACTACAAGAAACGGTTAAGAAGTGCTGTCTCTCATAGACCTAGAAAAAGCAGTTATACAAAATAACTTGGTGAACTATTACAGCTATGTAGAGTTTTAAACTTCCCCTAAAGATTGTAATAAGTTTATGCAAATGAGAGTTTGTGTCGTGGGTGTGCTATCTACTATATAATTGGAGGAGAATCGATTGTAATAAGTTTATGCAAATGAGAGTTTTTGTCCTGGGTGTGCTATCTACTATATAATTGCAGGAGAATCGATTGTAATAAGTCTATGCAAATGAGAGTTTGTGTCGTGGGTGTGATATCTACTATATTCTGTAGGGAGTTTCAGCCTTCATGTAACAGAGGGGAAAATATTTGTATTAAATGGGACGGGTTATGGGGTTGGAGAACGAAACTATCCTGATGATGGAAACCTCCAATTAATGAACTTAACCGTAGAGAATAATCTGAGACTTACGGAGATAAATCTGAACACTGGCTTTGGTGGGACTGGAACCTGGGAACTGCAGATTGCGAGCCTAGCGTCAGAAACGGACCCAACCCCGGCACGTAAGATGTAGTGTCCTTTATAGATACAGTATATATTTATATAACATATACTGTAATATAAATAAATAATCCATTGTTCGATATTTTCGTGTATTCTAATGTCCGATCTTAATGGTCTCATAATATTGAAAAAATGACGACTAATTGTTGATAATTCATTTAGTAAAATTTTATTAATTTCACTTGTTTCCGTTAACATATTATGAAACATATTATGAAATCATTCATTTCATAGCTTTCGAATAATTAAGAAGAGGTTGGGTTGTTTTACCTCTGAGCGGCACTTTTTTGCACGCCATGGGCTAAATGGCCAGGTCACATGGACCCCGAAGGCTCAGAGAAGGTTGGGGGAGGGGACCCACTGGAACAGCTGTTGGGAGACAGATGGTAGCCTCCCGTCAAGGCCATCCAGCGTGTTCTTTAACGTGCACAGAGTATGTCTCTCCCACACACGGGGCCACGGCTTAACGTCCCATCCGACTGACGGTGGCCTTTCCAAGCCCATCCGGTATCCCCTACTGACCGTGGGCAGGGCGGGGAATTTTGCTGAGATAAATCTCAACGCTGACCCAGCTGGGACTCGAACCTGGGAACTACATATTACGAGACTCGCGCGCTACCGACTGAGCCACCCCCGCCCGAAAGGCTATCGTTGTCCGTCGAATGGGACATTAAACAATGACGCCATATGCAGCAGACCTATAGCCTGTGTACCTTAAATTACACGCTGGGTGTCCATGACTTGAGGCTACCATCTGTCTCCCAATAGCTGTCCAGTGGGTTGCCTCCCCCAACCTTCTCTCAGCTTTCGCGGTTCTTAAGACGTGGCCATTTAGAACATCGTGTGCCAAAAAGGGCTTCTCAAAGGTAAAACAACCCAACCCATAATTTTCAGAATGTATGAGGTGCTCAACATTGTTCACGCCGCTTCCTCGTAGGAAATATTTTGGATATTGTTTTCTAATAGAAAATGTAGATGGCGCCAATAAACAAATATAAGTCCAATGTACAGTTAATAACGCATCAGTTGGTATTGTGTGTTGAGATTTATGTCTGGTAAATTCTCATTGTGACGTCGGTCTGTAGGGAGCATTTATCGGTTTGTATACCTACTATTTGAATTCCTCTACACTGCCCGGATCTAGAAATTTAATTCGCCCCTGTTATTGGAAATGGTTTTTCTTCAAGACGTCATGAAATTTTGGTGAAAACGGTAAATCATTAAAAACGCTTCTTGTGTGGCCGTAACAAAGAATGTAGAGGGAGAAGAAGTTAAGCTTCCATAGAGATTAATGTAAAATCGAGTATCGCGCATTTGGCGTAGAGATGAAACGAACATTACAGGGGACGAACGCTTTTGTAATTACATGTTACTGTCAACTTCCATTCTCTTTTCCTATGTAATAATTTCCCATTGATGTCCTACAGAGTATATTAAATATCAGTTCTGGTCCCTTTTTCTATGCAATTAAGAAAGCTATTAATTGTAATAATTTATTTTATAAATTAACTGACGGCTAATTTTAAATCTTCTCAATCGTTCAATTTATAATTGCTGGTTCAACGAAAAATAATTCCAATGGAGAAAATAAACCTTTATTAAAATCATGATATTATTTTTTTCAAATACGAAGTGCAGTTACTTTTTTCCTTTTTTAAAATATAAATTATTTTATGCATAATTCCTTTGCCCCTTATTGTTTGCTTCCCAGCTTAAACAAATGCACGATACGAATCGAAACACCACCTGAGGTCGCCACTTACGCTTTGTCAAAGCTGAACTTCTTTTCCTTTTACGTTCTTTGGCCGTAAGCAAAGAAGACGTCATCGCTTGGTGATATTTGGCGCCGAAGATGAAACTTCATCTCTGCTAAGCTGGGAGGGGGGAGGGATGAACAATTGAACGATAGAAATACATCCTCTTGGATAAAGGTGGAAACATTTACTCAAAAGCGTCGGCTAAACAATATACTTGATTGAAGTTTGTGACTCGGTGTGGGGCAAATACATGAAGCTCAATTTATTATTGGCAGAATAATAAGACTTTCCTTGTGTGTGAAATTCTCTTACTCTCCATATTGTTATAAATCATTGTTTGATACTGTTTATCATTTTAATATCAGACGGCATGTTAAATCACTAACAAATATTGCTTCAGATTTTGTTGATATTTTATTGATGGATGTAAAGTTAGATTCAATTGATGATTCTAAGTTTAAGGAAATCAGAGATGTAACTATTGGGTCCGTCCTATAAAATGCTACAATTACATTTATTAATGTTTACCCCTACTGCTAGTGAATTGTTTTAAACAATTCACTACTGCTAGTGAATTGTTTTAAACAATTCACTAGCAGTAGTTGGCAGCGTGCCAGTCTCGTAGTGAGGGCGGGGGTGGCTCAGTCGGTAGCGCGCCAGGCTCGTAATCTGTAGTTCCCAGGTTCGAGTCCCAGCTGGGTCAGCGTTGAGATTTCTCTCCGCAAAATTCCCCGCCCTGCCCACGGTCAATAGGGGACCCCGATGGGTTTGGAAAGGCCGCCGTCCGTCGGATGGGACGTTAAGCAGTGGCCCCGTGTGCGGGAGAGCCATACCCTGTGCACGTTAAAGAACACACTGGATGGCCTTGACGGGAGGCTACCATCCAGCCATACCAGCTGTCTCCCAACAGCTGTTCCAGTGGGTCCCCTTCCCCAACATTCTCTGAGCCTTCGGGGTCCATGTGACCTGGCCATTTAGCCCATGGTGTGCAAAAAAAGCGCCGCTCAGAGGTAAAACAACCCAAAAACCCAACCCATCTTGTTCGTGAGACCCGTACCCTATCTCCATTTGCAATACCTGCCCCCATAATAAACACACGTATCATCATTCACTCATCATTCGTTGTTCCGTGTTTTTCCCCTTAAGGAACCCCCCCCCCCTTCATCCTAACATAAGCAATTTGAAAATCGTATGGAGATTCAAAAGTTACATAGAAATCATAAAACACTATTTGGTCTATTATAACACTATTACTAACCTCTCGCGGGGGGCGGGGGGGGGGAATGTAATAGGGAAACAAAAATTTTCAAGGAACCGACAATGGAGTAACACTTGTAACAGATTATTGATTTCTACACCAAATCTTTCTGAAATGAAAATGTTTAGTTATTTATGATCTACCCAATAAGGTAGTAGTCTAGAATTAACTGTAAACAAAGTAAACATATTCAGGTTTCAAACCAATGTAAAAGTATATATATATATTTTGAAAATAAATTCAGCGGTAGAAATTATTTTTGGCACACTTCTTCAATAGTACATAACAAATTTGTATTTTAAATACTGTTATTTATAGGGAAATTGTACCTTTTAAAATCTAAAATATTATTTCATACTATTGCATTTATTGATAATTTTGATCAGAATAGCTAATTGAATTCGTAATACTGTTCTTTTAAACTATGTTGGGTACATATTAGTTATCTGTATATCAAAATATGCTTAAGATTGATAAAGATGTTAAATAAAGTATGTAAACCAACGAAACTGAAGATTCTAATAAACGACGATATTAGATCATGGTGAATGTTTTGCAAGGGGTTGTTTTCAATTGTTTTACCTCTGAGCGGCACTTTTTTGCACACAATATTCTAAATGGCCAGGTCACATGGACCCCGAAGGCTCAGAGAAGGTTGGGGGAGGGGACCCACTGGAACAGCTGTTGGGAGACAGATGGTAGCCTCCCGTCAAGGCCATCCAGCGTGTTCTTTAACGTGAACAGGGTATGGCTCTCCCGCACACGGGGAAACGGCTTAACGTCCCATCCGACGGACGGTGGCCTTTCCAAGCCCATCGGTGTCCCCTACTGACCGTGGGCAGGGCGGGGAATTTTGCGGAGATAAATCTCAACGCTGACCCAGCTGGGACTCGAACCTGGGAACTACAGATTACGAGCCTGGCGCGCTACCGACTGAGCCACCCCCGCCCTTTTGCAAGGGGAAATATCAGTCATTGAGCAAAACTAAGGATCATAATTTAGGTAATAATAGCCGTATCCTTTCCAGGTAAAGAATGGAGTGGTGAATCCTGAAGATGAAAGAGAGCAATCAACCAATGAGAAGAGGCCAAATCCACGCGAATTCTTGCAAGAACTACTCACAGATATAATTCCGACAAAACAAATAGTTCCTTAACTTATGCGTTAAATAAGGACTTTTTCCAGTGCACTGCTATATTATTAATATGTATAGTTTAATGGAAGTGAGCAATTAAAAATGCTGTTTTTAATTTCGGAATATTTCAAAGTGCAAAATGAAGCATAATTTTTTTTTGCACTGGTATATTACAGGCTAGAAGAATTGTCCGCTGTTGCCAGGTCGCTGCTGACGTCATTGCTCGCGGCTTCCTCTCTACGCAAATTTTATAAACTGTTATTTTCATTAAGACATATTTTTTTGATCATTTGTAATTCCCGGATACTTGATCGAATGGTCTCAAATTTCATATGCCTGTTCTGCCGGGGCGGGGGTGGCTCAGTCGGTAGCGCGCCTGGCTCGTAATCTGCAGTTCTCAGGTTCGAGTTCCAGCTGGGTCAGCGTTGAGATTTATCTCCGCAAAATTCCCCGCCCTGCCACGGTCAGTAGGGGACACCGATGGGCTTGGAAAGGCCGCCGTCCGTCGGATAGGACGTTAAGCCGTGGTCCCGTGTGTGGGAGAGCCATACCCTGTGCACGTTAAAGAACACGCTGGATGGCCTTGACGGGAGGCTACCATCTGTCTCCCAACAGCTGTTCTAGTGGGTCCCCTCCCCCAACCTTCTCTGAGCATTCGGGGTCCATGTGACCTGGCCATTTAGCCCATGGTGTACAAAAAAGTGCCGTTCAGAGGTAAAACAACCCAACGTTAAAGAACACGCTGGATGGCCTTGACGGGAGGCTACCATCTGTCTCCCAACAGCTATTCCAGTGTGTCCCCTCCCCCAACCTTCTCTGAGCCTTTGGGGTCCAGGTGACCTGGCCATTTAGCCCATGGTGTGCAAAAAAGTGCCGCTCAGAGGTAAAACAACCCAATCCAATCCTACCTGTAATGGGACGCCTTAATATAATAATATCTTTTGGAATGTGAGGGATTTGGAAAATGTTGTTGGCATTCTCGATTAGAATTGGCGAATTAGAAGAGTTGGGTTGTTTTACCTCTGAGCGGTACTTTTTTGCACACCATGGGCTAAATGGGTATGGCTCTCCCGCACACGGGGCCACGGCTTAACTTCCCATCCGACGGGCGGCGGCCTCTCCAAACCCATCGGTGTCCCCTGCTCACCGTGGGCAGGGCGGGGAATTTTGCGGAGATAAATCTCATCGCTGACCCAGCTGAGTCTCGAACCTGGAAACTACAGATTACAAGATTGGCGCGCTACCGACAGAGCCACCCACGCCCCGAATTAGAAAAAGTTACGAATTGATTACGGAGTGGAAAAATGTTTTATCCAAAACAGCGATTTCTAAACAGCTATACTTGGGAAGGTGACCATCAGGGAGCACCGTCGTGCAGTTGGCGAAAAATCTACTGAGGACCCGCCATCCCCACAGACACTTCTACTATGCCGTATTAAACTGACAGGCTCCTGTCAGACCTCTGTAGCAAGCAGCTGCTTGAGTAGGTATTTATTTAATTTTTATTCAACCTATCGAATTTTTATTTTGCACTGTACGTTCTCATGTTACTCTTAAGCATCTGCCAAATTCTAAATTCCAAGACCCTTCATGTGAAGACGTTTGGCGACCAGAGACCTATTTTATTATTATGGATGTAAAACACTTGCAGTTCAAGCTCGATAAAGGGTTGGGGATTTATATATTTCTAATCCTGGAATCTTTGCTTTTCATTCACTTTCGTGGTTAAGCGCAAAAGCCACGATTGGACAAAAAACCTCTTTGAAGGAGACTTGCTGCTCCATTCTTTATGCGAAATGGGGCAGGGGTGGCTCAGTCGGTGGCGCGCCAGGCTCGTAATCTGTAGTCCCAGGTTCGAGTCCCAGCAGGGTCAGCGTTGAGATTTATCTCCGCAAAAATTTCCCGCCCTGCCCACGGTCAGTAGGGGACACCGATGGGCTTGGAAAGGCCGCCGTCCGTCGGATGGGATGTTAAGCCGTGTCCCCGTGTGCGGAGAGAGGTATACCCTGTGCACGTTAAAGAACACGCTGGATGGCCTTGACGGGAGGCTACCATCTGTCTCCCAACAGCTGTTCCAGTGGGTCCCCTCCCTCAACCTTCTCTGAGCCTTCGGGGTCCATGTGACCTGGCCATTTAGCCCATGGTGTGCAAAAAAGTGCCGCTCAGAGGTAAAACAACTCACTATTTAGGCGAAAGTAAAGAACCTGAGAAATGTTTAGCGCAAGTTACTTCTATTCATGAAACAACATTCACAATTCGAGAAAGAGTTTGACTCGAAATGTATTTTTTTCTCTCCATTCATAATTTTCAGAATGTATGAGGTGCCAAAAAAGTCCGTGCCGTTTCCAAGAAAGTTAATATTTTGTAAATCATTTTCTAAAGTAAAATGTCGATGGCAGCCATAAATTAATATACGTGAAAAGTAGAGTTTAGTACCACATCAGTTGGTATCGAAAAGTGGTGAGATTTTTTAAGAAAACAAATCATGTTACGAATAAAGGCTACCCCTTTGCAAATATATTCTCTGAAAACGAAGACTGTACTTTTTTTACTCCTATCAGTTGATGAGCGCCACCTGCATATCCTTTAAGAAACTAGTAAGGTTGGGTTGTTTTACCTCTGAGCGGCAATTTTTTGCACACCATGGGCTAAATGGCCAGGTCACATGGACCACGAAGGCTCAGAGAAGGTTGGTGGAGGGGACCCACTGGAACAGCTGTTGGGAGACAGATGGTAGCCTCCCGTCAAGGCCATCCAGCCTGTTCTTTAACGTTGGGTTGTTTTACCTCTGAGCAGCACTTTTTTGCACACCATGGGCTAAATGGCCAGGTCACATGGACCCAGAAGGCTTAGAGAGGGTTGGGGGAGGGGACCCACTGGAACAGCTGTTGGGAGACAGATGGTAGCCTACGGTCAAGTCCATCCGGCGTGTTCTTTAACGTTGGGTTGTTTTACCTCTGAGCGGCACTTTTTTGCACACCATGGGCTAAATAGCCAGGTCACATGGACCCCGAAGGCTCAGAGAAGGTTGGGGGAGGGGACCCACTGGAACAGTTGTTGGGAGACAGATGGTAGCCTCCCGTCAAGGTCATCCTGCGTGTTCTTTAACGTAGGGTTGTTTTACCTCTGAGCGGCACTTTTTTGCACACCATGGGCTAAATGGCCAGGTCACATGGACCCCGAAGGCACAGAGAGTGTTGGGGGAGGGGACCCACTGGAACAGCTGTTGGGAGACAGATGGTAGACTTCCGTCAAGGCCATCCAGTGTGTTCTTTAACGTTGGGTTGTTTTACCTCTGAGCGGCACTTTTTTGCACACCATGGGCTAAATGGCCAGGTCACATGGACCCCGAAGGCACAGAGAGTGTTGGGGGAGGGGACCCACTGGAACAGCTGTTGGGAGACAGATGGTAGACTTCCGTCAAGGCCATCCAGTGTGTTCTTTAACGTTGGGTTGTTTTACCTCTGAGCGGCACTTTTTTGCACACCATGGGCTAAATGGCCAGGTCACATGGACCCCGAAGGCTCAGAGAAGGTTGGGGGAGGGGACCCACTGGAACAGCTGTTGGGAGACAGATGGTAGCCTTCCGTGAACGCCATCCATTGTGTTCTTTAACGTTGGGTTGTTTTACCTCTGAGTGACACTTTTTTGCACACCATGGGCTAAATGGCCAGGTCACATGGACCCCGAAGGCTCAGAGAAGGTTGGGGGAGGTGACCCACTGGAACAGCTGTTGGGAGACAAATGGTAGCCTCCCGTCAAGGCCATCCAGCGTGTTCTTTAACGTGCACAAGGTATGGCTTTCCCGCACACGGGGCCACGGCTTAACGTCTCATCCGACGGACGGCGGCCTTTTCAAGTCCATCGGTGTCCCCTATTGACCGTGGGCAGGGCGGGGAATTTTGCGGAGATAAATCTCAACGCTGACCCAGCTGGGACTCGAACCTGGGAACTACAGATTAAGAGCCTGGCGCGCTGCCGACTGAGCCACCCCCCGCCCCTTTCCTCAAAGAGGTTTTTTGTCCAATCGTGGCTTATTGCGATTATCCACGAAAGCCAGTAAAGAACAAGATTCTACGACTAAAGAATATTAATCCTCCACTCTTTTATCGAGCGTCTACGACAGGTGTTTTACATCTCCATTTATCTGCTAGTGTCGCCAAGACTCTTTAAATAAAGGAGATAGTAACTTGGAATTTTGGCAGAAGATTAACAGTAGAATGAAAATATACCGTGCAAAATATAAACTCAACAGGTTGAACACGTGATTAGAAATGTTGGTTTGGACAAATTGTTTTTCTACTACGTTCTCCATTCGTAGCTTCTATTCATCAGAATGTAAAGTGCAAAATATAAAGTTAGATAGATTTTTAGATTTCTTTTACCTCTGAGCGGCACTTTTTTGCTCACCATGGGCTAAATGGCCAAGTCACATGGACCCCGAAGGCTCAGAGAAGGTTGGGGGAGGGGAGCCACTGGTACAGCTGTTGGGAGACAGATGGTAGACTTCCGTCAAGGCCATCCAGTGTGTTCTTTAACGTTGGGTTGTTTTACCTCTGAGCGGCACTTTTTTGCACACCATGGACTAAATGGCCAGGTCACATGGACCCCGAAGGCTCAGAGAATGTTGGGGTAGGGGACCCACTGGAACTGTTGTTGTGAGACAGATGGTAGCCTCCCATCACGGCCATCCAGCGTGTTCCTTAACGTGCACAGGGTACGGCTCTTCCGCATACGGAGCCACGGTTTAACGTCCCATCCGACGGACAGCGGCCTTTCCAAGCCCATCGGTGTCCCATACTGACCGTGGGTAGGGCGGGAGAATTTTGCGGAGATAAATCTCAACGCTGACCCAGCTGGGATTCGAACTTGGAACTACAGCTTACGAGCCTGGCGCGCTACCGACTGAGCCACCCCCGACCCAATAGGTGTTTAGAAATTTCTATTTCAGAAAAAACGTCATTTTTACTCCGTACTCCATTCGCAGCTTCTATTCATTCACAAATTCTAAACGAGAAAGCCACCAGCTCTGCCAGATTCCTCACATATTCAAAGACATTATTTTTAAGACGTCCCATTTTTCAGGTAAGAACATGAATTTTTTAGGGGGCGGGGGTGGCTCAATCGGTAGCGCGCGAGGCTCGTAATCTGTAGTTCCCAGGTTCGAGTCCAAGCTGGGTCAGCGTTGAGATTTATCTCCGCAAAATTCCCCTCCCTGCCCACGGTCAGTAGGGGACACCGATGGGCTTGGAAAGGCAGCCGTCCGTCGGATGGGACGTTAAGCCGTGGCCCGTGTGCGGGAGAGCCATACGCTGTGCACGCTGGATGGCCTTGACGGGAGGCTACCATTTGTCTCCCAACAGCTGTTCCAGTGGGTCCCCTCCCCCAACCTTCTCTGAGCCTTCGGGGTCCATGTGACCTGGCCATTTAGCCCATGGTGTGCAAAAAAGTGCCGCTCAGACGTAAAACAACCCAACCCATGAATTTTTTCACCCAACATGGGGTCGCAAAGGTGGAACCCGCGTGTGACATTTGAGACCATTCGATCAAGTATCTCGGGAATTACAGGAGATCACAAAATCTGTCGAAACGGAAATAACACTTTCGATAATTTCCGTAGAAAGGAAGACACGGGCTAATGTAGGAGTATATTATAATGTAGGAGTGTATTAGACAAATTACTTATTTCTCGCATAAGATATGGAACTCTGCGCTGTGTCGGAATTGCATCTGCGAGTAGTTGTTGCAAGAACTCGTAAGGGTGTGACCTCTTTTCATTGGTTTATTTCTTTTTCTTTGAACTTCAGAATTCACCGCTCCTTTGTTTATTTAGAAAAAAATATAATTAATATTAAGGAAAATGATCTTTAGCTCCATTTAATGATTGATATTTCACCTTGCAAAACGTTGTCATCCAGTGTCAATTTGCTTTGCATACTATACAGGGTGATTCAAAACTTATCGTTCAAATTTCGTGAGGAGGTAGGGATTACGTCAGGAAACCGATTTCACTTAGGAAAGTATGTCCGCAAATGTACGCATGCGTATGTAGAGGGCGCTGTGTGTACCCAACTAGTGTACAGCTCGCCCGACCACTCCCGCTGTCATTATCCGCTGATTTATCGCCCATGGATTTCTTTTTGTGGGGGCCCATGAAATACCAGGTGCAGGGCCGCCGACAGGGGGGGGGGGGGGCAAGGGGGACAAGTGCATAGGGGCCCGTCAGCAATAAGGGCCCGTCAGATTAAGTGACTCTACTTTTTCTTACAAAAATCATTCTTAGTTAGGCTATATATCGATCCTATGCTAAAAGGTTTTATGTTACACAAACTGTGTAGGCCTACGTTTTTGCATGCCTCACTGCGCAACAGGCTTTTTTTCCTCTGAATGTCATCATTGTGTCCAGAATAATTGCTATTAATGATTTGTAAAGATAAAAAGTTTTCAAGGGGGGGGGGGGGGCCGAGCATAATATTACATAGGGGCCCATAAATTCTCTCGGCGGCCCTGACCATGTGTACGAGACCCCCGTCGACAGTGAAATGGACCTTGTTGCACGAATAGTGGCCGCCGCAGACATTGTCCGTGATATTCCAGGCGTTTTTGAAAATGTTCGGCGGTCAATGCAACGGCGCTGTGAATCCTGTGTCCGTGTAAATGGTCGCAATTTTGAGCACCTACTGTGAACCTGTACTTTACCTTGTTGGAATAAAAGTCACATTCGTTACCACTTAACTGTACTGTTTCCTTGTGTTCACTTTACTTGTCCATTTTGTTCATGTAGATGACGTTTGCGGACATACTTTCCTATGTGAAATCGGTTTCCTGACGTATTCCCTACCTCCCCACGAAATATAGACTTTCAAACAACTAACGTATTTAACATACTGTAGTTTAAAAGAGAACAATTATGATTCAGCTATTCTCACCAAAACTATCAATAAATCCCCTAGCAGGAAATAATATTTTAAGTTCCAAAATACACAATTTCCCAAGGAATAATTGCATTTAAAATTATTAAAAAATTATTATAAATTAATTAAGAACACGGTCACAAACAATTGTTACCACTAATTTTTTTTCGAACTAATTATTTATAGCTTTATATAATATTGAGCCTTTATTTTGCAGTGTCGAATTAGTTAATCTAGGAGCTACCTCAATGGGTAGATCGCATAAAACAACAATTTCATTTCGAAAATATTTTGCGTTAGAAATCGATATTCTGTAACAGGTCATCTGGCAATACAGAAACCGACATTCTGTATTGCCAGTTTCTGGAAGATTTCTGTTTTTCTCGTAATAATTATTCAAAAGCTGTAAAATGCAACATAATATACGTATGACTGATATCATAACGTTTATCAGATTAAATAAACGTAGAACACATTCCATTTTTTATGAAACTCTTTTCAGAACAAGAATATGTTACGGAAGCAACTGAAATTATTAAGGTTTTGTGAAATGAAATATCAACAATTTTTTCTTATTTGTTCATTATTATCAGAGCATTAAAATCGAATGTTAAAATGGATTAAATATCGAAAAATGGATTATTTATTTACATTACAGTATATGTTATATACATACGTATATACTACATGTATAAAAGATACTACAAATTTCGGGGCGGGTGTGACTCCGTTAGTGACGCTAGACTCGAATCTTTGGTTCGAGTCTCACCTGGGCCAGTGTTCAGATCTAACTCCCCAAAACTGTCCACTCTCAGTAGGGGACATAGATGGGCTTGGAAATGCCGCCGTCCATCTGATGAGAAGTTAAGCCGTGACCGCTGTGCGGAAGAGCCATAACTTGTGCACGTTAAAGAACATGCTCTGTGGCCTTGATGGGGACGCTTTCATCTGTCTACTAACAGCACTGGGACTAAGCCAGTACTAGTTATTCAGAGATGGTTCGGGATGGGGACCCAATGGGCAGCTGTTAGGAGCCTCTATTAAGGTTAATTTCCTTAATGGGAAGTTTCCATCATCACGAGAGTTTTGTTTCCCCACCCCCTAACGCCTTCCATTTTTATCCCCTTCTATTATATGAAGGCTGAAGCTCTGTAAAGAATGTAGCAAATAGCATTCCCACGTCACAAACGTTCATTTGCATAAAACTCGTTAAAATCCATTCTCCCCCTCCCTCAACCCCGAATAAATTTTCTCATTCTCTTTATGGGAAGTCTAAAACTCTCTGACGTTATAATAGATGGCATCACCGAATGATTCTGAATAACTGCTTTTATTAAGTCTATGAGAAGGCTAGCCGTCCCGTATACCGAGTGGTTAGCACGCTTGGTTACTGATCAACGGGACCTGGGTTCGAGGCTGCTTGCCACAGAGGTCTGACAGGAGCGTGCTAGTTTATACTCCATAGCAGAAGGTCTGTGAGGACGGCGGAACCTCAGCAGAAAAGCCACACAAACATCCACGCCTTATCCGATTGTCGAGCTAGGCCCCTTTGATCAATAGCCAAGTGCTCTGAGCACTCGGTAACGAGACTCCAAGAAACGGTTAAGAAGTGCTGTCTCTCATAGACTTAGAAAAAGCAGTTATACAAAATAACTTGGTGAACTATTACAGCTATGTAGAGTTTTAAACTTCCCCTAAACAGATGAGAAAAATTATTTTCCGGGGGAGGGGGGGGGGAATCGATTGTAATAAGTTTATGCAAATGAGAGTTTGTGTCGTGGGTGTGCTATCTACTATATAATTGGAGGAGAATCGATTGTAATAAGTTTATGCAAATGAGAGTTTGTGTCATGGGTGTGCTATCTACTATATAATTGGAGGAGAATCGATTGTAATAAGTTTATGCAAATGAGAGTTTGTGTCGTGGGTGTGCTATCTACTATATAATTGGAGGAGAATCGATTGTAATAAGTTTATGCAAATGAGAGTTTGTGTCGTGGGTGTGCTATCTACTATATAATTGGAGGAGAATCGATTGTAATAAGTTTATGCAAATGAGAGTTTGTGTCGTGGGTGTGCTATCTACTATATTCTGTAGGGAGTTTCAGCCTTCATGTAACAGAGGGGAAAATATTTGTATTAAATGGGACGGGTTACGGGGTTGGAGAACGAAACTATCCTGATGATGGAAACCTCCAATTAATGAATTTAACCGTAGAGAATAATCTGAGACTTACGGAGATAAATCTCAGACTTACGGAGATAAATCTGAACACTGGCCTTGGTGGGACTGGAACCTGGGAACTGCAGATTACGAGCCTAGCGCCAGAAACGGACCCAACCCCGCCACGTAAGATGTAGTGTCCTTTATAGATACAGTATATATTTATATAACATATACTGTAATATAAATAAATAATCCATTGTTCGATATTTTCGTGTATTTTAATGTCCGATCTTAATGGTCTAATAAGATTGAAAAAATGACGACTAATTGTTGATAATTCATTTAGTAAAACTTTATTAATTTCACTTGTTTCCGTTAACATATTCCAGTCCTGTAAACGGTTAAAAAAGGGGAATAATTTATCTCTGTGCTTTACTGATGAAAGTTATGAAATCATTCATTTCATAGCTTTCGAATAATTAAGAAGAGGTTGGGTTGTTTTACCTCTGAGCGGCACTTTTTTTGCACACCATGGGCTAAATGGCCAGGTCACATGGACCCCGAAGGCTCAGAGAAGGTTGGGGAAGGGGACCCACTGGAACAGCTGTTGGGAGACAGATGGTAGCCTCCCGTCAAGGCCATCCAACGTGTTCTTTAACGTGCACAGGGTATGGCTCTCCCGCACACGGGCCACGACTTAACGTCCCATCCGACGGACGGCGGCCTTTCCAAGCCCATCGGTGTCCCCTACTGACCTTGGGCAGGGCGGGGAATTTTGCGGAGATAAATCTCAACACTGACCAAGCTGGGACTCGAACCTGGGAACTACAGATTACGAGCCTGGCGCGCTACCGACTGAGCCACCCCCGCCTCTGTTTCCGTTACCATATTCCAGTCCTGTAAACGGTTAAAAAAAGCGGAATATTTTATCTCTGTATTTAACTGATGAAAGTTATGAAATCATTCATTTCATAGCTTTCGAATAATTAAGAAGAGAAAAACAGATATTTTCTAGGAACCGGCAATAGAGCAACACCTGTAAAGGGTTTATCGATTTCTATCAGAATATCTGTTCCAAACGAAAGCTTTTAATTTTACGCGTTATGGAATATGAAATCATAAATAATTAATTTAAAATTTAATCCATTGGTATTAATGATTTGTGCCCGACTACTAGAATATTGCATAAAAATTTATAATTTTGATGTCGGATTTTTATTTGTTGGCGAATTGTGTCTATTAAAAAATCTAAAATATTTTTTCATACTGGTGGGTAGATTTTTTCATAATTTTTGGGAAAACCGCTTTGCTATTTCATAATAGTGCTCCTTTAAACTACTTTGAATGCTTTTGTTATCTGAATATCTAAATTTCGTTTCGATTGATAAATGTGATAAATACAGAATGAAAAGCAAACGAGTTTGGAAGATTCTGTGAAACGATTGGATTGTTTTACCTCTGAGCGGCACTTTTTTGCACACCATGGGCTAAATGGCCAGGTCACATGGACCCCGAAGGCTCAGAGAAGGTTGGGAGAGGGGACCCACTGGAACAGCTGTTGGGAGACAGATGGTAGCCTCCCGTCAAGGCCATCCAGCGTGTTCTTTAACGTGCACAGGATATGGCTCTCCCGCACACGGAGCCACGGCTTAACGTCCCATCCGATGGACGGCGGCCTTTCCAAGTCCATCGGTGTCCCCTACTGACCGTGGGCAGGGCGGGGAATTTTGCGGAGATAAATCTCAACGCTGACCCAGCTGGGACTCGAACCTGGGAACTGCAGATTACGAGCCTGGCGCGCTACCGACTGAGCTACCCCCCGCCACGATTCTGTGAAACGACGATGTAAGATCATGGCCAAAGCTTGCAATCTAAAATATCAAACATTAAATATTACTAAAGATCACGATGTAGGTAACATTAGCTCTACTCCGTTCCAGGCAAAGAATGGAGCGGTAAATGCTGAAGATCAAAGAAAGCAATCAACCAATGAAAAGAGGCCACACCCACACGAGTTCTTCCAAGAACAACTCGCAGACGCAATTCCGGCACAGTAAATACTTTCATACCTTATTGAAAAAATAAAAGTTTTCTAATGTACTCATATATTATCAATATGTGTATTTCATGGAAGTGAGCAATTAAAAATGCTGCTTTTAATTGCTGATTAATCGGGTAGTGGTCGAACCTTTCGTTGCTTTATTTTTTTAGCTGCATGTTTTTGAACACAATGGTCTAAATGGTATTGGTTTCGGTGGTAATAATCTAAAACCAATAATTTCAAAGGTTATATTCAGGTGGGTTGGGTTGTTTTACCTCTGAGCGGCACTTTTTTGCACACCATGGGCTAAATGAAGGCTCAGAGAAGGTTGGGGGAGGGGACCCATTGGAACAGCTGTTGGGAGACAGATGGTAGCCTCCCGTCAAGGCCATCCAGCGTGTTCTTTAACGTGCACAGAGTATGTCTCTCACACACACGGGGCCACGGCTTAACGTCCCATCCGACGGACGGCGGCCTTTCCAAGCCCATCGGTGTCCCCTACTGACCGTGGGCAGGGCGGGGAATTTTGCGGAGATAAATCTGAATGCTGACCCAGCTGGGACTCGAACCTGGGAACTACAGATTACGAGCCTGGCGCGCTACCGACTGAGCCACCCCCTCCCCGAAAGGCTATCGTTGTCCGTCGGATGGGACATTAAACAATGACGCCATATGCAGCAGACCTATAGCCTGTGTACCTTAAATTACACGCTGGGTGGCCATGACTTGAGGCTACAATCTGTCTCCCAATAGCTGTCCAGTGGGTTGCCTCCCCCAACCTTCTCTCAGCTTTCGAGGTTCTTAAGACGTGGCCATTTAGAACATCGTGTGCCAAAAAGGGCTTCTCAAAGGTAAAACAACCCAACCCATAATTTTCAGAATGTATGAGGTGCTCAAAATTGTTCACGCCGCTTCCTCGTAGGAAATATTTTGGATATTGTTTTCTAATAGAAAATGTAGATGGCGCCAATAAACAAATATAAGTCCAATGTACAGTTAATAACGCATCAGTTGGTATTGTGTGTTGAGATTTATGTCTGGTAAATTCTCATTGTGACGTCGGTCTGTAGGGAGCATTGATCGGTTTGTATACCTACTATTTGAATTCCTCTAAACTGCCCGGATCTAGAAATTTAATTCGCCCCTGTTATTGGAAATGGTTTTTCTTCAAGACGTCAGGAAATTTTGGTGAAAACGGTAAATCATTAAAAACGCTTCTTGTGTGGCCGTAACAAAGAATGTAGAGGGAGAAGAAGTTAAGCTTCCATAGAGATGAATGTAAAATCGAGTATCGTGCATTTGGCAAAGAGGTGAAACGAACATTACAGGGGACGAACGCTTTTGTAATTACATCTTACTGTCAACTTCCATTCTCTTCGCTTTTCCTATGTAATAATTTCCCATTGATATCCTTGCAGGGTATATTAAATATCAGTTGTGGTCCCTTTTTCTATGCAATTAAGAAAGCTCTTAATTGTAATAATTTATTTTATAAATTAACTTATGGCTAATTTTAAATCTTCTCTATGCGTTCAATTTATAACTGTTGAGTCAACGAAAAATAATTCCAATGGAGAAAATAAACCTTTATTAAAATCATGATATAATTTTTTTGAAATACGAAGTGCAGTTACTTTTTTCCTTTTTTAAAATATAAATTTTTTGATGCATAATTCCTTTGCCCCTTATTGTTTGCTTCCCATCTTAAACAAATGCACGATACGAATCGAAACGCCACTTGAGGTCGCCACTTACCCTTTGTCAAAGCTGAACTTCTTTTCCTTATACGTTCTTTGGCCGTAAGCAAAGAAGACGTCATCGCTTGGTGATATTTGGCGCCGAAGATGAAACTTTATCTCTGCTAAGCTGGGAGGGGGGAGGGATGAATAATGAAACGATAGAAATACATCCTCTTGGATAAAGGTGGAAACATTTGCTCAAAAGCGTCGGCTAAACAATTACTTGATTGAAGTGTGTGACTCGGTGTGGGGCAATTACATGAAGTTCAATTTATTATTGGCAGAATAATAAGACTTTCCTTGTGTGTGAAATTCTCTTACTCACCATATTGTTATAAATCATTGTTTGATACTGTTTATCATTTTAAGATCAGACGGCATGTTAAATCACTAACAAATATTGCTTCAGATTTGGTTGACATTTTATTGATGGATGTAAAGTTAGATTCAATTGATGATTCTAAGTTTAAGGAAATCAGAGATGTAACTATTGGGTCCGTCCTATAAAATGCTAAAATTACATTTATTAATTCACTAGCAGTAGTTGGCAGCGTGCCAGTCTCGTAGTGAGGGCGGGGGTGGTTCAGTCGGTGGCGCGCCAGGCTCGTAATCTGCAGTTCCCAGGTTCGAGTCCCAGCTGGGTCAGCGTTGAGATTTATCTCCGAAAATTCCCCGCCCTGCCCACGGTCAATAGGGGACACCGATGGGCTAGGAAAGGCCGCCGTCCGTCGGATGGGACGTTAAGCAGTGGCCCCGTGTGCGGGAGAGCCATACCCTGTGCACGTTAAAGAACACGCTGGATGGCCTTGACGGGAGGCTACCATCTGTCTCCCAACAGCTGTTCCAGTGGGTCCCCTCTCCCAACCTTCTCTGAGCCTTCGGAGTCCATGTGACCTGGCCATTTAGCCCATGGTGTGCAAAAAAGTGCCGCTCAGAGGTAAAACAACCCAACCCAACCCTGGCCATTTAGCCCATGGTGTGCAAGAAACTGCCGCTCAGAGGTAAAACAACCCAACATTAAAGAACACGCTGGATGGCCTTGACGGGTTGTTGGGTTGTTTTACCTCTGAGCGGCACTTTTTTGCACACCAAGGGCTAAATGGCCACGTCACATGAACACCGAAGGCTCAGAGAAGGTTGGGGGAGGGGACCCACTGGAACAGCTGTTGGAAGACAGATGGTAGCCTCCCGTCAAGGCCATCCAGCGTGTTCTTTAACGTGCACAGGGTATGTCTCTCCCGCACACGGGGCCACGGCTTAACGTCCCATCCGACGGACGGCGGCCTTTCCAAGCCCATCGGTGTCCCCTACTGACCGTGGGCAGGGCGGGGAAGTTTGCGGAGATAAATCTCAACGCTGACCCAGCTGGGACTCGAACCTGGGAACTACAGATTACGAGCCTGGCACGCTACCGACTGAGCCATCCCCACCCCCCGGCCTTGACGGGAGGCTACCATCTGTCTCCCAACAGCTGTTCCAGTGGGTCCCCTCCTCCAACCTTCTCTGAGCCTTCGGGGTCCTTGTGACCTGGCCATTTAGCCCATGGTGTGCAAAAAAGTGCCGCTCAGAGGTAAAACAACCCAACAACAACCCCTACTGCTAGTGAATTGTTTTAAACAATTCATTAACAGTAGTTGGTAGCGTGCCAGTCTCGTAAGTTGCAGTTGCTAAATTCGAACCCCTGCTGGGTCAGGTTGAGATTTATCTCTGCAAAAGCACCCACCAGGTTCTCAGTTAGTTGGGAGCAGCATTCGGCTTGGAAAGACCCCGCCCGTCTGATGGGACGTTAAGCCGTGACAACTTGTTCGTGTGGGGCGGGGTGGCTCAGTCGGTAGCGCGCCAGGCTCGTAATCTGTACTTCCCAGGTTCGAGTCCCAGCTGGGTCAGCGTTGAGATTTATCTCCGCAAAATTCCCCGCCCTGCCCACGGTCAGTAGGGAACATCGATGGGCTTGGAAAGGCCGCCGTCCGTCGGATGGGACGTTCAGCCGCGGCCCCATGTGCGGGAGAGCCATACCCTGTGCACGTTAAAGAACACGCTGGATGGCCTTGACGGGAGGCTACCATCTGTCTCCCAACAGCTGTTACAGTGGGTCCCCTTCTCCAACCTTCTCTGAGCCTTCGGGGTCCATGTGACCTTTCCATTTAGCCCAAGGTGTGCAAAAAAGTGCCGCTCAGAGGTAAAACAACCCAACAACCCAACCCATCTTGTTCGTGAGACCCGTACCCTATCTCCCTTTGCAATACCTGCCCCCATAATAAACACACGTATCATCATTCACTGATCATTCGTTGTTCCATGATTTTCCCCTTAAGGAACCCCCCCCCTCTCATCCTAACATATGCAATTTGAAAATCGTATGGAGATTCTAAAGTTACATAGAAATCATGAAACACATTTTGGTGTCAACTAACCTCTCGCGGGGGCGGGGGGTGGAAAGTAATAGGGAAACAAAAATTTTCAAGGAACCGACAATGGAGTAACACTTGTAACAGATTATTGATTTCTACACCAAATCTTTCTGAAATGAAAATGTTTAGTTATTTATGATCTACCCAATAAGGTAGTAGTCTAGAATTAACTGTAAACAAAGTAAACATATTCAGGTTTCAAACCAATGTAAAAGTATATATATATATTTTGAAAATAAATTCAGCGGTAGAAATTATTTTTGGCACACTTCTTCAATAGCACATAACAAATTTGTATTTTAAATGCTATTATTTATAGAGAAATTCTACCTTTTAAAATCTAAAATATTATTTCATACTATTACATTTATTGATAATTTTGATGAGAATAGCTAATTCAATTCGTAATACTGTTCTTTTAAACTATGTTGGGTATATATTAGTTATCTGTATATCTAAATATGCTTAAGATTGATAAACGTGTTAAATAAAGTATGGAAACCAACGAAACTGAAGATTCTAATAAACGACGATATAAGATCATGATGAATGTTTTGCAACGGGTTGTTTTGAGTTGTTTTACCTCTGAGCGGCACTTTTTTGCACACCATGGGCTAAATGGCCAGGTCACATGGACCCCGAAGGCTCAGAGAAGGTTGGGGGAGGGGACCCACTGGAACAGCTCTTGGGAGACAGATGGTAGCCTCCCGTCAAGGCCATCCAGCGTGTTCTTTAACGTGCACAGGGTATGGCTCTCCCGTCTCCCGCACACGGGCCACGGCTTAACGTCCCAACCGACGGACGGCGGCCTTTCCAAGCCCATCGGTGTCCCCTACTGACCGTGGGCAGGGCGGGGAAAATTTGCGGAGATAAATCTCAACGCTGACCCAGCTGGGACTCGAACCTGAGAACTACAGATTACGAGCCTGGCGCGCTACCGACTGAGCCACCCCCGCCCTTTTGCAAGGGGAAATATCAGTCATTGAGCAAAACTAAGGATCATAATTTAGGTAATAATAGCCCTATCCTTTCCAGGTAAAGAATGGAGTGGTGAATCCTGAAGATCAAAGAGAGCAATCAACCAATGAGAAGAGGCCAAATCCACACGAATTCTTGCTAGAACAACTCACAGATATAATTCCGACAAAACAAATAGTTCCTTAACTTATGCGTTAAATAAGGACTTTTTCCAGTGCACTGCTATATTATTAATATGTATAGTTTAATGGAAGTGAGCAATTAAAAATGCTGTTTTTAATTTCGGAATATATCAAAGTGCAAAATGAAGCATAATTTTTTTTTGCACTGGTATATTACAGGCTAGAAGAATTGTCCGCTGTTGCTCAGGTCGCTGCTGACGTCATTGCTCGCGGCTTCCTCTGTACGCAAATTTTCGAAACTGTTATTTTCATTAAGACATATTTTTTTGATCATTTGTAATTCCCGAGATACTTGATCGAATAGTCTCAAATTTCATATGCCTGTTCTCCCTTTGTGAGCCCATGTTGGATGAAAATATCAGGTTCCTACCTGTAATGGGCGGGTGTGGCTCAGTCGGTAGCGCGCCAGGCTCGTAATCTGTAGTTCCCAGGTTCGAGTCCCAGCTGGGTCAGTGTTGAGATTTATCTCCGCAAAATTCCCCGCCCTGCCGACGGTCAGTAGGGGACACCGATGGGCTTGGAAAGGCCGCCGTCCGTCGGATGGGACTTTAAGCCGTGGCCCCATGTGCGGGAGAGCCATACCCTGTGCACGTTAAAGAACACGCTGGATTGCCTTGACGGGAGGCTACCATCTGTCTCCCAACAGCTATTCCAGTGGGTCCCCTCCCCCAACCTTCTCTGAGCCTTTGGGGTCCAGGTGACCTGGCCATTTAGCCCATGGTGTGCAAAAAAGTGCCGCTCAGAGGTAAAACAACCCAATCCAATCCTACCTGTAATGGGACGCCTTAATATAATAATATCTTTTGGAATGTGAGGGATTTGGAAAATGTTGTTGGCATTCTCGATTAGAATTGGCGAATTAGAAGAGTTGGGTTGTTTTACCTCTGAGCGGCACTTTTTTGCACACCATGGGCTAAATGGCTAGGTCACATGGACCCAGAAGGCTCAGAGAATGTTGGGGGAGGGGACCCACTGGAACAGCTGTTGGGAGACAGATGGTAGCCTCCCGTCAAGGCCATCCAGAGTGTTCTTTAACGTGCACAGGGTATGGCTCTCCCGCACACGGGCCACGGCTTAACGTCCCATCCGACGGACGGCGGCCTTTCCAAGCCCATCGGTGTCCCCTACTGACCGTGGGCAGAGTGGGGAATTTTGCGGAGATAAATCTCAACGCTGACCCAGCTGGGACTCGAACCTGGGAATTACAGATTACGAGCCCGGCGCGCTACCGACTGAGCCACCCCCGCCCCCAAAACAAACGAACCCAACCACAGATTTTAGTGTTGCAATTTGGTTAGCAGATTTTTAGCAGTAAAAGTATAGTTCATGTTATTACACTGCCAAGGGTTGGTAAATGTAGGTTGTTTGATGTGGTACAGGTTGGGTTTTTTCATATCTGAGCGGCACTTGTTTGCACAGAATGAGTTAATTGACAAATCAGACGGACACCGAAGTCTCACAGAAAATGATCATCTGGATAGCTGTTAGAAGACAGATTATAGCCTCCACATGTCTTAGGTATATCCTAGAATTATCTGCCATAATATTGAAGTTAAGGTTATAAAGATATTTCTCTCCTGAGGTAACGTCATTAAAATAACTATCACGTCTTTTACCAACACCACCTAGTATAAAATGCCATTCCACTCAATATACATAAAAAAATAAATACCCCCTCAAGCAGCTGCTTGCCACAGAGGTCTGACAGGAGACCGTCAGTTTATATGCCATAGTAGAAGGTCTGAGATGGCAGGATCTCAGTAGATCTGCCATCTCAGACCCAGGGCCTTACCCAGGGCTCGAACCTAGGTCCCTTAGATCAGTAAGCAAGTGCGCTAACCACTCGGCCACGGGACGGCTCCACTCAATAACTATGGCATTATAACTAGGCCTAAAAGATTCTTATTTTTGAACTGGACCAAGATAGGAGAAGGCTCAGAGAAGGTTGGGGGAGGGAACCCACTGGAACAGCTGTTGGGAGACAGATGGTAGCCTCCCGTCAAGGCTATCCAGCGTGTTCTTTAACGTGCACAGGGTATGGCTCTCCCACACACGGGGCCACGGCTTAACGTCCCATCCGACGGACGGCGGCCTTTCCAAGCCCATCGGTGTCCCCTACTGACCGTGGGCAGGGCGGGGAATTTTGCGGAGATAAATCTCAACGCTGACCAGCTGGGACTCGAACCTGGGAACTACAGATTACGAGCCTGGCGCGCTACCGACTGAGCCACCCCGCCCCAAATATGTATCTTAATTAGTAGTAGAATTTTAAACCTTAAAACATATTTTGTTATTTATACAAGATTTTTGGTAAGCGAAATAGAGGGAATGTTGCCAAACTTATTTCTTTGGCACTTAAATTTTTGACAGTCCACCAGAGTAGTCCATTTAACTGTTTCATCAGTGCTTAATTTTACTCAATCTACCTAATAAGGTAGAAATGTACTTGACCTTGTCTACAATTCTATATACAATTAATTTTTTATTCAAATAACCAAATTAGTAGAAGCTGTGAATATAAATTCAGTGGTAGTAGCTTTTCTCTCTCATTTATATATATATATTATTTCACAGTATTTCATTCTAAAGGGTATTAAAATTTTAAAAACATAGAGATTATTTTATTTAAACATTATAAAATATCAGGAATTTTAGTGATATATTTTGATCAGCTGTGCTTAACTAAATAGGGCGAATTTTTCTCCCACAAAATTACTTCTAGACCCAGTAGTGTTTTTAATGCAACAGAAATATATAAAATATAATTTTCGTAAAATTTCGTCAAAAGAGTTAAACATAGTATGAAAGCAAAACCAAAAAAGACTGCAAAATTCTAACAAAATGATGTTTTAAAAGCCATTTAAAAGTTTTTCAAGCTGAAACATCGACATGTAAACATAATTGCAAAAAAGAATTTCATACAGCCGAGTAAATGTATTAAACAGTTATATAACCCTGAGCGGATAGCAAACGTCCTATCCGCATTTGGAAGGTCTCATCGGCAACCGCACCCGCACAGGAAAACTTTCTCAGCATCCGCGTATATTATAAAAATAAATACCCCCTCAAGCAGCTGCTTGCCACAGAGGTCTGACAGGAGCCTGTCAGTTTATATGCCACAATAGAAGATCTGAGAGGATGGCAGGACCTCAGCAGAAAACAACACGAACATCCATACCTTACCCGGGGCTCGAACCCAGGTCCCGTTGCCTACTTAAAAACCTTCGGAATTTTGCAAATGCTTAAAGTCCGATGTATGCTTTACTAAATTTATTTTATTCTAATTTTGGAAAATTTTCCCAATTAATTTTACTCTTTCAAATGCAATTATCGGAGATTTTGGGAAGACATTCAATTTTATTTTCCAAAAAATATCCTCTAAAACTTCGTGATCTCCACGCCTAAAGATTTTATTTTGACTGCTATTTAATTCCTGCTTTGTACGCAATATCCCAGTAACTTTTTGAATTTATATTCTGCTTTTTCAGCAAAAAAAAATCGCTTCTTTCTCGTAAGATAATTTACTTTTATACTTGACTGTATCACAATGGATTATTTTTTCTTTTTTAGAGTGAATATCAGCATTGAATTTTCAAACCGATTTTTTTTAACTTTATTTCAAGCAGATTTTATCCGCCATCCGTATTAACATCAATTTTTTTTAACCGCTGTAAGCGTTAAGGTTAATTTCTATCTGCCGAAAGCTTTTAAATATGAATTCCTTTATTTCTTATCTTTTATTTCTGACGAAACTTGTTTAAACACTTTAGGTGAATTCTCCACAGACTAAATAGCTACGACAAATGGACTACTTAGACAAATGCACAATGCTGCTGGAGAGTACTACTTTAGCGGTTGGGTTGGGTTGTTTTACCTCTGAGCGGCACTTTTTTGCACACCGTGGGCTAAATGGCCAGGTCACATGGACCCCGAAGGCTCAGAGAAGGTTGGGGGAGGGGACCCACTGGAACAGCTGTTGGGAGACAGATGGTAGTCTCCCATCAAGACCATCCAGCGTGTTCTTTAACGTGCACAGGGTATGGCTCTCCCGCACACGGGGTCACGGCTGAATGTCCCATCCGACGGACGGCGGCTTTTCCAAGCCTACTGACCGAGGGCAGGGTGGGGAATTTTATGGAGATAAATCTCAACGCTGACTCAGCTGGGACTCGAACCTGGGAACTACAGATTACGAGCCTGGCGCGCTACCGACTGAGCCACCCGCGCCCCTACTTTAGCGGAGTATCAGCCAAAAACTGTTTCAGATAATAATATATAACTCTATTTTAAAAATACACAAGTATTTGTTTTTAAAAATCTGAGTGTTAATTTTTGGTTCTGATGTAATATTTTTATAAAATCTTTAAAAAATATGCATTATTTTGTTTTATATTTCTCATAGAAGAAAGTAAGAACAGCAAACAATGGACAAAATGGTAACAATAGAAAAAATGACCAGGTCACTAGGACCCCGAAAAGGTGGAGAGAAACTACTGGACAGCTGTTAGGAGACATATGTTAGTCTCCGTCAATGCCATCCAAAATGTACAGTACTACTTATGCTGATGTCATAACCTGGTCGCCAGGCTCGTAATCTGTAGTTCCCAGGTTCGAATCAAAGCTGGGTCAGCGTTGAGATTTATCTCCGCAAAATTTCCCGCCCTGCCCACGGTCAGTAGGAGACACCGATGGGCTTGGAAAGGCCGCCGTCCGTCGGATGCGACGTTAAGCTGTGGCCCCGTGTTCGGGAGAGACATACCCTGTGCACGTTAAAGAACACGCTGGATGGCCTTGACGGGAGGCTACCATCTGTCTCCCAACAGCTGTTCCAGTGGGTCCCCTCCCCCAACCTTCTCTGAGCCTTCGGTGTCCATGTGATCTGGCCGTTTAGCCCATGGTGTGCAAAAAAGTGCCACTCAGAGGTAAAACAACCCAACCCATAACCTGGTCCATAGGTCTTCTGTTGTAGCAGGTGTTGGTTCATATCAAGGATGGCAACCTTTTCAAATCCTTTTCTCAACAGGTGCAGGGATTAGAGGAGATAAATCTCAACGGAATCGAACATGGATATTGCAAGCTGCAGTGATAGTAACTTAGAGTTGGGTTGTTTTACCTCTGAGCTGCACTTTTTTGTACACCATGGGCTAAATGGCCAGGTCACATGGACCCCGAAGGCTCAGAGAAGGTTGGGGGAGGGGATCCACTGGAACAGCTGTTGGGAGACAGATGGTAGCCTCCCGTCAAGACCATCCAGCGTGTTCTTTAACGTGCACAGGGTATGGTTCTCCCGCACACGGGGCCACGGCTTAACGTCCCATCCGAAGGGCGGCGGCCTTTCCAAGCCCATTGGTGTCTCCTACTGACCGTGGGCAGTGCGGGGAATTTTGCGGAGATAAATCTCAACGCTGACCCAGTTGGATTTAGCCAACCCATGCCATAAAGACTTTTGGGTCGTGTTGCTTTACCTCTGAGCGGCATTTTTTGCACACAATGGGCTAAATGGCCAGGTCACAAGGATTCCGAGGGCTTAGAGAAGGTTGAAGGAGGAGACCCACTGTACACCTGTTAGGAGACAGATGGTAGACTCCCGTCAAGGCCATCCAGTGTGTTCTTTAACGTGCAGAGGGTATTGCTCTCTGGTACACGGATCCACGGCTTAACGCCCCATCCTATGAGCGGCGACCTCTCTAGGCCATCGGTATCCTCTACTGACCGAGGGCAGGGAGGGGAGTTTTGCGGAGATAAATCTCAACCCTGGTCCAGGCGGAAAGACTTATGAAAACCGAAATATTTAAAAACTGCAATAGAATAATTGATCTGAAAAATTGATTCAAGCAAGATAAAACGAAAGTAATAATCGTTACATTAAAATTTTCGATAATGTATATGAGTGTTTTAAGCATTTTTCCGTCATCATTATTTCGATTTTAATTTTACATTGAATCATTTTCGCAGAACGATATAAATTGTTAAACGTTTCAGTGTCATAAACCTTTTAACCGTGAAAGAACATCGTTAAACCTCAAAATTTCTTTACAAACGGTATGCATCGACATTATCGGTAGCACTCTAGGTGAGTGGTTCTCAACCTTTTATGCTTCACGTACCCCCTGGAAATGTGTATGTAACTAGCGTACCCTTTGTGTAGATAGATAAAACTATAGTTATAGTATAAAAATCGGAATAAAATACAACATATATATCAGTGGTTCTCAACCTTTTATGCTTCACGTACCCCCTGGAAATGTGTATGTAACTGGCGTACCCCTTGTATAGATAGATAAAACTATGGTTATAGTATAGCAATGGGAATAAAATAAAACATATATATCAGTGGTTCTCAACCTTTTATGCTTCACGTACCCCCTGGAAATGTGTATGTAACTGGCATACCCCTTGTATAGATAGATAAAACTTTAGTTATAGTATAACGATGGGAATAAAGTAAAACATGTATATCAATGGTTCTCAACCTTTTATGCTTCACGTACCCCCTGGAAATGTGTACGTAGCTGGCGTACCCCTTGTATAGATAGATAAAACTATGGTTATAGTATAGCAATGGGAATAAAATAAAACATATATATCAGTGGTTCTCAACCTTTTATGCTTCACGTACCCCCTGGAAATGTGTATGTAACTGGCATACCCCTTGTATAGATAGATAAAACTTTAGTTATAGTATAACGATGGGAATAAAGTAAAACATGTATATCAATGGTTCTCAACCTTTTATGCTTCACGTACCCCCTGGAAATGTGTACGTAGCTGGCGTACCCCTTGTATAGATAGATAAAACTATGGTTATAGTATAGCAATGGGAATAAAATAAAACATATATATCAGTGGTTCTCAAACTTTTATGCTTCACGTACCCCCTGGAAATGTGTATGTAACTGGCGTACCCCTTGTATAGATAGATAAAACTATGGTTATAGTATAGCAATGGGAATAAAATAAAACATATATATCAGTGGTTCTCAACCTTTTATGCTTCACGTACCCCCTGGAAATGTGTAAGTAACTGACGTACCCTTTGTGTAGATAGATAAAACTATGGTTATAGTAGAGCAATGGGAATAAAATAAAACATATATATCAGTGGTTCTCAACCTTTTATGCTTCACGTACCCCCTGGAAATGTGTAAGTAACTGACGTACCCTTTGTGTAGATAGATAAAACTATGGTTATAGTAGAGCAATGGGAATAAAATAAAACATATATATCAGTGGTTCTCAACCTTTCATGCTTCACGTACCCCCTGGAAATGTGTAAGTAACTGACGTACCCTTTGTGTAGATAGATAAAACTATGGTTATAGTAGAGCAATGGGAATAAAATAAAATATATATATCAGTGGTTCTCAACCTTTTATGCTTCACGTACCCCCTGGAAATGTGTAAGTAACTGACGTACCCTTTGTGTAGATAGATAAAACTATGGTTATAGTAGAGCAATGGGAATAAAATAAAACATATATATCAGTGGTTCTCAACCTTTTATGCTTCACGTACCCCCTGGAAATGTGTAAGTAACTGACGTACCCTTTGTGTAGATAGATAAAACTATGGTTATAGTAGAGCAATGGGAATAAAATAAAACATATATATCAGTGGTTCTCAACCTTTCATGCTTCACGTACCCCCTGGAAATGTGTATGTAACTGGCGTACCCCTTGTATAGATAGATAAAACTATGGTTATAGTATAGCAATGGGAATAAAATAAAACATATATATCAGTGGTTCTCAACCTTTTATGCTTCACGTACCCCCTGGAAATGTGTATGTAACTGGCATACCCCTTGTATAGATAGATAAAACTTTAGTTATAGTATAACGATGGGAATAAAGTAAAACATGTATATCAATGGTTCTCAACCTTTTATGCTTCACGTACCCCCTGGAAATGTGTACGTAGCTGGCGTACCCCTTGTATAGATAGATAAAACTATGGTTATAGTATAGCAATGGGAATAAAATAAAACATATATATCAGTGGTTCTCAAACTTTTATGCTTCACGTACCCCCTGGAAATGTGTATGTAACTGGCGTACCCCTTGTATAGATAGATAAAACTATGGTTATAGTATAGCAATGGGAATAAAATAAAACATATATATCAGTGGTTCTCAACCTTTTATGCTTCACGTACCCCCTGGAAATGTGTAAGTAACTGACGTACCCTTTGTGTAGATAGATAAAACTATGGTTATAGTAGAGCAATGGGAATAAAATAAAACATATATATCAGTGGTTCTCAACCTTTCATGCTTCACGTACCCCCTGGAAATGTGTATGTAACTGGCGTACCCCTTGTATAGATAGATAAAACTATGGTTATAGTATAGCAATGGGAATAAAATAAAACATATATATCAGTGGTTCTCAACCTTTTATGCTTCACGTACCCCCTGGAAATGTGTATGTAACTGGCATACCCCTTGTATAGATAGATAAAACTTTAGTTATAGTATAACGATGGGAATAAAGTAAAACATGTATATCAATGGTTCTCAACCTTTTATGCTTCACGTACCCCCTGGAAATGTGTACGTAGCTGGCGTACCCCTTGTATAGATAGATAAAACTATGGTTATAGTATAGCAATGGGAATAAAATAAAACATATATATCAGTGGTTCTCAAACTTTTATGCTTCACGTACCCCCTGGAAATGTGTATGTAACTGGCGTACCCCTTGTATAGATAGATAAAACTATGGTTATAGTATAGCAATGGGAATAAAATAAAACATATATATCAGTGGTTCTCAACCTTTTATGCTTCACGTACCCCCTGGAAATGTGTATGTAACTGGCGTACCCCTTGTATAGATAGATAAAACTATGGTTATAGTATAGCAATGGGAATAAAATAAAACATATATATCAGTGGTTCTCAACCTTTTATGCTTCACGTACCCCCTGGAAATGTGTATGTAACTGGCGTACCCCTTGTATAGATAGATAAAACTATGGTTATAGTATAGCAATGGGAATAAAATAAAACATATATATCAGTGGTTCTCAACCTTTTATGCTTCACGTACCCCCTGGAAATGTGTACGTAGCTGGCGTACCCCTTGTATAGATAGATAAAACTATGGTTATAGTATAGCAATGGGAATAAAATGAAACATATATATCAGTGGTTCTCAACTTATATGCTTCACTTACCCCCTGGAAATGTGTATGTAACTAGCGTACCCTTTGTGTAGATAGATAAAACTATAGTTATAGTATAACAATCGGAATAAAATGAAACATATATATCAGTGGTTCTGAACCTTTTATGCTTCACGTACCCCCTGGAAATGTGTATGTAACTGGCGTACCTCTTGTATAGATAGATAAAACTATGGTTATAGTATAGCAATGGGAATAAAATAAAACATATATATCAGTGGTTCTCAACATTTTATGCTTCACGTACCCCCTGGAAATGTGTATGTAACTGGCGTACCCCTTGTATAGATAAATAAAACTATGGTTATAGTATAGCAATGGGAATAAAATAAAACATATATATCAGTGATTCTCAACATTTTATGCTTCACGTCCCCCCTGGAAATGTGTATGTAACTGGCGTACCCCTTGTATAGATAGATAAAACTATGGTTATAGTATAGCAATGGGAATAAAAAAAACGTATATATCAGTGATTCTCAAACTTTTATGCTTCACCTACCCCCTGGAAATGTGTATGTAACTGGCATAACTCTTGTATAGATAGATAAAACTATGTTTATAGTATAGCAATGGGAATAAAATAAAACATATATATATCAGTGGTTCTCAACCTTTTATGCTTCACGTACCCCCTGGAAATGTGTATGTAACTGGCGTACCCCTTGTATAGATAGATAAAACTATGGTTATAGTATAGCAATGGGAATAAAATGAAACATATATTTCAGTGGTTCTCAACTTATATGCTTCACGTACCCCCTGGAAATGTGTATGTAACTAGCGTACCCTTTGTGTAGATAGATAAAACTATAGTTATAGTATAACAATCGGAATAAAATAAAACATATATATCAATGGTTCTCAACCTTTTATGCTTCACGTACCCCCTGGAAATGTGTATGTAACTGGCGTACCCCTTGTATAGATAGATAAAACTATGGTTATAGTATAGCAATGGGAATAAAAAAAACATATACATATCAGTGATTCTCAAACTTTTATGCTTCACCTACCCCCTGGAAATGTGTATGTAACTGGCATAACCCTTGTATAGATAGATAAAACTATGTTTATAGTATAGCAATGGGAATAAAATGAAACATATATTTCAGTGGTTCTCAACCTTTTATGCTTCACGTACCCCCTGGAAATGTGTATGTAACTGGCGTACCCCTTGTATAGATAGATAAAACTATGGTTATAGTATAGCAATGGGAATAAAAAAAACATATATATATATCAGTGATTCTCAAACTTTTATGCTTCACCTACCCCCTGGAAATGTGTATGTAACTGGCATAACCCTTGTATAGATAGATAAAACTATGTTTATAGTATAGCAATGGGAATAAAATGAAACATATATTTCAGTGGTTCTCAACCTTTTATGCTTCACGTACCCCCTGGAAATGTGTATGTAACTGGCGTACCCCTTGTATAGATAGATAAAACTATGGTTATAGTATAGCAATGGGAATAAAAAAAACATATATATCAGTGATTCTCAAACTTTTATGCTTCACCTAGCCCCTGGAAATGCGTATGTAACTGGCATAACCCTTGTATAGATAGATAAAACTATGGTAATAGTATAGCAATGGGAATAAAATAAAACATATATATCAGTGATTCTCAACATTTTATGCTTCACGTCCCCCCTGGAAATGTGTATGTAGCTGGTGTACCCCTTGTATAGATAGTTAAAACTATGGTTATAGTACAGCAATGGGAATAAAATAAAACATATATATCAGTGGTTCTCAAACTTTTATGCTTCACGTACCCCCTGGAAATGTGTATGTAACTGGCGTACCCCTTGTATAGATAGATAAAACTATGGTTATAGTATAGCAATGGGAATAAAATAAAACATATATATCAGTGGTTCTCAACCTTTTATGCTTCACGTACCCCCTGGAAATGTGTATGTAACTGGCGTACCCCTTGTATAGATAGATAAATCTATGGTTATAGTACAGCAATGGGAATAAAATAAAACATATATATCAGTGGTTCTCAAACTTTTATGCTTCACGTACCCCCTGGAAATGTGTATGTAACTGGCGTACCCCTTGTATAGATAGATAAAACTATGGTTATAGTATAGCAATGGGAATAAAATAAAACATATATATCAGTGGTTCTCAACCTTTTATGCTTCACGTACCCCCTGGAAATGTGTATGTAACTGGCGTACCCCTTGTATAGATAGATAAAACTATGGTTATAGTATAGCAATGGGAATAAAATAAAACATATATATCAGTGATTCTCAACCTTTTATGCTTCACGTACCCCCTGGAAATGTGTATGTAACTGGCGTACCCCTTGTATAGATAGATAAAACTATGGTTATAGTATAGCAATGGGAATAAAAAAAACATATATATCAGTGATTCTCAAACTTTTATGCTTCACCTACCCCCTGGAAATGTGTATGTAACTGGCATAACCCTTGTATAGATAGATAAAACTATGGTTATAGTATAGCAATGGGAATAAAATAAAACATATATATATCAGTGATTCTCAACATTTTATGCTTCACGTCCCCCCTGGAAATGTGTATGTAACTGGCGTACCCCTTGTATAGATAGATAAAACTATGGTTATAGTATAGCAATGGGAATAAAAAAAACATATATATCAGTGATTCTCAAACTTTTATGCTTCACCTACCCCCTGGAAATGTGTATGTAACTGGCATAACCCTTGTATAGATAGATAAAACTATGGTTATAGTATAGCAATGGGAATAAAATGAAACATATATTTCAGTGGTTCTCAACCTTTTATGCTTCACGTACCGCCTGGAAATGTGTATGTAACTGGCGTACCCCTTGTATAGATAGATAAAACTATGGTTATAGTATAGCAATGGGAATAAAAAAAACATATATATCAGTGATTTTCAAACTTTTATGCTTCACCTACCCCCTGGAAATGTGTATGTAACTGGCATAACCCTTGTATAGATAGATAAAACTATGTTTATAGTATAGCAATGGGAATAAAATGAAACATATATTTCAGTGGTTCTCAACCTTTTATGCTTCACGTACCCCCTGGAAATGTGTATGTAACTGGCGTACCCCTTTTATAGATAGATAAAACTATGGTTATAGTATAGCAATGGGAATAAAAAAAACATATATATCAGTGATTTTCAAACTTTTATGCTTCACCTACCCCCTGGAAATGTGTATGTAACTGGCATAACCCTTGTATAGATAGATAAAACTATGTTTATAGTATAGCAATGGGAATAAAATGAAACATATATTTCAGTGGTTCTCAACCTTTTATGCTTCACGTACCCCCTGGAAATGTGTATGTAACTGGCGTACCCCTTTTATAGATAGATAAAACTATGGTTATAGTATAGCAATGGGAATAAAATAAAACATATATATCAGTGGTTCTCAACCTTTTATGCTTCACGTACCCCCTGGAAATGTGTATGTAACTGGCGTACCCCTTTTATAGATAGATAAAACTATGGTTATAGTATAGCAATGGGAATAAAATAAAACATATATATCAGTGGTTCTCAACCTTTTATGCTTCACGTACCCCCTGGGAATGTGTATGTAACTGGCGTACCCCTTTTATAGATAGATAAAACTATGGTTATAGTATAGCAATGGGAATAAAATAAAACATATATATCAGTGGTTCTCAACCTTTTATGATTCACGTACCCCCTGGAAATGTGTATGTAGCTGGCGTACCCCTTGTATAGATAGATAAAACTATGGTTATAGTATAGCAATGGGAATAAAATAAAACATATATATCAGTGGTTCTCAAACTTTTATGCTTCACGTACCCCCTGGAAATGTGTATGTAACTGGCGTACCCCTTGTATAGATAGATAAAACTATGGTTATAGTATAGCAATGGGAATAAAATAAAACATATATATCAGTGGTTCTCAAACTTTTATTCTTCACGTACCCCCTGGAAATGTGTATGTAACTGGCGTACCCCTTGTATAGATAGATAAAACTATGGTTATAGTATAGCAATGGGAATAAAATAAAACATATATATCAGTGGTTCTCAACCTTTTATGCTTCACGTACCCCCTGGAAAGGTGTATGTAACTGGCGTACCCTTTATATAGATAGATAAAATTATGGTTATAGTATAACAATGGGAATAAAATAAAACATATATATCAGTGTTTCTCAACCTTTTATGCTTCACGTATCCCCTGGAAATTTGTATGTAGCTGGCGTACCCCTTGTATAGATAGATAAAACTATAGTTATAGTATAACAATGGAAATAAAATAAAACATATATATATATAACATACGACTAACATAACGATACGATCTAGCGACGTTTGAGCTCTCACGGCCAACTTCTTTATTAACAAAATGCCGAGCAACTAAGTTAAAATGTCAACGTATGAAATATTAACATCTTGACTCTTCTTATAAATTTATATCTATTGTTATTACTGGTGGATGTATTAATACTAATCTTAAAACTAATTTTTATTTATAAATATACATTATTCAGAAAAAAAAATAACCTTATGTATCAGCGTTATCAAAAGGCTGATACATACGAAAATATTTTCTTTCTAATAAAGTATAAAATTGAAAAAATAAAATAAAAAACCTCAAGCAGCTGCTTGTCGTAGAGGTCTAACAAGAGTCTGTCAGTTTATAAAAACAACACAAACATCCATACTTTAACGGGGGGGAGGGGGGTTGAACCCATGTCCCTTTGATCAGTAGCCAAGTGCGCTAACCACTCGGCTACGTTGGGTTGTTTTACCTCTGAGCGGCACTTTTTTGCACACAATGGGCTAGATGGCCGGGTCACAAGGACCCCGAAGACTCAGAGAAGGTTGGGGGAGGGGAGCCACTGGAACAGCTGTTCCAGTGGCTCCCCTCCCGCAAAGTTTTATTTACCAGGAAACAGATGGTAGCCTTCCGTCAAGGCCATCCAATGTGTTCTTTAACATGCACAGGGTATGGCTCTACTGAACACGGCTTAACGTCTCATTCGACGGACGGCGGTCTTTCCATCGGTGTGTGGGGCGGGTAGTTTCCCCTGGGTAGTTCCCAGGTTCGAGTCCCAGCTTCGTCAGCGTTGAGATTTATCTCCGCAAAATTCCCCGCCCTGCCCACGGTCAGTAGGGGATACCGATGGGCTTGGAAAAGTCGCCGTCCGTCGGATGGGACGTTAAACCGTGGCCCCATGTACGGGAGAGCCATACCCTCTGCACGTTAAAGAACACGCTAAATGGCCTTGACGGGAGGCTATCATCTGTCTCCCAACAGGTGTTCCAGTGGGTCCCCTCCCCCAACCTTCTCTGAGCCTTCGGGGTCCATGTGACCTGGCCATTTAGCCCATGGTGTGCAAAAAAGTGCCGTTCAGAGGTAAAACTAGTTAACGTTAAAGAACATGATGGATGGCCTTGACGGGAGGCTACCATCTGTCTCTCAACGGTTGTTACAGTGGGTTCCCTCCCATAACCTTCTCTGAGCCTTCGGTTTCTTTGTGACCTGGTCATTTAGCCCATTGTATGCAAAAATGCCTTTAGATGTAAAACAACCCAACCCCTTCCCCCAGCCTTCTCTGAGGGCATCGAGGTCCTTGCGACCTGGGGCGGGGGTGGCTCAGTCGGTAGCGCGCCAGGCTCGTAATCTGTAGTTCCCAGGTTCGAGTCCCAGCTGGGTCAGCTTTGAGATTTATCTCCGCAAAATTCCCCGCCCTGCCCACGGTCAGTAGGGGACACCGATGGGCTTGGAAAAGCCGCCGTTTGTCGGATGGGACGTTAAGCCGTGGCCCCGTGTGCAGGAGAGCCATACCCTGTGCACGTTAAAGAACACGCTGGATGGCCTTGACGGGAGGCTACCATCTGTCTCCCAACAGGTGTTCCAGTGGGTCCCCTCCCCCAACCTTCTCTGAGCCTTCGGGGTCCATGTGACCTGGCCATTTAGCCCATGGTGTGCAAAAAAGTGCCGCTCAGAGGTAAAACAACCCAACGTTAAAGAACACGCTGGATGGCCTTGATGGGAGGCTACCATCTGTCTCCCAACAGCTGTTCCAGTGGGTCCCCTCCCCCAACCTTCTCTGAGGCTTCGGGGTCCATGTGACCTGGCCATTTAGCCCATGGTGTGCAAAAAAGTGCCGCTCAGAGGTAAAACAACCCAAAGTTAAAGAACACGCTGGATGGCCTTGACGAGAGGCTACCATCTGTCTCTCAACAGCTGTTCCAGTGGGTCCCCTCCCCCAACCTTCTCTGAGCCTTCGGGGTCCATGTGACCTGGCCATTTAGCCCATGGTGTGCAAAAAAGTGCCGCTCAGAGGTAAAACAACCCAACGTTAAAAAACACGCTGGATGGCCTTGACGGGAGGCTACCATCTGTCTCCCAACAGCTGTTCCAGTGGGTCCCCTCCCCCAACCTTCTCTGAGCCTTCGGGGTCCTTGTGACCTTACCATTTAGCCCATGGTGTGCAAAAAAGTGCCGCTCAGAGGTAAAACAACTCAACCCAACCATCTTATTTATGAGATGCATTAGACGATAACCTTTCCATAAAGAGTTCCTAAAACAAACTTTTCCTGTTGGCTTATTTTCACCAGTGGAACTTGGCTTCATCTTGAACAAAATATAATCTTTTAACTCAGATTCATCTAACAATAACCAAACAACGTCAGCACAATACGTCTTTTTTTTTAACTACTAAACACGAACTTCCGTTCTCTTCAATTCATATTATTCAAAGTCTTTCTCTGTTCCAATCAGTTGATGACGTAATTGTCACGCTGTTTGCGAGCATCAATGACAAATCTATCATGGGTTCATTGTAATACGTTTACCTGTTGTAACAATATATTAAGAAACAGATTTGCATTAAAAGCTACCGGTAAGAATAGTAGAAAGAAAAATATAAGTAAGATCTAGTAGTCATTTGACGATTGTTCATTGCATTTGTCTCGGCAGAAAATGTACTATGGCTACCTATGCTGACGTCATAACCTTGTTGTTCGGCATTTTGTTAGGGACATTGTGGTTCAGGCTCATAATTTTCAGTTTCAAGCATCAGCTATGCCAACGTTAGATATTTCTATGCTAACCCGTACTACAGGTTCGATGAGAAAGGAGAGACCGGTGGACTTATAACACTACCGTCCGTCTAATGTGACATTAAGCCGTGGTCTGTGCACCTGAAAGAACACGCTGAATGACCTTGACAGGAGGCTTGCATCTGTCTCCAAATAACTATTCAGTGGATTCCTTTACCCAACCTTCTCTGTGTCCTCGGGGTCGTTGACCTAACCATGTAGCATCATGTGCAAAAAGGTGCTGTTCAGAGTTAAAACAACTCCACTTGAAGGCAAACTTCCACTTCTCTCCTAAAAGCTGTGCAGAAGATTTCCTTCCCCCAACTTCACTGAGCCCTAGGGGCCATTGTGACTTGGTCAGTTAACCATTGTGTGCAAAGTGGCTCAGTCGGTAGCGCGCCAGGCTCGTAATCTGTAGTTCCCAGGTTCGAGTCGCAGCTGGGTCAGCGTTGAGATTTATCTCCGCAAAATTCCCCGCCCTGCCCACGGTCAGTAGGGGACACCGATGGGCTTGGAAAGACCGTCGTTCGTCGGATGGGACGTTAAGCCGTGGCCCTGTGTGTGGGAGAGCCATACCCTGTGCACTTTAAAGAACACGCTGGATGGCCTTGACGGGAGGCTACCATCTGTCTCCTAAAAGCTGTTCCCGTGGGTCCCCTTCCCCAACCTTCTCTGGGCCTTCGGGGTCCTTGTGACCTGGCCATTTAGCCCATGGTGTGCAAAAAAGTGCCGCTCAGAGGTAAAACAACCCAACCAGAAGTAAAATATCCCAACTTAAGGGAGACTTCATTTGCTTTCTAAAAGTTGTACGATGAATTCCTTTCCGCAACCTTCTCTGAACCTTTGGAGTCCTTATGATTTGGTCATTTAGCTCATTGTGAGCACAAAAATTCCACTCAGAGATAAAACACCCAACCATATGTTTTAAAATAAAGTACATCACACAATTCTTACCGCGCTGCATTATGGTTTCTATGACAACGAGCATCAGGTGTGTCAATGAAATGCACGAAGCTCCCAGATTGACCCTCCTAATCACAAGACATTTCCATCTAAAATCAGGTCTCGTCGTGTCAAACCTGGCCGCCAGGGGCGCTAAGCAACGATATAGCACAACAGTTGCCAACGCGCCTGCCACAAAACGAGCGAGTGAACAAATGGTACTTTAGGCCTGACAATGTAACATGAAAAGCACACACCCATTCTCGTGGCACGGGGCTCTATAATTGCAAGTTTCTTGTTTCACCTGACAATCACTATGACTGGGAATTCCTAGAGAAACGATCTAGAGCTGTGAGAAGAGAGAACAGTAACGGTTGCAATTGACACGCCACCAGAGTGAACTGATTGCAGTATGTGTAGTGTTCTGTCACAGCGATGGTTAGTTGTCAGTTCGTGACAGCCAAGGCACTATACCGAAGCATGGGGGGCGGGGGGGGGGCTCAGTCGGTAGCGCGCCAGGCTCGTAATCTGTAGTTCCCAGGTTCGAGTCCCAGCTGGGTCAGCGTTGAGATTTATCTCCGTAAAATTCCCCACCCTGCCCTCGGTCAGTAGGCTTGGAAAAGCCGCCGTCCGTCGGATGGGACATTCAGCCGTGACCCCGTGTGCGGGAGAGCCATACCCTGTGCACGTTAAAGAACACGCTGGATGGTCTTGACGGGAGACTACCATCTGTCTCCCAACAGCTGTTCCAGTGGGTCCCCTCCCCCAACCTTCTCTGAGCCTTCGGGGTCCATGTGACCTGGCCATTTAGCCCATGGTGTGCAAAAAAGTGCCGCTCAGAGGTAAACAACCCAACGTTAAAGAACACGCTGGATGGTCTTGACGGGAGGCTACCATCTGTCTCCCAACAGCTGTTCCAGTGGGTCCCCTCCCCCACCTTCTCTGAGACTTCGGGGTCCATTTGACCTGGCCATTTAGCCCATGGTGTGCAAAAAAGTGCCGCTCAGAGGTAAAACAACCCAACGTTAAAGAACACGCTGGATGGCCTTGACGGGAGGCTACCATCTGTCTCCCAACAGCTGTTCCAGTGGGTCCCCTCCTCCAACCTTCTCTGAGCCTTCGGGGCCCATGTGACCTGGCCATTTAGCCTATGGTGTGCAAAATAGTGCCGCTCAGAGGTAAAACAACCCAACGTTAAAGAACACGCTGGATGGTCTTGACGGGAGGCTACCATCTGTCTCCCAACAGCTGTTCCAGTGGGTCCCTTCCCCCAACCTTCTCTGAGCCTTCGGGGTCCATGTGACCTGGTCATTTAGCCCGTGGTGTGCAAAAAAGTGCCGCTCAGTGGTAAAATAACCCAACCAATGTCAATCAAAAATTAATGGAATTTTTCGAAATATCTTTGAGACCATCAATAAAATATTTTAAAAAGGATCCACAATTACTTTGCAATGGATACCTGTACATGTAGGTTTCGAGGGAAATGAAATTGCCGATTTTTCAGCAAAGTCAGCTCTTAACAATGAAAAATATCTCCAGTATTTATACGTTTCTGGAAATTCTACGTTTCTAAACGAAATAAAGAAACACTAAAGGAGAGCTTTCTACATTACTTCCAAGCCATCGCTGAAATAAAGACCAATCATCGACAATTAATAGAGAATAAATCCCTTGCACCAAATGATCTGCACCTTTCAAAAAGAAATTTTGCGTGCATCACCAGACTCAGAACAGGTGCAGCACTTTGAACAACTCATTTTACAAGATGAGAAAGATTCTTTACCCCAATTGTGAGAGGTATCGCGCCAGGCTCGTAATCTGTAGTTCCCAGGTTCGAGTCCAAGCTGGGTCAGCGTTGAGATTTATCTCCGCAAAATTCCCCGCCCTACCCACGGTCAGTAGGGGACACCGATGGGCTTGGAAAGGCCGCCGTCCGTCGGATGGGACGTTAAGCCGCGGGAGAGCCATACCCTCTGCACGTTAAAGAACACGCTGGATGGCCTTGACGGGAGGCTACCATCTGTGTCCCAACAGCTGTTCCAGTGGGTCCCCTCCCCCAACCTTCTCTGAGCCTTCGGGGTCCATGTGACCTGGCCATTTAACCCATGGTGTGCAAAAAAGTGCCGCTCAGAGGTAAAACAACCCAACCCAATTGTGAGACGTGCAAAGTAAAAGGAATAGTGATTCATGTTCTGCTTAACTGTACAATCGCTCAAAAAAATATCCGAACACTATGTTTGATTATAGAATTCAGAAAAAATATCCGGCAACGATTTTTTTAGAAATTAGTGATCTGGCAACCTTCGTGGCAAACACTGACTCGAAGGTTGCCAGATCACTAATTTCTAAAAAAATCGTTGCCGGATATTTTTTCTGAATTCTATAATCAAACATAGTGTTCGGATATTTTTTTGAGCGACTGTACTGCTTACTCGACCCAGAGGGGGCGGGGGTGGCTCAGTCGGAAGCGCGTCAGGCTCGTAATCTGTAGTTCCCAGGTTCGAGTCCCAGCTGGGTCAGCGTTGAGATTTATCTCCGCAAAATTCCCCGCCCTGCCCACGTAGAGGACACCGATGGGCTTGAAAAGACCGCCGTCCGTCGGATGGAACGTTAAGCCGTGGCCCCGTGTGCGGGAGAGCCATACCCTGTGCACGTTAAAGAACACGCTGGATGGCCTTGACGGGAGGCTACCATCTGTCTCCCAACAGCTGTTCCAGTATGTCCCCTTCACCAACCTTCTCTGATCCTTCGGGGTCCATGTGACCTGGCCATTTAGCCCATGGTGTGCAAAAAAGTGCCGCTCAGAGGTAAAACAACCCAACCCAACTCGACCCAGAGAAACAACATAATAGTAAGATTACAAAAAGGGAATATTTTCAAACTAAATCTTTCACACTTTACTTGGAGAAGATGATCTTACTAAACGCAAAGTTTCTTACAATGAAACAATCCAATTTTTACAAGATGCGAATCTTCTCAATAGGATTTAAGAGTGTTTATTATTGCTATATAATATAAAAGTGATCAGATTCTTGCCATCTGGAGGAGAGGGTCAAAAAACTCGGATATATCTTGAGGAAACATTTTTTTTTGGCTGATGATGATAATGAAGTCCCACTGAAAGTTCCACAGCATGGTGTTCACAATTCATGCAGCATCGAGATTTGATGACGTCACGATTGTTGCTTCTTAGGTCAGATTATTTCTGGGTTTTTCGAAAACAGTAGAATGTACTTTTTCAGTCTCCATTTCCTTAATTGGTGGTAATTATTAACAATCTGATTTTCAAGGGCTTGAATCAAAATAAACAGAGAACTGGTTTCAACAAGCGACATTTCTCTCTGAGTCAGAACAACCAATCATAATCCACCAAGCAATGACACTTGTTGCCATTTCCGTTAAACATAATTGTTCGGGTATGCGAGTCTGCGTGAGTGCATAAGCGCGTGCTGAGATAATTAATGGTTGGCAGTGAAATGGATATTGCGTAGTTGAATGAATCCCGGAGAAAACTTATTAGACACAGTAATTTGTATTTAGGATAATTCTCAGAAGGAGAAAAAAAAAATTATATCAAGTGTGGTAGCGAAAATAAATAATAATAATAAATAATCTTTATATTGGTCTTATTACTTGAGCGAGTATAATTACATGTACTCAAATCCCACCTAAAGACAGGCTTCGGGAAAACTATTAGACTGTCAGTTAATCGATGTCATTAAATCTTCTTGGGTTAGTACTACTGCTGAGGTGTTTCAACGTTTTACAGACAGTTCACGTTCCTCTTATAAACTCTTAGTCACATTTAATACCTGGTTGGCATATCTAATGGTTTGGCAATGCTGTAAGCAACTGGTAAAGTGTTTTAGCGACCTTTGACTGGATACTTGTAACTACTGCAGACAATAAATGGAACTGGCAAAGAAATTTTTTTTGTCACTTTAATGGATGAATGAGATTTGGGATGATCCTGAGGAGCATTTTTATTGCACAAATTGCCTGATCGTAAGACCACAGGGCCATTAAAGGCCCGACAGCGACCTGAGTGACGTCACGATGTGATAGTTTTTTTGTTTCTTTTTGGATTATAAAATTGTATTTAATATTGATAAAGATGTTTTAAAACGTTTAACAAATGAATATCACAGTAACTAATAATAATAGCTAAGATAGCAGTAATAAAGTGTATTGATCTAATAGTTTTAATATTGTTTCATTTTATGATCTTGTTGTGAAAGAAATAATATTTAAAGTGGTGATCATGTTTAGGTAAAAATTAACGTGGAATAAGTACACACTAGAATTTATTAAAAAGAAATCCCTCTATTTTTACATGTCAAATAGCTCTCGTAAGTTTAAGCCTTGGAAAAGGTCCACTAAATAATTGCTGCTATTGAATACTTATAGGTTGGGTTGTTTTACCTCTGAGCGGCACTTTTTTCCACACCATGGGCTAAATGGCCAAATCACAAGGATTGGATTGTTTTACCTCTGAGTGGCACTTTTCCACACCATGGGCTAAATGGCCAAATCACAAGGATTGGATTGTTTTACCTCTGAGCGGCACTTTTTTCCACACCATGGGCTAAATGGCCAAATCACAAGGATTGGATTGTTTTACCTCTGAGTGGCACTTTTTTGCACACCATGGGCTAAATGGTCAGGTCACATGGACCCCGAAGGCTCAGAGAAGGTTGGGGCAGGGGACCCACTGGAACAGCTGTTGGGAGACAGATGGTAACCTCCCGTCAAGGCCATCTAGCGTGTTCTCTAACGTGCACGGCTTAACGTCCCATCCGACGGACGGTGGCCTTTCCAAGCCCATCGGTGTCCCCTACTGACCGTGGGCAGGGCGGGGAGTTTTCCGGAGATAAATCTCAACGCTGATCCAGCTGGGACTCGAACCTGGGAACTACAGATTACGAGCGTGGCGCGCTACCGACTGAGCCATCCCCGCCCCAAATACTTATAGATAATGAGATTTAAATCCATAAATTTAAATAGCATTGGTAGTTATTTATTCTAAAATGTTACAATTGTATATTGGGAAATTAACTGCTATTTTAGCAAAGTCATAAAAAAATTACTTTTCCGCTAATTTAAACTAAACAATTTGTAATTAAATTTCAAAAGACTAAATCACTCGCAGCTCTATATGTATATATTAAACTTTTATCATTTTTACCCGATAGTTGTCAATCTAAATAAGACGCCTGTAAAAGTTGAAAAATATCCTCCAGTACCTTCCAACACATCAGTAAGTAGAGAATAACGTCCTCCAGTACCTTTCCAACACGTCTGTAAGTGTTGAAAAATGTCCTCCAGTAAGTTTCCAACACATCTGTACTTGGTGAAAAACGTCTTCCAGAACCTTTCCAACACATTTGTAAGTATTGCAAAATGTCCTCCCGTTCCGTTCCAATACATCTGTGTTTTTGAAGAATAATGCTATGTACAGCGTTCAAATATAATTACATAAATTTAATCACAGGTTGCCTTGATTACATACATTAAATATCGAACTGAACTTGATTATTGATGTATCTACAATATTACAGGCGTAAAGATGTTCATAAACAGGGTGTTCATCTTCCTTAGTTTTTTTCTGCAACAATATCATTTCAACTGAGACCGATTCTTATTTGTATATCTAGAAAAGAAATAAAATATAGAACTTTACTGACACCAAAGTTTAGGAAACAGACAAAACATCTTTCATTTTGCACAAAATTTTGAATTATGACAATTCTATTAGTTAAAATAAGCATATGCTTCTAATAACACCTCTTACAGAAGGCCCTTCAATTAACCTATGACGTCACACATGAAGCACTACATTCTAGATATTTTTATATATATTTATTTCTATTATTATTACCGGTAAATATTAATACTAATCTTTTTACTAATGTTTATCAGTATATATATATTATTTAGAAAAACATTCGTGTATATATATATTAGCATTGTAATAATGCTAATAAATACAAATACCTTTCTTTCTGGAAAAAAATGTATATTTGTAAATAAATGTTAGTATATAGATTAGTAATAAAAACTACCAGTATTAATAGTAGAAATAAATT